>OZ005648.1:4354130-4954130 GCA_963930645.1 Salticus scenicus | reverse complement strand
TAAAGGTAAACAAAGACTACAAATGTAAACAAAGGCACTAAACGGAAACACTCTAAATATAAAAAAGTCTAAAAATGTAAACAAAGAATCTAAATTTAAACAAAGACACTAAATGTAAAGAGACTCGAAATGTAAACAAAGACTACAAATGTAAACAAAGACTGCAAATGTAAACATAGACTACAAATGTAAACTGACTCTAAATGTAAACACAGACAACAAATGTAAACAAAGCTCTAAATGTAAACAGATTACAAATGTAAACAAAGAGCACAAATGTTAAGAGACTCAAAATGTAAACAAAGAGTGTAAATGTAAACAAAGGCTCAAAATATAAACAAAGACTCTAAATGTAAACAAATACGTGGAAACAAAAAGTGCAAATTTAAATAGGCTCTGTATGTAAACAAAGACAACAAATGTAAACAAAGACTACGAATGAGAAAAAGGCTCTAAATGAAAACAAAGATTACAAATATAATCAAAGACTCTAAATGGAAACAAAGATTACACATGTAAATAAATACTACAAACGTAAACAAAGACTCTAAATGTAAACAAGTACGCTAAATGTAAAGAAGGACTACAAATGTAAACAAAGACTCTAAATATAAACAAAGACTAAAAATGTAAACAAAGGCACTAAATGTAAACTCTCTAAATGTAAACAAAATCTACAAATGTAAACAAAGAATCTAAATGTAAACAAAATCACTAAATGTAAACAGAATCTAAATGTAAACAAAGATTACAAATGTAAACAAAGACTACAAATGTAAACAAAGATTCTAAATGTAAAGAGACTCGAAATGTAAACTAAGACTCTAAATGTAAACAAGGAATCTAATTGTAAACAAAGACTACAAATGTAAACAAACACTCTAAATGTAAACAGACTACATATGTAAACAGACTCTAACTGTAAACAAAATCTCTAAATGTAAACAAATATTGTAAATGTAAACATAGACTCTAAAGGTAAAGAAAGACTACGAACGTAAACAAAAGCACTAAATGTAAACATTCTAAATGTAAATAAAGTCTACAAATGTAAACAAAGTATATAAATTTAAACAAAGACACTAAATGTAAAGAGACTCGAAATGTAAACAAAGACTACAAATGGAAACAATGACTACAAATGTAAACAAGGACTCTAAAGGTAAACAAAGACTACAAATGTAAACAAAGGCACTAAATGCAAACACTCTAAATATAAAAAAGTCTAAAAATGTAAACAAAGAATCTAAATTTAAACAGACACTAAATGTAAAGAGACTCGAAATGTAAACAATGACTACAAATGTAAACAAGGACTCTAAAGGTAAACAAAGACTACATATGTAAACAAATACTCTAAATGTAAACAAAGACTACAAATTTAGAGAAAGACTACAAATGTAAACAAAGGCTCTAAATGTAAACAGACTACAAATTTAAACAAAGCCTCTAAATTTAAACAAATATTCTAAATGTAAGCGGACTACAAATGTAAACAAAGGATACAAAATTAAACAAAGAGCACAAATGTTAACAGATATTAAATGTAAACAAAGACTGCAAATGTAAACAAAGACTACAAATGTAAACTGACTCTAAATGTAAACACAAATAACAAATGTAAAAAAAGCTCTAAATGTAAACAGATTACAAATGTAAACAAAGAGCACAAATGTTAAGAGACTCAAAATGTAAACAAAGAGTGTAAATGTAAACAAAGTCTCAAAATATAAACAAAGACTCTAAATGTAAAGAAATACGTGGAAACAAAGAGTGCAAATTTAAATACGCTCTGTATGTAAACAAAGACAACAAATGTAAACAAAGACTACGAATGAGAAAAAGGCTTTAAATGAAAACAAAGATTACAAATATAAACAAACACTCTAAATGTAAACAAAGACTACAAATGTAAACAAAGGCTCTAAATGTAAAAATGTAAACAGACTACAAATTTAAACAAAGTGCACAAATGTTAACAGACTAAAAATGTAAACAGTCTCTATATGCAAACAAAGACATGTAAACAAAGAGTGCAAATTTAAACAGGCTCTGTATTTAAACAAAGACAACAAATGTAAAAAAAGATAACAAATGTAAACAAAGACTACAAATATAAACAAAAACTAAATTGAAACAAAGATTAAACATGTAAACAAAGACTACGAACGTAAACAAAGGCACTAAATGTAAACATACTAAATGTAAACAAAGTCTACAAATGTAAACAAAGTATCTAAATTTAAAAAAAGACACTAAATGTAAAGAGACTCGAAATGTAAACAAAGACCACAAACGTAAACAAAGAATTTAAATGTAAACAAAGACAACAAATGTAAACAAAGAATTTAAACGTAAACAAAGACTACAAATGTAAACAATGGCTACAAATGTAAACAAGGACTCTAAAGGTAAACAAAGACTACAAATGTAAACAAAGGCGCTAAATGTAAACACTCTAAATATAAAAAAGTCTAAAAATGTAAACAAAGAATCTAAATTTAAACAAAGACACTAAATATAAAGACACTCGAAATGTAAACAAAGACTACAAATGTAAACAATGACTACAAATGTAAACAAGGACTCTAAAGTTAAACAAAGACTACATATGTAAACAAATACTCTAAATGTAAACAAAGGCTCTATATGTAAACAAAGACTGCAAATGTAAACAAAGACTACAAATTGAAAGAAAGACTACAAATGTAAACAAAGGCTCTAAATGTAAACAGACTACAAATTTAAACAAAGCCTCTAAATTTAAACAAAGAATCTAAATGTAAGCGGACTACAAATGTAAACAAAGAATGCAAAATTAAACAAAGAGCACAAATGTTAACAGACATTAATTGTAAACAAAGACTACAAATGTAAACAAAGACTGCAAATGTAAACATAGACTACAAATGTAAACAAAGACTGCAAATGTAAACATAGACTACAAATGTAAACTGACTCTAAATGTAAACACAGACAACAAATGTAAACAAAGCTCTAAATGTAAACAGATTACAAATGTAAACAAAGAGCACAGATGTTAAGAGACTCAAAATGTAAACAAAGAGTGTAAATGTAAACAAAAACTCAAAATATAAACAAAGACTCTAAATGTAAACAAATACGTGGAAACAAGGAGTGCAAATTTAAATAGGCTCTGTATGTAAACAAAGACAACAAATGTAAACAAAGACTACGAATGAGAAAAAGGCTCTAAATGAAAACAAAGACTCTAAATGTAAACAAATACTCTAAATGTAAAAAAAGAATACAAATGTAAACAAAGACTAAAAATGTAAACATAGGCACTAAATGTAAACACTCTAAATGTAAACAAAATCTACAAATGTAAACAAAGTATCTAAATGTAAAGAAAGTCACTAAATGTAAACATAATCTAAATGTAAACAAAGACTACAAATGTAAACAAAGACTACAAATGTAAACAAAGACTACAAATGTAAACAAAGATTCTAAATGTAAAGAGACTCAAAATGTAAACTAAGACTCTAAATGTAAACAAGGAATCTAATTGTAAACAAAGACTACAAATGTAAACAAAGACTCTGAATGTAAACAAAGGCTCTAGTATTAAACAAACACTCTAAATGTAAACAAAGACTACAAATGTAAACAGACTCTAACTCTAAACAAAATCTCTAAATGTAAACAAATAATGTATATGTAAACATAGACTCTAAAGGTAAAGAAAGACTACAAATGTAAACAAAGGCTCTAAATGTAAACAGACTACAAATTTAAACAAAGCCTTTAAAAATAAACAAAGAAACTAAATGTAAGCGGACTACAAATGTAAACAAAGTGCACAAATGTTAACAGACTAAAAATGTAAACAGTCTCTAAATGTAAACAAAGACATGTAAACAAAGAGTGCAAATTTAAACAGGTTCCGTATTTAAACAAAGACAACAAATGTAAACAAAGATAACAAATGTAAACAAAGACTATAAATATAAACAAAGACTCTAAATTGAAACAAAGATTACACATGTAAACAAAGACTACGAACGTAAACAAAGGCACTAAATGTAAACATTCTAAATGTAAACAAATTCTACAAATGTAAACAAAGTATCTAAATTTAAACAAAGACACTAAATATAAAGAGACTCGAAATGTAAACAAAGACTACAAATGTAAACAATGACTACAAATGTAAACAAGGACTCTAAAGGTAAACAAAGACTACAAATGTAAACAAAGGCACTAAATGCAAACACTCTAAATATAAAAAAGTCTAAAAATGTAAACAAAGAATCTAAATTTAAACAAAGACACTAAATGGAAAGAGACTCGAAATGTAAACAAAGACTACAAATGTAAACAATGACTACAAATGTAAACAAGGACTCTAAAGGTAAACAAAGACTACATATGTAAACAAATACTCTAAATGTAAACAAAGGCTCTATATGTAAAAAAAGACTACAAATGTAAACAAAGACTACAAATTTAGAGAAAGACTACAAATGTAAACAAAGGCTCTAAATGTAAACAGACTACAAATTTAAACAAAGCCTCAAAATTTAAACAAATAATCTAAATGTAAGCGGACTACAAATGTAAACAAAGAATACAAAATTAAACAAAGATCACAAATGTTAACAGACATTAAATGTAAACAAAGACTACAAATGTAAACAAAGACTGCAAATGTAAACATAGACTACAAATGTAAACTGACTCTAAATGTAAACACAGACAACAAATGTAAACAAAGCTCTAAATGTAAACAGATTACAAATGTAAACAAAGAGCACAAATGTTAAGAGACTCAAAATGTAAACAAAGAGTGTAAATGTAAACAAAGACTAAAAAAAAAACAAAGACTCTAAATGTAAAGAAATACGTGGAAACAAAGAGTGCAAATTTAAATAGGCTCTGTATGTAAACAAACACAACAAATGTAAACAAAGACTACGAATGAGAAAAAGGCTCTAAATGAAAACAAAGATTACAAATATAAACAAAGACTCTAAATGGAAACAAAGATTACACATGTAAATAAAGACTACAAACGTAAACAAAGACTCTAAATATAAACCAGTACTCTAAATGTAAAGAAAGACTACAAATGTAAACAAAGACTCTAAATATAAACAAAGACTAAAAATCTAAACAAAGGCACTAAATGTAAACTCTCTAAATGTAAACAAATCTACAAATGTAAGCAAAGAATCTAAATGTAAACAAAGATTACAAATGTAAACAAAGACTACAAATGTAAACAAAGATTCTAAATGTAAAGAGACTCGAAATGTAAACTAAGACTCTAAATGTAAACAAGGAATCTAATTGTAAACAAAGACTACAAATGTAAACAAAGACTCTGAATGTAAACCAAGGCTCTAATTGTAAACAAACACTCTAAATGTAAACAAAGACTGCAAATGTAAACAGACTCTAACTGTAAATAAAATCTCTAAATGTAAACAAATATTGTAAATGTAAACATAGACTCTAAAGGTAAAGAAAGACTACAAATGTAAACAAAGACTCTAAATGTAAACAAGTACTCTAAATGTAAAGAAAGACTACAAATGTAAAAAAAGACTACAAATATAAACAGACTAAAAATGTAAACAAAGGCACTAAATGTAAACTCTCTAAATGTAAACAAAATCTACAAATGTAAACAAAGAATCTAAATGTAAACAAAATCACTAAATGTAACAGAATCTAAATGTAAACAAAGACTACAAATGTAAACAAAGATTCTAAATGTAAAGAGACTCGAAATGTAAACTAAGACTCTAAATGTAAACAAGGAATCTAATTGTAAACAAAGACTACAGATGTAAACAAAGACTCTGAATGTAAACAAAGGCTCTAATTGTAAACACACACTCTAAATGTAAACAAAGACTACAAATGTAAACAGACTCTAACTGTAAACAAAATCTTTAAATGTAAACAAATATTGTATATGTATATATAGACTCTAAAGGTAAAGAAAGACTACAAATGTAAACAAAGGCTCTAAATGTAAACAGACTACAAATTTAAACAATGCCTTTAAAAATAAACAAAGAATCTAAATGTAAGCGGACTACAAATGTAAACAAAGTGCACAAATGTTAACAGACTAAAAATGTTAACAGTCTCTAAATGTAAACAAAGACATGTAAACAAAGAGTGCAAATTTAAACAGGCTCTGTATGTAAACAAAGACAACAAATGTAAACAAAGATAACAAATGTAAACAAAGACTACAAATATAAACAAAGACTCTAAATTGAAACAAAGATTACACACGTAAACAAAGACTACGAACGTAAACAAAGGCACTAAATATAAACATTCTAAATGTGAACAAAGTCTACAAATGTAAACAAAGTATCTAAATTTAAACAAAGACACTAAATGTAAAGAGACTCGAAATGTAAACAAAGACTACAAATGTAAACAATGACTACAAATGTAAACAAGGACTCTAAAGGTAAACAAAGACTACAAATGTAAACAAAGGCACTAAATGTAAACACTCTAAATATAAAAATGTCTAAAAATGTAAACAAAGAATTTAAATTTAAACAAAGACACTAAATGTAAACAGACTCGAAATGTAAACAAAGACTACAAACGTAAACAATGACTACAAATGTAAACAAGGACTCTAAAGGTAAACAAAGACTGCATATGTAAACAAATACTCTAAATGTAAACAAAGGCTCTATATGTAAACAAAGTCTACAAATGTAAATAAAGACTACAAATTTAAAGAAAGACTACAAATGTAAACAAAGGCTCTAAATGTAAACAGACTACAAATTTAAACAAAGCCTCTAAATTTAAACAAAGAATCTAAATGTAAGCGGAATACAAATGTAAACAAAGAATACAAAATTAAACAAAGAGCACAAATGTTAACAGACATTAAATGTAAACAAAGACTACAAAAGTAAACAAAGACTGCAAATGTAAACATAGACTACAAATGTAAACTGACTCTAAATGTAAACACAGACAACAAATGTAAACAAAGCTCTAAATGTAAACAGATTACAAATGTAAACAAAGAGCACAAATGTTAAGAGACTCAAAATGTAAACAAAGAGTTTAAATGTAAACAAAGACTCTAAATATAAACAAAGACTCTAAATGTAAACAAATACGTGGAAACAAAGAGTGCAAATTTAAATAGGCTCTGTATGTAAACAAACACAACAAATGTAAACAAAGACTACGAATGAGAAAAAGGCTCTAAATGAAAACAAAGATTACAAATATAAACAAAGACTCTAAATGGGAACAAAGATTACACATGTAAATAAAGACTACAAACGTAAACACAGATTCTAAATGTAAAGAGACTCGAAATGTAAACTAAGACTCTAAATGTAAACAAGGAATCTAATTGTAAACAAAGACTACAAATGTAAACAAAGACTCTGAATGTAAACAAAGGCTCTAATTGGAAACAAACTCTAAATGTAAACAAAGACTACAAATGTAAACAGACTCTAACTGTAAACAATATCTCTAAATGTAAACAAATATTGTAAATGTAAACATAGACTCTAAAGGTAAAGAAAGACTACAAATGTAAACAAAGGCACTAAATGTAAACAGACTACAAATTAAACAAAGACTTTAAAAATAAACAAAGAATCTAAATGTAAGCGGACTACAAATGTAAACAAAGTGCACAAATGTTAACAGAATAAAAATGTAAAGTCTCTAAATGTAAACAAAGACATGTAAACAAAGAGTGCAAATTTAAACAGGCTCTGTATGTAAACAAAGACAACAAATGTAAACAAAGATAACAAATGTAAACAAAGACTACAAATATAAACAAAGACTCTAAATTGAAACAAAGATTACACATGTAAACAAAGACTACGAACGTAAACAAAGGCACTAAATGTAAACATTCTAAATGTAAACAAAGTCTACAAATGTAAACAAAGTATCTAAATTTAAACAAAGACACTAAATGTAAAGAGTCTCGAAATGTAAACAAAGACTACGAATATAAACAAAGAATTTAAATGTAAACAAAGACTACAAATGTAAACAATGACTACAAATGCAAACAAGGACTCTAAAGGTAAACAAAGACTACAAATGTAAACAAAGACTGCAAATGTAAACATAGACTACAAATGTAAACTGACTCTAAATGTAAACACAGACAACAAATGTAAACAAAGGTCTAAATGTAAACAGATTACAAATGTAAACAAAGAGCACAAATGTTGAGAGACTCAAAATGTAAACAAAGAGTGTAAATGTAAACAAAGGCTCAAAATATAAACAAAGACTCTAAATGTAAACAAATACGTGGAAACAAAAAGTGCAAATTTAAATAGGCTCTGTATGTAAACAAAGACAACAAATGTAAACAAAGACTACGAATGAGAAAAAGGCTCTAAATGAAAACAAAGATTACAAATATAATCAAAGACTCTAAATGGAAACAAAGATTACACATGTAAATAAATACTACAAACGTAAACAAAGACTCTAAATGTAAACAAGTACTCTAAATGTAAAGAAGGACTACAAATGTAAACAAAGACTCTAAATATAAACAAAGACTAAAAATGTAAACAAAGGCACTAAATGTAAACTCTCTAAATGTAAACAAAATCTACAAATGTAAACAAAGAATCTAAATGTAAACAAAATCACTAAATGTAAACAGAATCTAAATGTAAACAAAGATTACAAATGTAAACAAAGACTACAAATGTAAACAAAGATTCTAAATGTAAAGAGACTCGAAATGTAAACTAAGACTCTAAATGTAAACAAGGAATCTAATTGTAAACAAAGACTACAAATGTAAACAAACACTCTAAATGTAAACAGACTACAAATGTAAACAGACTCTAACTGTAAACAAAATCTCTAAATGTAAACAAATATTGTAAATGTAAACATAGACTCTAAAGGTAAAGAAAGACTACGAACGTAAACAAAGGCACTAAATGTAAACATTCTAAATGTAAACAAAGTCCACAAATGTAAACAAAGTATATAAATTTAAACAAAGACACTAAATGTAAAGAGACTCGAAATGTAAACAAAGACTACAAATGTAAACAATGACTACAAATGTAAACAAGGACTCTAAAGGTAAACAAAGACTACAAATGTAAACAAAGGCACTATATGCAAACACTCTAAATATAAAAAAGTCTAAAAATGTAAACAAAGAATCTAAATTTAAACAGACACTAAATGTAAAGAGACTCGAAATGTAAACAAAGACTACAAATGTAAACAATGACTACAAATGTAAACAAGGACTCTAAAGGTAAACAAAGACTACATATGTAAACAAATACTCTAAATGTAAACAAAGGCTCTATATGTAAACAAAGACTACAAATGTAAACAAAGGCACTAAATGTAAACATACTAAATGTAAACAAAGTCTACAAATGTAAACAAAGTATCTAAATTTAAACAAAGACACTAAATGTAAAGAGACTCGAAATGTAAACAAAGACCACAAACGTAAACAAAGAATTTAAATGTAAACAAAGACAACAAATGTAAACAAAGAATTTAAACGTAAACAAAGACTACAAATGTAAACAATGGCTACAAATGTAAACAAGGACTCTAAAGGTAAACAAAGACTACAAATGTAAACAAAGGCGCTAAATGTAAACACTCTAAATATAAAAAAGTCTAAAAATGTAAACAAAGAATCTAAATTTAAACAAAGACACTAAATATAAAGACACTCGAAATGTAAACAAAGACTACAAATGTAAACAATGACTACAAATGTAAACAAGGACTCTAAAGTTAAACAAAGACTACATATGTAAACAAATACTCTAAATGTAAACAAAGGCTCTATATGTAAACAAAGACTGCAAATGTAAACAAAGACTACAAATTGAAAGAAAGACTACAAATGTAAACAAAGGCTCTAAATGTAAACAGACTACAAATTTAAACAAAGCCTCTAAATTTAAACAAAGAATCTAAATGTAAGCGGACTACAAATGTAAACAAAGAATGCAAAATTAAACAAAGAGCACAAATGTTAACAGACATTAATTGTAAACAAAGACTACAAATGTAAACAAAGACTGCAAATGTAAACATAGACTACAAATGTAAACAAAGACTGCAAATGTAAACATAGACTACAAATGTAAACTGACTCTAAATGTAAACACAGAGAACAAATGTAAACAAAGCTCTAAATGTAAACAGATTACAAATGTAAACAAAGAGCACAGATGTTAAGAGACTCAAAATGTAAACAAAGAGTGTAAATGTAAACAAAAACTCAAAATATAAACAAAGACTCTAAATGTAAACAAATACGTGGAAACAAGGAGTGCAAATTTAAATAGGCTCTGTATGTAAACAAAGACAACAAATGTAAACAAAGACTACGAATGAGAAAAAGGCTCTAAATGAAAACAGACTCTAAATGTAAACAAATACTCTAAATGTAAAAAAAGAATACAAATGTAAACAAAGACTCTAAATGTAAACAAAGACTAAAAATGTAAACATAGGCACTAAATGTAAACACTCTAAATGTAAACAAAATCTACAAATGTAAACAAAGTATCTAAATGTAAAGAAAGTCACTAAATGTAAACATAATCTAAATGTAAACAAAGACTACAAATGTAAACAAAGACTACAAATGTAAACAAAGACTACAAATGTAAACAAAGATTCTAAATGTAAAGAGACTCAAAATGTAAACTAAGACTCTAAATGTAAACAAGGAATCTAATTGTAAACAAAGACTACAAATGTAAACAAAGACTCTGAATGTAAACAAAGGCTCTAGTATTAAACAAACACTCTAAATGTAAACAAAGACTACAAATGTAAACAGACTCTAACTCTAAACAAAATCTCTAAATGTAAACAAATAATGTATATGTAAACATAGACTCTAAAGGTAAAGAAAGACTACAAATGTAAACAAAGGCTCTAAATGTAAGCGGACTACAAATGTAAACAAAGTGCACAAATGTTAACAGACTAAAAATGTAAACAGTCTCTAAATGTAAACAAAGACATGTAAACAAAGAGTGCAAATTTAAACAGGTTCCGTATTTAAACAAAGACAACAAATGTAAACAAAGATAACAAATGTAAACAAAGACTATAAATATAAACAAAGACTCTAAATTGAAACAAAGATTACACATGTAAACAAAGACTACGAACGTAAACAAAGGCACTAAATGTAAACATTCTAAATGTAAACAAATTCTACAAATGTAAACAAAGTATCTAAATTTAAACAAAGACACTAAATATAAAGAGACTCGAAATGTAAACAAAGACTACAAATGTAAACAATGACTACAAATGTAAACAAGGACTCTAAAGGTAAACAAAGACTACAAATGTAAACAAAGGCACTAAATGCAAACACTCTAAATATAAAAAAGTCTAAAAATGTAAACAAAGAATCTAAATTTAAACAAAGACACTAAATGGAAAGAGACTCGAAATGTAAACAAAGACTACAAATGTAAACAATGACTACAAATGTAAACAAGGACTCTAAAGGTAAACAAAGACTACATATGTAAACAAATACTCTAAATGTAAACAAAGGCTCTATATGTAAAAAAAGACTACAAATGTAAACAAAGACTACAAATTTAGAGAAAGACTACAAATGTAAACAAAGGCTCTAAATGTAAACAGACTACAAATTTAAACAAAGCCTCAAAATTTAAACAAATAATCTAAATGTAAGCGGACTACAAATGTAAACAAAGAATACAAAATTAAACAAAGATCACAAATGTTAACAGACATTAAATGTAAACAAAGACTACAAATGTAAACAAAGACTGCAAATGTAAACATAGACTACAAATGTAAACTGACTCTAAATGTAAACACAGACAACAAATGTAAACAAAGCTCTAAATGTAAACAGATTACAAATGTAAACAAAGAGCACAAATGTTAAGAGACGTAAAATGTAAACAAAGAGTGTAAATGTAAACAAAGACTCAAAAAAAAACAAAGACTCTAAATGTAAAGAAATACGTGGAAACAAAGAGTGCAAATTTAAATAGGCTCTGTATGTAAACAAACACAACAAATGTAAACAAAGACTACGAATGAGAAAAAGGCTCTAAATGAAAACAAAGATTACAAATATAAACAAAGATTACACATGTAAATAAAGACTACAAACGTAAACAAAGACTCTAAATATAAACAAGTACTCTAAATGTAAAGAAAGACTACAAATGTAAACAAAGACTCTAAATATAAACAAAGACTAAAAATCTAAACAAAGGCACTAAATGTAAACTCTCTAAATGTAAACAAATCTACAAATGTAAGCAAAGAATCTAAATGTAAACAAAGATTACAAATGTAAACAAAGACTACAAATGTAAACAAAGATTCTAAATGTAAAGAGACTCGAAATGTAAACTAAGACTCTTAATGTAAACAAGGAATCTAATTGTAAACAAAGACTACAAATGTAAACAAAGACTCTGAATGTAAACCAAGGCTCTAATTGTAAACAAACACTCTAAATGTAAACAAAGACTGCAAATGTAAACAGACTCTAACTGTAAATAAAATCTCTAAATGTAAACAAATATTGTAAATGTAAACATAGACTCTAAAGGTAAAGAAAGACTACAAATGTAAACAAAGACTCTAAATGTAAACAAGTACTCTAAATGTAGAGAAAGACTACAAATGTAAAAAAAGACTACAAATATAAACAGACTAAAAATGTAAACAAAGGCACTAAATGTAAACTCTCTAAATGTAAACAAAATCTACAAATGTAAACAAAGAATCGAAATGTAAACAAAATCACTAAATGTAAACAGAATCTAAATGTAAACAAAGACTACAAATGTAAACAAAGATTCTAAATGTAAAGAGACTCGAAATGTAAACTAAGACTCTAAATGTAAACAAGGAATCTAATTGTAAACAAAGACTACAGATGTAAACAAAGACTCTGAATGTAAACAAAGGCTCTAATTGTAAACACACACTCTAAATGTAAACAAAGACTACATATGTAAACAGACTCTAACTGTAAACAAAATCTTTAAATGTAAACAAATATTGTATATGTATATATAGACTCTAAAGGTAAAGAAAGACTACAAATGTAAACAAAGGCTCTAAATGTAAACAGACTACAAATTTAAACAATGCCTTTAAAAATAAACAAAGAATCTAAATGTAAGCGGACTACAAATGTAAACAAAGTGCACAAATGTTAACAGACTAAAAATGTTAACAGTCTCTAAATGTAAACAAAGACATGTAAACAAAGAGTGCAAATTTAAACAGGCTCTGTATGTAAACAAAGACAACAAATGTAAACAAAGATAACAAATGTAAACAAAGACTACAAATATAAACAAAGACTCTAAATTGAAACAAAGATTACACACGTAAACAAAGACTACGAACGTAAACAAAGGCACTAAATATAAACATTCTAAATGTAAACAAAGTCTACAAATGTAAACAAATTATCTAAATTTAAACAAAGACACTAAATGTAAAGAGACTCGAAATGTAAACAAAGACTACAAATGTAAACAATGACTACAAATGTAAACAAGGACTCTAAAGGTAAACAAAGACTACAAATGTAAACAAAGGCACTAAATGTAAACACTCTAAATATAAAAATGTCTAAAAATGTAAACAAAGAATCTAAATTTAAACAAAGACACTAAATGTAAACAGACTCGAAATGTAAACAAAGACTACAAATGTAAACAATGACTACAAATGTAAACAAGGATTCTAAAGGTAAACAAAGACTGCATATGTAAACAAATATTCTAAATGTAAACAAAGGCCCTATATGTAAACAAAGTCTACAAATGTAAATAAAGACTACAAATTTAAAGAAAGACTACAAATGTAAACAAAGGCTCTAAATGTAAACAGACTACAAATTTAAACAAAGCCTCTAAATTTAAACAAAGAATCTAAATGTAAGCGGAATACAAATGTAAACAAAGAATACAAAATTAAACAAAGAGCACAAATGTTAACAGACATTAAATGTAAACAAAGACTACAAAAGTAAACAAAGACTGCAAATGTAAACATAGACTACAAATGTAAACTGACTCTAAATGTAAACACAGACAACAAATGTAAACAAAGCTCTAAATGTAAACAGATTACAAATGTAAACAAAGAGCACAAATGTTAAGAGACTCAAAATGTAAACAAAGAGTTTAAATGTAAACAAAGACTCTAAATATAAACAAAGACTCTAAATGTAAACAAATACGTGGAAACAAAGAGTGCAAATTTAAATAGGCTCTGTATGTAAACAAACACAACAAATGTAAACAAAGACTACGAATGAGAAAAAGGCTCTAAATGAAAACAAAGATTACAAATATAAACAAAGACTCTAAATGGGAACAAAGATTACACATGTAAATAAAGACTACAAACGTAAACACAGATTCTAAATGTAAAGAGACTCGAAATGTAAACTAAGACTCTAAATGTAAACAAGGAATCTAATTGTAAACAAAGACTACAAATGTAAACAAAGACTCTGAATGTAAACAAAGGCTCTAATTGGAAACAAACTCTAAATGTAAACAAAGACTACAAATGTAAACAGACTCTAACTGTAAACAATATCTCTAAATGTAAACAAATATTGTAAATGTAAACATAGACTCTAAAGGTAAAGAAAGACTACAAATGTAAACAAAGGCACTAAATGTAAACAGACTACAAATTAAACAAAGACTTTAAAAATAAACAAAGAATCTAAATGTAAGCGGACTACAAATGTAAACAAAGTGCACAAATGTTAACAGAATAAAAATGTAAACAGTCTCTAAATGTAAACAAAGACATGTAAACAAAGAGTGCAAATTTAAACAGGCTCTGTATGTAAACAAAGACAACAAATGTAAACAAAGATAACAAATGTAAACAAAGACTACAAATATAAACAAAGACTCTAAATTGAAACAAAGATTACACATGTAAACAAAGACTACGAACGTAAACAAAGGCACTAAATGTAAACATTCTAAATGTAAACAAAGTCTACAAATGTAAACAAAGTATCTAAATTTAAACAAAGACACTAAATGTAAAGAGTCTCGAAATGTAAACAAAGACTACGAATATAAACAAAGAATTTAAATGTAAACAAAGACTACAAATGTAAACAATGACTACAAATGCAAACAAGGACTCTAAAGGTAAACAAAGACTACAAATGTAAACAAAGGCACTAAACGGAAACACTCTAAATATAAAAAAGTCTAAAAATGTAAACAAAGAATCTAAATTTAAACAAAGACACTAAATGTAAAGAGACTCGAAATGTAAACAAAGACTACAAATGTAAACAAAGACTGCAAATGTAAACATAGACTACAAATGTAAACTGACTCTAAATGTAAACACAGACAACAAATGTAAACAAAGGTCTAAATGTAAACAGATTACAAATGTAAACAAAGAGCACAAATGTTAAGAGACTCAAAATGTAAACAAAGAGTGTAAATGTAAACAAAGGCTCAAAATATAAACAAAGACTCTAAATGTAAACAAATACGTGGAAACAAAAAGTGCAAATTTAAATAGGCTCTGTATGTAAACAAAGACAACAAATGTAAACAAAGACTACGAATGAGAAAAAGGCTCTAAATGAAAACAAAGATTACAAATATAATCAAAGACTCTAAATGGAAACAAAGATTACACATGTAAATAAATACTACAAACGTAAACAAAGACTCTAAATGTAAACAAGTACTCTAAATGTAAAGAAGGACTACAAATGTAAACAAAGACTCTAAATATAAACAAAGACTAAAAATGTAAACAAAGGCACTAAATGTAAACTCTCTAAATGTAAACAAAATCACTAAATGTAAACAGAATCTAAATGTAAACAAAGATTACAAATGTAAACAAAGACTACAAATGTAAACAAAGATTCTAAATGTAAAGAGACTCGAAATGTAAACTAAGACTCTAAATGTAAACAAGGAATCTAATTGTAAACAAAGACTACAAATGTAAACAAACAATCTAAATGTAAACAGACTACAAATGTAAACAGACTCTAACTGTAAACAAAATCTCTAAATGTAAACAAATATTGTAAATGTAAACATAGACTCTAAAGGTAAAGAAAGACTACGAACGTAAACAAAGGCACTAAATGTAAACATTCTAAATGTAAACAAAGTCCACAAATGTAAACAAAGTATATAAATTTAAACAAAGACACTAAATGTAAAGAGACTCGAAATGTAAACAAAGACTACAAATGTAAACAATGACTACAAATGTAAACAAGGACTCTAAAGGTAAACAAAGACTACAAATGTAAACAATGACTACAAATGTAAACAAGGACTCTAAAGGTAAACAAAGACTACAAATGTAAACAAAGGCACTAAATGCAAACACTCTAAATATAAAAAAGTCTAAAAATGTAAACAAAGAATCTAAATTTAAACAAAGACACTAAATATAAAGACACTCGAAATGTAAACAAAGACTACAAATGTAAACAATGACTACAAATGTAAACAAGGACTCTAAAGTTAAACAAAGACTACATATGTAAACAAATACTCTAAATGTAAACAAAGGCTCTATATGTAAACAAAGACTGCAAATGTAAACAAAGACTACAAATTGAAAGAAAGACTACAAATGTAAACAAAGGCTCTAAATGTAAACAGACTACAAATTTAAACAAAGCCTCTAAATTTAAACAAAGAATCTAAATGTAAGCGGACTACAAATGTAAACAAAGAATACAAAATTAAACAAAGAGCACAAATGTTAACAGACATTAATTGTAAACAAAGACTACAAATGTAAACAAAGACTGCAAATGTAAACATAGACTACAAATGTAAACAAAGACTGCAAATGTAAACATAGACTACAAATGTAAACTGACTCTAAATGTCAACACAGACAACAAATGTAAACAAAGCTCTAAATGTAAACAGATTACAAATGTAAACAAAGAGCACAGATGTTAAGAGACTCAAAATGTAAACAAAGAGTGTAAATGTAAACAAAAACTCAAAATATAAACAAAGACTCTAAATGTAAACAAATACGTGGAAACAAGGAGTGCAAATTTAAATAGGCTCTGTATGTAAACAAAGACAACAAATGTAAACAAAGACTACGAATGAGAAAAAGGCTCTAAATGAAAACAAAGATTACAAATATAAACAAAGACTCTAAATGGAAACAAAGATTACACATGTAAATAAAGACTACAAACGTAAACAAAGACTCTAAATGTAAACAAATACTCTAAATGTAAAAAAAGAATACAAATGTAAACATAGGCACTAAATGTAAACACTCTAAATGTAAACAAAATCTACAAATGTAAACAAAGTATCTAAATGTAAAGAAAGTCACTAAATGTAAACATAATCTAAATGTAAACAAAGACTACAAATGTAAACAAAGACTACAAATGTAAACAAAGATTCTAAATGTAAAGAGACTCGAAATTTAAACTAAGACTCTAAATGTAAACAAGGAATCTAATTGTAAACAAAGACTACAAATGTAAACAAAGACTCTGAATGTAAACAAAGGCTCTAGTATTAAACAAACACTCTAAATGTAAACAAAGACTACAAATGTAAACAGACTCTAACTCTAAACAAAATCTCTAAATGTAAACAAATATTGTATATGTAAACATAGACTCTAAAGGTAAAGAAAGACTACAAATGTAAACAAAGGCTCTAAATGTAAACAGACTACAAATTTAAACAAAGCCTTTAAAAATAAACAAAGAAACTAAATGTAAGCGGACTACAAATGTAAACAAAGTGCACAAATGTTAACAGACTAAAAATGTAAACAGTCTCTAAATGTAAACAAAGACATGTAAACAAAGAGTGCAAATTTAAACAGGTTCCGTATTTAAACAAAGACAACAAATGTAAACAAAGACTATAAATATAAACAAAGACTCTAAATTGAAACAAAGATTACACATGTAAACAAAGACTACGAACGTAAACAACGGCACTAAATGTAAACATTCTAAATGTAAACAAAGTCTACAAATGTAAACAAAGTATCTAAATTTAAACAAAGACACTAAATATAAAGAGACTCGAAATGTAAACAAAGACTACAAATGTAAATAATGACTACAAATGTAAACAAGGACTCTAAAGGTAAACAAAGACTACAAATGTAAACAAAGGCACTAAATGCAAACACTCTAAATATAAAAAAGTCTAAAAATGTAAACAAAGAATCTAAATTTAAACAAAGACACTAAATGTAAAGAGACTCGAAATGTAAACAAAGACCACAAACGTAAACAAAGAATTTAAATGTAAACAAAGACTACAAATGTAAACAAAGAATTTAAATATAAACAAAGACTACAAATGTAAACAATGGCTACAAATGTAAACAAGGACTCTAAAGGTAAACAAAGACTACAAATGTAAACAAAGGCGCTAAATGTAAACACTCTAAATATAAAAAAGTCTAAAAATGTAAACAAAGAATCTAAATTTAAACAAAGACACTAAATATAAAGACACTCGAAATGTAAACAAAGACTACAAATGTAAACAATGCCTACAAATGTAAACAAGGACACTAAAGTTAAACAAAGACTACATATGTAAACAAATACTCTAAATGTAAACAAAGGCTCTATATGTAAACAAAGACTGCAAATGTAAACAAAGACTACAAATTGAAAGAAAGACTACAAATGTAAACAAAGGCTCTAAATGTAAACAGACTACAAATTTAAACAAAGCCTCTAAATTTAAACAAAGAATCTAAATGTAAGCGGACTACAAATGTAAACAAAGAATACAAAATTAAACAAAGAGCACAAATGTTAACAGACATTAATTGTAAACAAAGACTACAAATGTAAACAAAGACTGCAAATGTAAACATAGACTACAAATGTAAACAAAGACTGCAAATGTAAACATAGACTACAAATGTAAACTGACTCTAAATGTCAACACAGACAACAAATGTAAACAAAGCTCTAAATGTAAACAGATTACAAATGTAAACAAAGAGCACAGATGTTAAGAGACTCAAAATGTAAACAAAGAGTGTAAATGTAAACAAAAACTCAAAATATAAACAAAGACTCTAAATGTAAACAAATACGTGGAAACAAGGAGTGCAAATTTAAATAGGCTCTGTATGTAAACAAAGACAACAAATGTAAACAAAGACTACGAATGAGAAAAAGGCTCTAAATGAAAACAAAGATTACAAATATAAACAAAGACTCTAAATGGAAACAAAGATTACACATGTAAATAAAGACTACAAACGTAAACAAAGACTCTAAATGTAAACAAATACTCTAAATGTAAAAAAAGAATACAAATGTAAACAAAGACTCTAAATGTAAACAAAGACTAAAAATGTAAACATAGGCACTAAATGTAAACACTCTAAATGTAAACAAAATCTACAAATGTAAACAAAGTATCTAAATGTAAAGAAAGTCACTAAATGTAAACATAATCTAAATGTAAACAAAGACTACAAATGTAAACAAAGACTACAAATGTAAACAAAGATTCTAAATGTAAAGAGACTCGAAATTTAAACTAAGACTCTAAATGTAAACAAGGAATATAATTGTAAACAAAGACTACAAATGTAAACAAAGACTCTGAATGTAAACAAAGGCTCTAGTATTAAACAAACACTCTAAATGTAAACAAAGACTACAAATGTAAACAGACTCTAACTCTAAACAAAATCTCTAAATGTAAACAAATATTGTATATGTAAACATAGACTCTAAAGGTAAAGAAAGACTACAAATGTAAACAAAGGCTCTAAATGTAAACAGACTACAAATTTAAACAAAGCCTTTAAAAATAAACAAAGAAACTAAATGTAAGCGGACTACAAATGTAAACAAAGTGCACAAATGTTAACAGACTAAAAATGTAAACAGTCTCTAAATGTAAACAAAGACATGTAAACAAAGAGTGCAAATTTAAACAGGTTCCGTATTTAAACAAAGACAACAAATGTAAACAAAGACTATAAATATAAACAAAGACTCTAAATTGAAACAAAGATTACACATGTAAACAAAGACTACGAACGTAAACAAAGGCACTAAATGTAAACATTCTAAATGTAAACAAAGTCTACAAATGTAAACAAAGTATCTAAATTTAAACAAAGACACTAAATATAAAGAGACTCGAAATGTAAACAAAGACTACAAATGTAAATAATGACTACAAATGTAAACAAGGACTCTAAAGGTAAACAAAGACTACAAATGTAAACAAAGGCACTAAATGCAAACACTCTAAATATAAAAAAGTCTAAAAATGTAAACAAAGAATCTAAATTTAAACAAAGACACTAAATGGAAAGAGACTCGAAATGTAAACAAAGACTACAAATGTAAACAATGACTACAAATGTAAACAAGGACTCTAAAGGTAAACAAAGACTACATTTGTAAACAAATACTCTAAATGTAAACAAAGGCTCTATATGTAAAAAAAGACTACAAATGTAAACAAAGACTACAAATTTAGAGAAAGACTACAAATGTAAACAAAGGCTCTAAATGTAAACAGACTACAAATTTAAACAAAGCCTCTAAATTTAAACAAATAATCTAAATGTAAGCGGACTACAAATGTAAACAAAGAATACAAAATTAAACAAAGATCACAAATGTTAACAGACATTAAATGTAAACAAAGACTACAAATGTAAACAAAGACTGCAAATGTAAACATAGACTACAAATGTAAACTGACTCTAAATGTAAACACAGACGACAAATGTAAACAAAGCTCTAAATGTAAACAGATTACAAATGTAAACAAAGAGCACAAATGTTAAGAGACTCAAAATGTAAACAAAGAGTGTAAATGTAAACAAAGACTCAAAATATAAACAAAGACTCTAAATGTAAACAAATACGTGGAAACAAAGAGTGCAAATTTAAATAGGCTCTGTATTTAATCAAAGACAACAAATGTAAACAAAGACTACGAATGAGAAAAAGGCTCTAAATGAAAACAAAGATTACAAATATAAACAAAGACTCTAAATGGAAACAAAGATTACACATGTAAATAAAGACTACAAACGTAAACAAAGACTCTAAATATAAACAAGTACTCTAAATGTAAAGAAAGACTACAAATGTAAACAAAGACTCTGAATGTAAACCAAGGCTCTAATTGTAAACAAACACTCTAAATGTAAACAAAGACTACAAATGTAAACAGACTCTAACTGTAAATAAAATCTCTAAATGTAAACAAATATTGTAAATGTAAACATAGACTCTAAAGGTAAAGAAAGACTACAAATGTAAACAAAGACTCTAAATGTAAACAAGGAATCTAATTGTAAACAAAGACTACAGATGTAAACAAAGACTCTGAATGTAAACAAAGGCTCTAATTGTAAACACACACTCTAAATGTAAACAAAGACTACAAATGTAAACAGACTCTAACTGTAAACAAAATCTCTAAATGTAAACAAATATTGTAGATGTATATATAGACTCTAAAGGTAAAGAAAGACTACAAATGTAAACAAAGGCTCTAAATGTAAACAGACTACAAATTTAAACAATGCCTTTAAAAATAAACAAAGAATCTAAATGTAAGCGGACTACAAATGTAAACAAAGTGCACAAATGTTAACAGACTAAAAATGTTAACAGTCTCTAAATGTAAACAAAGACATGTAAACAAAGAGTGCAAATTTAAACAGGCTCTGTATGTAAACAAAGACAACAAATGTAAACAAAGATAACAAATGTAAACAAAGACTACAAATATAAACAAAGACTCTAAATTGAAACAAAGATTACACATGTAAACAAAGACTACGAACGTAAACAAAGGCACTAAATGTAAACATTCTAAATGTAAACAAAGTCTACAAATGTAAACAAAGTATCTAAATTTAAACAAAGACACTAAATGTAAAGAGTCTCGAAATGTAAACAAAGACTACGAATATAAACAAAGAATTTAAATGTAAACAAAGACTACAAATGTAAACAATGACTACAAATGTAAACACGGACTCTAAAGGTAAACAAAGACTACAAATGTAAACAAAGGAACTAAATGTAAACACTCTAAATATAAAAAAGTCTAAAAATGTAAACAAAGAATCTAAATTTAAACAGACACTAAATGTAAATAGACTCAAAATATAAACAAAGACTACAAATGTAAACAAGGACGCTAAAGTTAAACAAAGACTACATATGTAAACAAATACTCTAAATGTAAACAAAGGCTCTATATCTAAAGAAAGACCACAAATGTAAACAAAGACTACAAATTTAAAGAAAGACTACAAATGTAAACAAAGGTTCTAAATGTAAACAGACTGCAAATTTAAACAAAGCCTCTAAATTTAAACAAAGAATCTAAATGTAAGCGGACTACAAATGTAAACAAAGAATACAAAATTAAACAAAGAGCACAAATGTTAACAGACATTAAATGTAAACAAAGACTACAAATGTAAACAAAGACTGCAAATGTAAACATAGACTACAATTGTAAACTGACTCTAAATGTAAACACAGACAACAAATGTAAACAAAGCTCTAAATGTAAACAGATTACAAATGTAAACAAAGAGCACAAATGTTAAGAGACTCAAAATGTATACAAAGAGTGTAAATGCAAACAAAGACTCAAAATATAAACAAAGACTCTAAATGTAAAGAAATACGTGGAAACAAAGAGTGCAAATTTAAATACGCTCTGTATGTAAACAAAGACTACGAATGAGAAAAAGGCTTTAAATGAAAACAAAGATTACAAATATAAACAAACACTCTAAATGTAAACAAAGACTACAAATGTAAACAAAGGCTCTAAATGTAAAAATGTAAACAGACTACAAATTTAAACATAGCCTTTAAAAGTAAATAAAGAATCTAAATGTAAGCGGACTACAAATGTAAACAAAGTGCACAAATGTTAACAGACTAAAAATGTAAACAGTCTCTATATGTAAACAAAGACATGTAAACAAAGAGTGCAAATTTAAACAGGCTCTGTATGTAAACAAAGACAACAAATGTAAACAAAGATAACAAATGTAAACAAAGACTACTAATATAAACAAAGACTGAATTGAAACAAAGATTAAACATGTAAACAAAGACTACGAACGTAAACAAAGGCACTAAATGTAAACATACTAAATGTAAACAA
Organism: Salticus scenicus; assembly: GCA_963930645.1. Lineage (NCBI taxonomy): Eukaryota > Metazoa > Arthropoda > Arachnida > Araneae > Salticidae > Salticus > Salticus scenicus. The sequence continues at coordinate 4,930,887 of OZ005648.1, read as the reverse complement.
AGTCTACAAATGTAAACAAAGTATCTAAATTTAAACAAAGACACTAAATGTAAAGAGACTCGAAATGTAAACAAAGACCACAAACGTAAACAAAGAATTTAAATACAAACAAAGACTACAAATGTAAACAAAGGCGCTAAATGTAAACACTCTAAATATAAAAAAGTCTAAAAATGTAAACAAAGAATCTAAATTTAAACAAAGACACTAAATATAAAGACACTCGAAATGTAAACAAAGACTACAAATGTAAACAATGCCTACAAATGTAAACAAGGACACTAAAGTTAAACAAAGACTACATATGTAAACAAATACTCTAAATGTAAACAAAGGCTCTATATGTAAACAAAGACTGCAAATGTAAACAAAGACTACAAATTGAAAGAAAGACTACAAATGTAAACAAAGGCTCTAAATGTAAACAGACTACAAATTTAAACAAAGCCTCTAAATTTAAACAAAGAATCTAAATGTAAGCGGACTACAAATGTAAACAAAGAATACAAAATTAAACAAAGAGCACAAATGTTAACAGACATTAATTGTAAACAAAGACTACAAATGTAAACAAAGACTGCAAATGTAAACATAGACTACAAATGTAAACAAAGACTGCAAATGTAAACATAGACTACAAATGTAAACTGACTCTAAATGTCAACACAGACAACAAATGTAAACAAAGCTCTAAATGTAAACAGATTACAAATGTAAACAAAGAGCACAGATGTTAAGAGACTCAAAATGTAAACAAAGAGTGTAAATGTAAACAAAAACTCAAAATATAAACAAAGACTCTAAATGTAAACAAATACGTGGAAACAAGGAGTGCAAATTTAAATAGGCTCTGTATGTAAACAAAGACAACAAATGTAAACAAAGACTACGAATGAGAAAAAGGCTCTAAATGAAAACAAAGATTACAAATATAAACAAAGACTCTAAATGGAAACAAAGATTACACATGTAAATAAAGACTACAAACGTAAACAAAGACTCTAAATGTAAACAAATACTCTAAATGTAAAAAAAGAATACAAATGTAAACAAAGACTCTAAATGTAAACAAAGACTAAAAATGTAAACATAGGCACTAAATGTAAACACTCTAAATGTAAACAAAATCTACAAATGTAAACAAAGTATCTAAATGTAAAGAAAGTCACTAAATGTAAACATAATCTAAATGTAAACAAAGACTACAAATGTAAACAAAGACTACAAATGTAAACAAAGATTCTAAATGTAAAGAGACTCGAAATTTAAACTAAGACTCTAAATGTAAACAAGGAATCTAATTGTAAACAAAGACTACAAATGTAAACAAAGACTCTGAATGTAAACAAAGGCTCTAGTATTAAACAAACACTCTAAATGTAAACAAAGACTACAAATGTAAACAGACTCTAACTCTAAACAAAATCTCTAAATGTAAACAAATATTGTATATTTAAACATAGACTCTAAAGGTAAAGAAAGACTACAAATGTAAACAAAGGCTCTAAATGTAAACAGACTACAAATTTAAACAAAGCCTTTAAAAATAAACAAAGAAACTAAATGTAAGCGGACTACAAATGTAAACAAAGTGCACAAATGTTAACAGACTAAAAATGTAAACAGTCTCTAAATGTAAACAAAGACATGTAAACAAAGAGTGCAAATTTAAACAGGTTCCGTATTTAAACAAAGACAACAAATGTAAACAAAGACTATAAATATAAACAAAGACTCTAAATTGAAACAAAGATTACACATGTAAACAAAGACTACGAACGTAAACAAAGGCACTAAATGTAAACATTCTAAATGTAAACAAAGTCTACAAATGTAAACAAAGTGTCTAAATTTAAACAAAGACACTAAATATAAAGAGACTCGAAATGTAAACAAAGACTACAAATGTAAATAATGACTACAAATGTAAACAAGGACTCTAAAGGTAAACAAAGACTACAAATGTAAACAAAGGCACTAAATGCAAACACTCTAAATATAAAAAAGTCTAAAAATGTAAACAAAGAATCTAAATTTAAACAAAGACACTAAATGGAAAGAGACTCGAAATGTAAACAAAGACTACAAATGTAAACAATGACTACAAATGTAAACAAGGACTCTAAAGGTAAACAAAGACTACATATGTAAACAAATACTCTAAATGTAAACAAAGGCTCTATATGTAAAAAAAGACTACAAATGTAAACAAAGACTACAAATTTAGAGAAAGACTACAAATGTAAACAAAGGCTCTAAATGTAAACAGACTACAAATTTAAACAAAGCCTCTAAATTTAAACAAATAATCTAAATGTAAGCGGACTACAAATGTAAACAAAGAATACAAAATTAAACAAAGATCACAAATGTTAACAGACATTAAATGTAAACAAAGACTACAAATGTAAACAAAGACTGCAAATGTAAACATAGACTACAAATGTAAACTGACTCTAAATGTAAACACAGACGACAAATGTAAACAAAGCTCTAAATGTAAACAGATTACAAATGTAAACAAAGAGCACAAATGTTAAGAGACTCAAAATGTAAACAAAGAGTGTAAATGTAAACAAAGACTCAAAATATAAACAAAGACTCTAAATGTAAACAAATACGTGGAAACAAAGAGTGCAAATTTAAATAGGCTCTGTATTTAATCAAAGACAACAAATGTAAACAAAGACTACGAATGAGAAAAAGGCTCTAAATGAAAACAAAGATTACAAATATAAACAAAGACTCTAAATGGAAACAAAGATTACACATGTAAATAAAGACTACAAACGTAAACAAAGACTCTAAATATAAACAAGTACTCTAAATGTAAAGAAAGACTACAAATGTAAACAAAGACTCTGAATGTAAACCAAGGCTCTAATTGTAAACAAACACTCTAAATGTAAACAAAGACTACAAATGTAAACAGACTCTAACTGTAAATAAAATCTCTAAATGTAAACAAATATTGTAAATGTAAACATAGACTCTAAAGGTAAAGAAAGACTACAAATGTAAACAAAGACTCTAAATGTAAACAAGGAATCTAATTGTAAACAAAGACTACAGATGTAAACAAAGACTCTGAATGTAAACAAAGGCTCTAATTGTAAACACACACTCTAAATGTAAACAAAGACTACAAATGTAAACAGACTCTAACTGTAAACAAAATCTCTAAATGTAAACAAATATTGTAGATGTATATATAGACTCTAAAGGTAAAGAAAGACTACAAATGTAAACAAAGGCTCTAAATGTAAACAGACTACAAATTTAAACAATGCCTTTAAAAATAAACAAAGAATCTAAATGTAAGCGGACTACAAATGTAAACAAAGTGCACAAATGTTAACAGACTAAAAATGTTAACAGTCTCTAAATGTAAACAAAGACATGTAAACAAAGAGTGCAAATTTAAACAGGCTCTGTATGTAAACAAAGACAACAAATGTAAACAAAGATAACAAATGTAAACAAAGACTACAAATATAAACAAAGACTCTAAATTGAAACAAAGATTACACATGTAAACAAAGACTACGAACGTAAACAAAGGCACTAAATGTAAACATTCTAAATGTAAACAAAGTCTACAAATGTAAACAAAGTATCTAAATTTAAACAAAGACACTAAATGTAAAGAGTCTCGAAATGTAAACAAAGACTACGAATATAAACAAAGAATTTAAATGTAAACAAAGACTACAAATGTAAACAATGACTACAAATGTAAACACGGACTCTAAAGGTAAACAAAGACTACAAATGTAAACAAAGGAACTAAATGTAAACACTCTAAATATAAAAAAGTCTAAAAATGTAAACAAAGAATCTAAATTTAAACAGACACTAAATGTAAATAGACTCAAAATATAAACAAAGACTACAAATGTAAACAAGGACGCTAAAGTTAAACAAAGACTACATATGTAAACAAATACTCTAAATGTAAACAAAGGCTCTATATCTAAAGAAAGACCACAAATGTAAACAAAGACTACAAATTTAAAGAAAGACTACAAATGTAAACAAAGGTTCTAAATGTAAACAGACTGCAAATTTAAACAAAGCCTCTAAATTTAAACAAAGAATCTAAATGTAAGCGGACTACAAATGTAAACAAAGAATACAAAATTAAACAAAGAGCACAAATGTTAACAGACATTAAATGTAAACAAAGACTACAAATGTAAACAAAGACTGCAAATGTAAACATAGACTACAATTGTAAACTGACTCTAAATGTAAACACAGACAACAAATGTAAACAAAGCTCTAAATGTAAACAGATTACAAATGTAAACAAAGAGCACAAATGTTAAGAGACTCAAAATGTATACAAAGAGTGTAAATGCAAACAAAGACTCAAAATATAAACAAAGACTCTAAATGTAAAGAAATACGTGGAAACAAAGAGTGCAAATTTAAATACGCTCTGTATGTAAACAAAGACTACGAATGAGAAAAAGGCTTTAAATGAAAACAAAGATTACAAATATAAACAAACACTCTAAATGTAAACAAAGACTACAAATGTAAACAAAGGCTCTAAATGTAAAAATGTAAACAGACTACAAATTTAAACATAGCCTTTAAAAGTAAATAAAGAATCTAAATGTAAGCGGACTACAAATGTAAACAAAGTGCACAAATGTTAACAGACTAAAAATGTAAACAGTCTCTATATGTAAACAAAGACATGTAAACAAAGAGTGCAAATTTAAACAGGCTCTGTATGTAAACAAAGACAACAAATGTAAACAAAGATAACAAATGTAAACAAAGACTACAAATATAAACAAAGACTGAATTGAAACAAAGATTAAACATGTAAACAAAGACTACGAACGTAAACAAAGGCACTAAATGTAAACATACTAAATGTAAACAAAGTCTACAAATGTAAACAAAGTATCTAAATTTAAACAAAGACACTAAATGTAAAGAGACTCGAAATGTAAACAAAGACCACAAACGTAAACAAAGAATTTAAATGTAAACAAAGACTACAAATGTAAACAAAGAATTTAAACGTAAACAAAGAGCACAAATGTTAACAGACATTAAATGTAAACAAAGACTACAAATGTAAACAAAGACTGCAAATGTAAACATAGACTACAAATGTAAACTGACTCTAAATGTAAACACAGACAACAAATGTAAACAAAGCTCTAAATGTAAACAGATTACAAATGTAAACAAAGAGCATAGATGTTAAGAGACTCAAAATGTAAACAAAGAGTGTAAATGTAAACAAAGACTCAAAATATAAACAAAGACTCTAAATCTAAACAAATACGTGGAAACAAGGAGTGCAAATTTAAATAGGCTCTGTATGTAAACAAAGACAACAAATGTAAACAAAGACTACGAATGAGAAAAAGGCTCTAAATGAAAACAAAGATTACAAATATAAACAAAGACTCTAAATGGAAACAAAGATTACACATGTAAATAAAGACTACAAACGTAAACAAAGACTCTAAATGTAAACAAATACTCTAAATGTAAACAAATAATACAAATGTAAACAAAGACTCTAAATGTAGACAAAGACTAAAAATGTAAACATAGGCACTAAATGTAAACACTCTAAATGTAAACAAAATCTACAAATGTAAACAAAGTATCTAAATGTAAAGAAAGTCACTAAATGTAAACATAATCTAAATGTAAACAAAGACTACAAATGTAAACAAAGACTACAAATGTAAACAAAGATTCTAAATGTAAAGAGACTCGAAATGTAAACTAAGACTCTAAATGTAAACAAGGAATCTAATTGTAAACAAAGACTACAAATGTAAACAAAGACTCTGAATGTAAACCAAGGCTCTAATTGTAAACAAACACTCTAAATGTAAGAGAAGGCTCTAAATCAAAGAGAAGGCTCTAAATGTAAGAGAAGGCTCTAAAACACAGACAACAAATGTAAACAAAGCTCTTAATGTAAACAGATTACAAATGTAAACAAAGAGCACAAATGTTAAGAGACTCAAAATGTAAACAAAGAGTCTAAATGTAAACAAAGACTCAAAATATAAACAAAGACTCTAAATGTAAACAAATACAGGGAAACAAAGAGTGCAAATTTAAATAGGCTCTGTATGTAAACAAAGACAACAAATGTAAACAAAGACTACGAATGAGAAAAAGGATCTAAATGAAAACAAAGATTACAAATATAAACAAAGACTCTAAATGGAAACAAAGATTACACATGTAAATAAAGACAACAAAAGTAAACAAAGACTCTAAATGTAAACCAGCCCAGCAAAACTTATACTGATGGGCTCGTTCTGGCCTACAGCTGGCATCTTGCACTTGCCATCAGCTGCAGGTTGCCACATGTAGCTGAAGCAGTGGGCCGCTTACGGCTGCCAGCATTGAAGACAGCCTACAGTGAAAAGGCCGGTGGCTCAGAAGCGGCATAATAACAGCTGGCCTTTTCCAGGGTATTAGCACACGGCCAACCTTATGTTTGCCATATTGCGGCCACAATTTATAAGGCCGGTACCGGACCATCACTTACAATTCGAATGCATAGAGGGCGCTGCGATTCACCTGCTGTTGATTTGAAATTCCCTCTCATTTCGCTTCGCCATTTCGTGCCAAGTCTGCGGCGTACAAGATACTAAAAGGTTAAATGATCTCATAAAAAGTGTAAGAGTAAGTGATTCATTTTTAATTTGGTTTTGTGTGTGTGTGTGTGTGTGTTTTAAATCATTTTTAGAAGTCTTTGATTTTAGAATTATTATTAAAATATTAGGATTTCTAGAAAAGTACAGCAAATATCTTGTTGGTCCGTTTAAAATGAGCTATGATAGTCATTAATTTTCTAATTATATTCTTATTATTTGTTATTATTATTATTTTAATAGCGCTAATAAGTTTATGGATCCAACTTTATATTTGTATAATATAACTGTGGGAAAGTTATTAGGACAATTATAAATTTGTAACCTTTTTATTTTTACTTTGTTCTGCATGTATAAGAAGGAAGTATTTGATACGTAAAAATTTTCGACTCCCGCTTTTCGGTTGTTTTACACGTTTTGATATGTTCTGAACACGATTTCACTTCATTAAAAAACTATCTGTCTATTTTTGTGTGTATCAATAATTTTTTGAACGCTGTATTCTATGAACAATTTAATACAATTTAACTTAACTAGATATTTAGTTGGACTTTAACTTAAATTGGTGCTAATTACATTTGAGGATCAATCCTTCAAAATATGCCGCTTTCATCCCATTTTTTCCCCAGTTTTTAACATGGCAGTATGAGAGGAAAATTTGCACAAATACACATATTTAGAATTAATTTTTAGATGTGAAATAAAATAAATAAATGTTTATGTTTATAACAGTGAGCCAAGATTTTTTTCTCTTTTAATCCAGAGAGCATCGCTTGAAAAAAATAAAAATAAATAAATAAATAAATCTTAAAAATTATCCCTTCTATATATATTTGACTAGATCCTTATATATATAAAGTATTTAAAAAAATGTACTTGTAAAATAGTAAACAGCATTATAAAAATTCCCATATGTTAGAAATATAAATAGAAAATGAAGTATTGCCATAAATTAATTAAAAGAGAAATAGCAAAAAGTATAATCAAAATAAGTAATTAGACTTTCTATTATATCCCAAAGAAACGTCGCCCAAGCAAAGAAAGAGTTCTGCTATTTCTGCCAAAAGTGTTTCAATACAGAAATTTGTATCATATTTCTTATATTATTTTTATGATTTTATAGAGCAGAAATTTTTTATGGAAATTAGTGGTGGCAAAAAAGCGGAACTCTTTCATTCCTGACCACCAGTATGATTCAAAAAGTCAAGAATCGTGAAGATGGTCCAAAATCTGAATCAATTTATTCATATTTCATGAATAACAAGTGCATTATTACCTTTTAAATTCCGAAAATATTATTATTAACACAGATAACACTCACAAACTAATAAAGTTTTCGTCACATAAAGATGTGAGACAAAATAAATAAAAAACAAATAAATAAAAATAAATTCAATTAAATAAATAAAGACAAGAAGATTTAAAAAAAAAATATATATATATTTAGATTAGAATAATTTTCTCTCAAATATTATATACTTATCACAGACGTTAATCTTTGAACTGCATTATTATTATCACTATACTGCATCATAAAATTATATATTCTGTTTATAGTTGTAATTTAAATGATCACTTTTGACTGCTAAACTTAAAGTGAATAAGACACACTGAGTAAACTTTAAATGAATATGACTATAATTTTTTTTAAATGTTTATCCAGTGTCTCTGTAATTCTACAATGGTTTTCAACTAAGAGTAAATAATCGAAATTTTTTACCTTCATCCCGTATTTTTATTTTTTCAAATTGTTTTATTTCTCAACAAATAATAATAATAATAATTAAGGAAAATTAAGGTTTCTTTAGAAGGAAATATAAATCATTGATGTACACCCACTACTAAATAATTCAAATAATAGTCATTCTCATTAAATCTGTGTATAAAACAGATTTTTTAACATCCTGTTTCATTTTCGCTATGTAAGATTTGAAATAAGCAATTCCCTATAGTTATGATGAAATCTTTCAGAGACACTGAAAACATCTTACGTCTTTATTTAATAAATTCATTTTAAAGTAAACCAAACCAACGTATATCAATCAGTGCAGTACGAATGTGTTAGTTTTGAATTGGAATATTTTTCTTACTCAGCAATTATGATAACCAGATGGCCCCAAATGCTTCCTGTCTAAAGATCTTTGAAGGTTAGCAACAGCGCTTATCAGTTCAAAAAATGTCGAACTGCATTAAGTAATTTTTTAAATGTGAATTTGAATCTCAAATTGTAATCTGCGCTTTAAATAATAAACTTGGCAGTTAGTTTGTTTTCTGATTATAAAAAGTAATCCATAACTTTAGATGAATTAGTTATTTAAATAAATTAATAAGAAAAAAAAAATGGTTTTCAATTGGTTTCCAGGATCATGCATGCATGTTTAATTTAAATTTTTATGACAGCAAATATATGAAAAAAAAAAATGAAAAAAAATGCGTACTTATATAATTCAAGTGTAAAAAAATAAAAATAATTAAAATTAAAATTAAATTAAAAAATAAATAAATAAAAATAAATTTTAAAGCACATACTTATTACAGTAATAAATGCACCAAAGAACCGGTATTAATTATAAAAATCTTTGTAAAGAAACGCAATAATTGAATTAAAAAAAAACTTGCAACATTTGTTTCTGGTGATACACGTCTCTTCATTTGGTGAACAAAGTAGGCAGGAGTGTAGCAAAGCACTTCTGTTGCACTCGTGTCCACTTTTGTTCGCCTGACTAAGGATAATAGTGGTGACATCTGTTGCCTTTTTATTTTATTTTATTATTTTATTATTTATTTATTTATTTTTACAGTAATAAACGATTCAAAGAACCGTTATTAATAATAAAAATCTTTGTAAGGAAACCCAAAAATAAAAAAAAACTCGCAACATTTGTTTTTGATGGAAATAATACCATGGCTCTTCTTTGGGTAAACAAAGTAGGCACGAGCGCGGCAAAGTACATTTGCTACACTCGTGTCCACTTTTGTTCGCCTGATGACTAAGGGGCACTGTTTCTTTTCTTTCTTTTTTTTTCGATTTATGGTAACTCATTATTTTATTCTTCAGAGTCAGAACTCCGTACTTTAGTAGTTTTTAAATCCCTTTTAAGGGGATGACGAAATTGAAAATCGTACTTTGAAATTAGCGTCTTAGATTTCTTAAAGTTTACATACATATGCTTTGAAATGTATCAATACTAAGCATATTAAAATTTCTGGAAAACTATTTAAATATGTTAAAAATAAATAAAAAAATAAATAAAAAAATTTCAAAAGATTTTAAGTGTTTTATGCGATTAAGATTTTTAATATATTCTTCCCTTACCCTGATTTCATTGTATTGTAATGTATCAATATATTCGAAATAAATTAGGATTTTACTTTGTGCATTGGTTGGTGAGGTTTTTTTTTTTTTTTTTTTTTTTTTTTTTTTTTGTTAAAAATACTTTTATGTTTGACTCTAAAATGTAGCACACAAGTACAAAATACTTTTCAAAAAGTAACTTCTCAACCAATCCACAAATTTATACCCAAACATGTTTAGAAATTTTGATAAATTACAATGATGTAAAATCGAGTGTAAAATTTAAAAATTATGTTGCACGGAATATTTATTTATTTATTTTATTTCAATAGTTTATGAGAAATTTTAATGTACTTAATACTGATATATTTCAATACTTATGTATTAAATCACGACATTAAGGAAGAAATTTCAAAGAACCATTTTCAATATTTACCATCTCCTTAACTCTGATTTAAATATTTTTTTATTGAAGGTTCTCTATATTGCATACTTAAATCAGAAACTTTTTATTTCAATATTTTATCTAGTCACTTGCAACGTTACATTTATTTATATAAAATAACTTAACACAATTAAACAAACGTTTTGAAATTTAACACTTTGAAACAAAATTTACAAAGAATATAACATTACATAGACCAAAATATATATTTATCTTATCAAAATCTTATATTTGCATAGAACAAAAGTAATAAAAAGCTTATCATAGATTTATTTTTAATGAAAACGGATCGGCTGAGTGTTTTTCCCGCTGTACTAGAAATCCTAAATTTATAAACATAGTCTAAGAATCAAATGCTTGTAAAAATTTAATTGAACTATAAATACAGTGGGTAATCAATTATTATTATTATTATTATTTTAAAACAAATACTGGATGAAATGGTCTTGAACTTCTAATATGCAAAGAACATTTAAAAACTCATATTTTCCACTATCGATTTAGTCAAGAGTGCAATTAAAGAAGCAACCACAAATTAGAGAAATGCACAAAAACTTTGGATCACCCTATATCATGAAAAGCTACCGATGACTTGTAACCTTAACACGCTGCATAATATTATAAACAATATGTGTATGTTTTTTTTTTTTTTTTTTTTTTGGCAAGGGGGAGGGCAAGTTTCTTTTCTTTTTTTTTTTTTTTTTTTTTTCTTATAGCAAGAATGGAATTTAATAAAATTTTACAAAACTTACAGAAAAATTTACAAAACACTAGAAAAATATTATTCTAAAGCACACATTTATACGTGTAATATTCGGTGAGATATAAGCATTTACAATAAATATTTTATTTACTGCTTTTGCGGGAAAGATAAAAATTTTCATCACATTAGTTAAAAGTTAGATATAATAAGCATTTTATATCGGAAGTTCATTTCAATACAGGAATAATTAAGCAAGTTGTTGCGAAAAAATGGGGCAGATTTTAGGTATATACTGGTGTGAAAATTCATAAGGGGTTTTTCACATGCCAAGCATTTAATTGGAAGATTAAATTTTTTCAACCATGTTTCAAAATTTCTTCTTTGTGAAAAAATCCTTCTGGACTTGTAACTATAACATACTTTTATTTATTTAGTACGATCTGTGAGCTCATAAGGGGATTTTCACAAAAATGACCTTTTGTAACATGGTTGAACATATCTAAAATCTGGCTCGTTCTTTTACTAATAATTTGCTTAATTTTTATTCCATTGAAATAAACTTTTGTATAAGTTACCCAAGATATCTGGTTTTCGACTTACGTAATAAAAAAATTTCTATCTTTCGCGCACGCTCAGAAAAAATAAAATAAATAAAAATGAATGTAAATGCTCAAATCTCCTCGAAAATTACACATATAAATTTTATGTTTCAGAATAATGTTTCTTTAATGTTTTATCAATTTTTCTGCAAGTTTTGTAAAATTTTGTGAAAATTCCTTCTTGTTATAAGCAAAAAAAATTGCCAAAAATGTAATAATTAATATATATATATATATATATATATATATATGCCTAAAAAATTGTGTATTTCCCATACAAAAAACTTACAAACATTGTATATAGTAAGAGCAATAATGTGTTCAAGTTACAAGTCATTTGTAGCTTTTTATGACGCAGGTTGATCCAAAATATTTGTGCTTTTCTTTACCTTATAGTTGGTCCCTTAATTGAACTTTGGACTAAATCGATAGTAGAAAATGTGAGTTTTTAAACGTTTTTACATGTCTGCATTTCAAAATCATTTAGTCAAGTATTTTTTTTTTTTTAATCAAAATAAAAAAAGTGTAAAAAAATAAATAATCAAATAAATAAATAATAAGTTTGATCACCCTCTGTTGCTACAAAACCAAATTAAATATTGGATGCATAGAAATTAGCATTAATAAAATGTAAGGTATCACAATAAATAAATAAATAAATAAATAAAATAAAATAAAATAAAATAATAGTCATAACCAAATCACTATTGGCCCATTAAGGGCCCTCTTCAATCACCGCCGCTGGAAACCGAAGCTAATGTTATTCTATGGGAAATTTTTCTTTACAAATAACTTATTAACTAATACATATTTTTTAATTCTGTTTTCACATTCTGAAAATTTCCAGCTGTTAAATTGACGGACCTTTTTTAAAAAATTATTTAATTTTTTGTATTTTATTTTGAAGCTGCAAAATACGAATTTTCAATATGTGAATTTTTTTCATTTTGCAATTTCAAAATAAAATATTAAAAAATACATTTTTAAAAAAGGTCGGTCAATTTAACAGTTGGGAATTTTTTGAATGTGAAAACAGAATTTAAAAATATGTATTAGTTAATGAGTTATTAGTAAAGAAAAATTCCCCATAGAATAACATTGGCTCGGGCTTCCGGCGACGGTAAATGAAGAGGGCCGTTAATGGGAAAATATAAAGGGCCAACAAAAACACCCGGAGTAATATAATTATTTATGTTTGCCACAACTGGCCCACTGAAGGCTTCCAGCGACAATACGAAAAAATTATGTTTGCTATCAGGTGGCCCGACACTGGCCCACTAACGATTTTTAACCAATTGTTGGTTGCCATCAGTGGCCCACAACCTTTTTTCAACCGATAGCTCGCTGCCAGCAATGACCCATCAGCGGCCCACTGACTTATTCCGATCGTACTGCATGCTGCCAGCAATAGATCGGCCGAATGTGGCCATCTGATGGCCGGCGTAACATATTCCCTTCGGCACATTAACTTTTGCCACCAACGGGCCAGCAGCTATTACTGTTGGCAGTCAACACTTGGCCTCGTGTTGGCCATCATCCCAGGTTTTGCTGGGAGTACTCTAAATGTAAAGAAAGACTTTAAACGTAAACAAAGACTAAAAATGTAAACAAAGGCACTAAATGTAAACACTCTAAATGTAAACAAAATCTACAAATGTAAACAAAGAATCTAAATGTAAACAAAGTCACTAAATGTAAACAGAATCTAAATGTAAACAAAGACTACAAATGTAAACAAAGACTGCAAATGTAAACATAGACTACAAATGTAAACTGACTCTAAATGTAAACACAGACAACAAATGTAAACAAAGCTCTTAATGTAAACAGATTACAAATGTAAACAAAGAATTTAAATGTAAACAAAGACTACAAATGTAAAGAATGACTACAAATGTAAACAAGGACTCTAAAGGTAAACAAAGACTACAAATGTAAACAAAGACTACAAATTTAAAGAAAGACTACAAATGTAAACAAAGGCTCTAAATGTAAACAGACTAAAAATTTAAACGAAGCCTTTAAAAATAAACAAAGAATCTAAATGTAAGCGGACTACAAATGTAAACAAAGTGCACAAATGTTAACAGACTAAAAATGTAAACAGTCTCTAAATGTAAACAAAGACATGTAAACAAAGAGTGCAAATTTAAACAGGCTCTGTAAGTAAACAAAGACAACAAATGTAAACAAAGATAACAAATGTAAACAAAGACTACAAATATAAACAAAGACTCTTAATTGAAACAAAGATTACACATGTAAACAAAGACTACGAACGTAAACAAAGGCACTAAATGTAAACATTCTAAATGTAAACAAAGTCTACAAATGTAAAGAAAGTATCTAAATTTAAACAAAGACACGAAATGTAAAGAGACTCGAAATGTAAACAAAGACTACAAATGTAAACAAAGAATTTAAATGTAAACAAATACTACAAATGTAAACAAAGAATTTAAATGTAAAAAAAGACTACAAATATAAACAATGACTACATATGTAAACAAGGACTCAAAAGGTAAACAAAGGCTACAAATGTAAACAAAGGCACTAAATGTAAACACTCTAAATATAAAAAAGTCTAAAAATGTAAACAAAGAATCTAAATTTAAACAAAGACAGTAAATGTAAAGGGACTCGAAATGTAAAAAAAGACTACAAATGTAAACAATGACTACAAATGTAAACAAGGACTCTAAAGGTAACAAAGACTACATATGTAAACAAATACTCTAAATGTAAACAAAGGCTCTATATGTAAAAAAAGACTACAAATGTAAACAAAGACTACAAATTTAGAGAAAGACTACAAATGTAAACAAAGGCTCTAAATGTAAACAGACTACAAATTTAAACAAAGCCTCTAAATTTAAACAAATAATCTAAATGTAAGCGGACTACAAATGTAAACGAAGAATACAAAATTAAACAAAGATCACAAATGTTAACAGACATTAAATGTAAACAAAGACTACAAATGTAAACAAAGACTGCAAATGTAAACATAGACTACAAATGTAAACTGACTCTAAATGTAAACACAGACGACAAATGTAAACAAAGCTCTAAATGTAAACAGATTACAAATGTAAACAAAGAGCACAAATGTTAAGAGACTCAAAATGTAAACAAAGAGTGTAAATGTAAACAAAGACTCAAAATATAAACAAAGACTCTAAATGTAAACAAATACGTGGAAACAAAGAGTGCAAATTTAAATGGGCTCTGTATTTAATCAAAGACAACAAATGTAAACAAAGACTACGAATGAGAAAAAGGCTCTAAATGAAAACAAAGATTACAAATATAAACAAAGACTCTAAATGGAAACAAAGATTACACATGTAAATAAAGACTACAAACGTAAACAAAGACTCTAAATATAAACAAGTACTCTAAATGTAAAGAAAGACTACAAATGTAAACAAAGACTCTAAATATAAACAAAGATTAAAAATCTAAACAAAGGCACTAAATGTAAACTCTCTAAATGTAAACAAAATCTACAAATGTAAACAAAGAATCTAAATGTAAACAAAGATTACAAATGTAAACAAAGACTACAAATGTAAACAAAGATTCTAAATGTAAAGAGACTCGAAATGTAAACTCAGACTCTAAATGTAAACAAGGAATCTAATTGTAAACAAAGACTACAATTGTAAACAAAGACTCTGAATGTAAACCAAGGCTCTAATTGTAAACAAACACTCTAAATGTAAACAAAGACTACAAATGTAAACAGACTCTAACTGTAAATAAAATCTCTAAATGTAAACAAATATTGTAAATGTAAACATAGACTCTAAAGGTAAAGAAAGACTACAAATGTAAACAAAGACTCTAAATGTAAACAAGGAATCTAATTGTAAACAAAGACTACAGATGTAAACAAAGACTCTGAATGTAAACAAAGGCTCTAATTGTAAACACACACTCTAAATGTAAACAAAGACTACAAATGTAAACAGACTCTAACTGTAAACAAAATCTCTAAATGTAAACAAATATTGTAGATGTATATATAGACTCTAAAAGTAAAGAAAGACTACAAATGTAAACAAAGGCTCTAAATGTAAACAGACAACAAATTTAAACAATGCCTTTAAAAATAAACAAAGAATCTAAATGTAAGCGGACTACAAATGTAAACAAAGTGCACAAATGTTAACAGACTAAAAATGTTAACAGTCTCTAAATGTAAACAAAGACATGTAAACAAAGAGTGCAAATTTAAACAGGCTCTGTATGTAAACAAAGACAACAAATGTAAACAAAGATAACAAATGTAAACAAAGACTACAAATATAAACAAAGACTCTAAATTGAAACAAAGATTACACATGTAAACAAAGACTACGAACGTAAACAAAGGCACTAAATGTAAACATTCTAAATGTAAACAAAGTCTACAAATGTAAACAAAGTATCTAAATTTAAACAAAGACACTAAATGTAAAGAGACTCGAAATGTAAACAAAGACTACAAATGTAAACAATGACTACAAATGTAAACACGGACTCTAAAGGTAAACAAAGACTACAAATGTAAACAAAGGAACTAAATGTAAACACTCTAAATATAAAAAAGGCTAAAAATGTAAACAAAGAATCTAAATTTAAACAGACACTAAATGTAAATAGACTCAAAATATAAACAAAGACTACAAATGTAAACAATGACTACAAATGTAAACAAGGACGCTAAAGTTAAACAAAGACTACATATGTAAACAAATACTCTAAATGTAAACAAAGGCTCTATATCTAAAGAAAGACCACAAATGTAAACAAAGACTACAAATTTAAAGAAAGACTACAAATGTAAACAAAGGTTCTAAATGTAAACAGACTGCAAATTTAAACAAAGCCTCTAAATTTAAACAAAGAATCTAAATGTAAGCGGACTACAAATGTAAACAAAGAATACAAAATTAAACAAAGAGCACAAATGTTAACAGACATTAAATGTAAACAAAGACTACAAATGTAAACAAAGACTGCAAATGTAAACATAGACTACAATTGTAAACTGACTCTAAATGTAAACACAGACAACAAATGTAAACAAAGCTCTAAATGTAAACAGATTACAAATGTAAACAAAGAGCATAAATGTTAAGAGACTCAAAATGTAAACAAAGAGTGTAAATGCAAACAAAGACTCAAAATATAAACAAAGACTCTAAATGTAAAGAAATACGTGGAAACAAAGAGTGCAAATTTAAATACGCTCTGTATGTAAACAAAGACTACGAATGAGAAAAAGGCTTTAAATGAAAACAAAGATTACAAATATAAACAAACACTCTAAATGTAAACAAAGACTACAAATGTAAACAAAGGCTCTAAATGTAAAAATGTAAACAGACTACAAATTTAAACATAGCCTTTAAAAGTAAATAAAGAATCTAAATGTAAGCGGACTACAAATGTAAACAAAGTGCACAAATGTTAACAGACTAAAAATGTAAACAGTCTCTATATGTAAACAAAGACATGTAAACAAAGAGTGCAAATTTAAACAGGCTCGGTATGTAAACAAAGACAACAAATGTAAACAAAGATAACAAATGTAAACAAAGACTACAAATATAAACAAAGACTGAATTGAAACAAAGATTAAACATGTAAACAAAGACTACGAACGTAAACAAAGGCACTAAATGTAAACATACTAAATGTAAACAAAGTCTACAAATGTAAACAAAGTATCTAAATTTAAACAAAGACACTAAATGTAAAGAGACTCGAAATGTAAACAAAGACCACAAACGTAAACAAAGAATTTAAATGTAAACAAAGACTACAAATGTAAACAAAGAATTTAAACGTAAACAAAGAGCACAAATGTTAACAGACATTAAATGTAAACAAAGACTACAAATGTAAACAAAGACTGCAAATGTAAACATAGACTACAAATGTAAACTGACTCTAAATGTAAACACAGACAACAAATGTAAACAAAGCTCTAAATGTAAACAGATTACAAATGTAAACAAAGAGCATAGATGTTAAGAGACTCAAAATGTAAACAAAGAGTGTAAATGTAAACAAAGACTCAAAATATAAACAAAGACTCTAAATCTAAACAAATACGTGGAAACAAGGAGTGCAAATTTAAATAGGCTCTGTATGTAAACAAAGACAACAAATGTAAACAAAGACTACGAATGAGAAAAAGGCTCTAAATGAAAACAAAGATTACAAATATAAACAAAGACTCTAAATGGAAACAAAGATTACACATGTAAATAAAGACTACAAACGTAAACAAAGACTCTAAATGTAAACAAATACTCTAAATGTAAACAAATAATACAAATGTAAACAAAGACTCTAAATGTAGACAAAGACTAAAAATGTAAACATAGGCACTAAATGTAAACACTCTAAATGTAAACAAAATCTACAAATGTAAACAAAGTATCTAAATGTAAAGAAAGTCACTAAATGTAAACATAATCTAAATGTAAACAAAGACTACAAATGTAAACAAAGACTACAAATGTAAACAAAGATTCTAAATGTAAAGAGACTCGAAATGTAAACTAAGACTCTAAATGTAAACAAGGAATCTAATTGTAAACAAAGACTACAAATGTAAACAAAGACTCTGAATGTAAACCAAGGCTCTAATTGTAAACAAACACTCTAAATGTAAGAGAAGGCTCTAAATCAAAGAGAAGGCTCTAAATGTAAGAGAAGGCTCTAAAACACAGACAACAAATGTAAACAAAGCTCTTAATGTAAACAGATTACAAATGTAAACAAAGAGCACAAATGTTAAGAGACTCAAAATGTAAACAAAGAGTCTAAATGTAAACAAAGACTCAAAATATAAACAAAGACTCTAAATGTAAACAAATACGGGGAAACAAAGAGTGCAAATTTAAATAGGCTCTGTATGTAAACAAAGACAACAAATGTAAACAAAGACTACGAATGAGAAAAAGGATCTAAATGAAAACAAAGATTACAAATATAAACAAAGACTCTAAATGGAAACAAAGATTACACATGTAAATAAAGACAACAAAAGTAAACAAAGACTCTAAATGTAAACCAGCCCAGCAAAACTTATACTGATGGGCTCGTTCTGGCCTACAGCTGGCATCTTGCACTTGCCATCAGCTGCAGGTTGCCACATGTAGCTGAAGCAGTGGGCCGCTTACGGCTGCCAGCATTGAAGACAGCCTACAGTGAAAAGGCCGGTGGCTCAGAAGCGGCATAATAACAGCTGGCCTTTTCCAGGGTATTAGCACACGGCCAACCTTATGTTTGCCATATTGCGGCCACAATTTATAAGGCCGGTACCGGACCATCACTTACAATTCGAATGCATAGAGGGCGCTGCGATTCACCTGCTGTTGATTTGAAATTCCCTCTCATTTCGCTTCGCCATTTCGTGCCAAGTCTGCGGCGTACAAGATACTAAAAGGTTAAATGATCTCATAAAAAGTGTAAGAGTAAGTGATTCATTTTTAATTTGGTTTTGTGTGTGTGTGTGTGTGTGTTTTAAATCATTTTTAGAAGTCTTTGATTTTAGAATTATTATTAAAATATTAGGATTTCTAGAAAAGTACAGCAAATATCTTGTTGGTCCGTTTAAAATGAGCTATGATAGTCATTAATTTTCTAATTATATTCTTATTATTTGTTATTATTATTATTTTAATAGCGCTAATAAGTTTATGGATCCAACTTTATATTTGTATAATATAACTGTGGGAAAGTTATTAGGACAATTATAAATTTGTAACCTTTTTATTTTTACTTTGTTCTGCATGTATAAGAAGGAAGTATTTGATACGTAAAAATTTTCGACTCCCGCTTTTCGGTTGTTTTACACGTTTTGATATGTTCTGAACACGATTTCACTTCATTAAAAAACTATCTGTCTATTTTTGTGTGTATCAATAATTTTTTGAACGCTGTATTCTATGAACAATTTAATACAATTTAACTTAACTAGATATTTAGTTGGACTTTAACTTAAATTGGTGCTAATTACATTTGAGGATCAATCCTTCAAAATATGCCGCTTTCATCCCATTTTTTCCCCAGTTTTTAACATGGCAGTATGAGAGGAAAATTTGCACAAATACACATATTTAGAATTAATTTTTAGATGTGAAATAAAATAAATAAATGTTTATGTTTATAACAGTGAGCCAAGATTTTTTTCTCTTTTAATCCAGAGAGCATCGCTTGAAAAAAATAAAAATAAATAAATAAATAAATCTTAAAAATTATCCCTTCTATATATATTTGACTAGATCCTTATATATATAAAGTATTTAAAAAAATGTACTTGTAAAATAGTAAACAGCATTATAAAAATTCCCATATGTTAGAAATATAAATAGAAAATGAAGTATTGCCATAAATTAATTAAAAGAGAAATAGCAAAAAGTATAATCAAAATAAGTAATTAGACTTTCTATTATATCCCAAAGAAACGTCGCCCAAGCAAAGAAAGAGTTCTGCTATTTCTGCCAAAAGTGTTTCAATACAGAAATTTGTATCATATTTCTTATATTATTTTTATGATTTTATAGAGCAGAAATTTTTTATGGAAATTAGTGGTGGCAAAAAAGCGGAACTCTTTCATTCCTGACCACCAGTATGATTCAAAAAGTCAAGAATCGTGAAGATGGTCCTAAATCTGAATCAATTTATTCATATTTCATGAATAACAAGTGCATTATTACCTTTTAAATTCCGAAAATATTATTATTAACACAGATAACACTCACAAACTAATAAAGTTTTCGTCACATAAAGATGTGAGACAAAATAAATAAAAAACAAATAAATAAAAATAAATTCAATTAAATAAATAAAGACAAGAAGATTTAAAAAAAAATATATATATATATTTAGATTAGAATAATTTTCTCTCAAATATTATATACTTATCACAGACGTTAATCTTTGAACTGCATTATTATTATCACTATACTGCATCATAAAATTATATATTCTGTTTATAGTTGTAATTTAAATGATCACTTTTGACTGCTAAACTTAAAGTGAATAAGACACACTGAGTAAACTTTAAATGAATATGACTATAATTTTTTTTAAATGTTTATCCAGTGTCTCTGTAATTCTACAATGGTTTTCAACTAAGAGTAAATAATCGAAATTCTTTACCTTCATCCCGTATTTTTATTTTTTCAAATTGTTTTATTTCTCAACAAATAATAATAATAATAATTAAGGAAAATTAAGGTTTCTTTAGAAGGAAATATAAATCATTGATGTACACCCACTACTAAATAATTCAAATAATAGTCATTCTCATTAAATCTGTGTATAAAACAGATTTTTTAACATCCTGTTTCATTTTCGCTATGTAAGATTTGAAATAAGCAATTCCCTATAGTTATGATGAAATCTTTCAGAGACACTGAAAACATCTTACGTCTTTATTTAATAAATTCATTTTAAAGTAATCCAAACCAACGTATATCAATCAGTGCAGTACGAATGTGTTAGTTTTGAATTGGAATATTTTTCTTACTCAGCAATTATGATAACCAGATGGCCCCAAATGCTTCCTGTCTAAAGATCTTTGAAGGTTAGCAACAGCGCTTATCAGTTCAAAAAATGTCGAACTGCATTAAGTAATTTTTTAAATGTGAATTTGAATCTCAAATTGTAATCTGCGCTTTAAATAATAAACTTGGCAGTTAGTTTGTTTTCTGATTATAAAAAGTAATCCATAACTTTAGATGAATTAGTTATTTAAATAAATTAATAAGAAAAAAAAAAATGGTTTTCAATTGGTTTACAGGATCATGCATGCATGTTTAATTTAAATTTTTATGACAGCAAATATATGAAAAAAAAAAAAAAGAAAAAAAATGCGTACTTATATAATTCAAGTGTAAAAAAATAAAAATAATTAAAATTAAAATTAAATTAAAAAATAAATAAATAAAAATAAATTTTAAAGCACATATTTATTACAGTAATAAATGCACCAAAGAACCGGTATTAATTATAAAAATCTTTGTAAAGAAACGCAATAATTGAATTAAAAAAAAACTTGCAACATTTGTTTCTAGTGATACACGTCTCTTCATTTGGTGAACAAAGTAGGCAGGAGTGTAGCAAAGCACTTCTGTTGCACTCGTGTCCACTTTTGTTCGCCTGACTAAGGATAATAGTGGTGACATCTGTTGCCTTTTTATTTTATTTTATTATTTTATTATTTATTTATTTATTTTTACAGTAATAAACGATTCAAAGAACCGTTATTAATAATAAAAATCTTTGTAAGGAAACCCAAAAATAAAAAAAAACTCGCAACATTTGTTTTTGATGGAAATAATACCATGGCTCTTCATTGGGTGAACAAAGTAGGCACGAGCGCGGCAGAGTACATTTGCTACACTCGTGTCCACTTTTGTTCGCCTGATGACTAAGGGGCACTGTTTCTTTTCTTTCTTTTTTTTTTTTTTTTCGATTTATGGTAACTCATTATTTTATTCTTCAGAGTCAGAACTCCGTACTTTAGTAGTTTTTAAATCCCTTTTAAGGGGATGACGAAATTGAAAATCGTACTTTGAAATTAGCGTCTTAGATTTCTTAAAGTTTACATACATATGCTTTGAAATGTATCAATACTAAGCATATTAAAATTTCTGGAAAACTATTTAAATATGTTAAAAATAAATAAAAAAATAAATAAAAAAATTTCAAAAGATTTTAAGTGTTTTATGCGATTAAGATTTTTAATAAATTCTTCCCTTACCCTGATTTCATTGTATTGTAATGTATCAATATATTCGAAATAAATTAGGATTTTACTTTGTGCATTGGTTGGTGAGGTTTTTTTTTTTTTTTTTTTTTTTTTTTTTTTTTTTTGTTAAAAATACTTTTATGTTTGACTCTAAAATGTAGCACACAAGTACAAAATACTTTTCAAAAAGTAACTTCTCAACCAATCCACAAATTTATACCCAAACATGTTTAGAAATTTTGATAAATTACAATGATGTAAAATCGAGTGTAAAATTTAAAAATTATGTTGCACGGAATATTTATTTATTTATTTTATTTCAATAGTTTATGAGAAATTTTAATGTACTTAATACTGATATATTTCAATACTTATGTATTAAATCACGACATTAAGGAAGAAATTTCAAAGAACCATTTTCAATATTTACCATCTCCTTAACTCTGATTTAAATATTTTTTTATTGAAGGTTCTCTATATTGCATACTTAAATCAGAAACTTTTTATTTCAATATTTTATCTAGTCACTTGCAACGTTACATTTATTTATATAAAATAACTTAACACAATTAAACAAACGTTTTGAAATTTAACACTTTGAAACAAAATTTACAAAGAATATAACATTACATAGACCAAAATATATATTTATCTTATCAAAATCTTATATTTGCATAGAACAAAAGTAATAAAAAGCTTATCATAGATTTATTTTTAATGAAAACGGATCGGCTGAGTGTTTTTCCCGCTGTACTAGAAATCCTAAATTTATAAACATAGTCTAAGAATCAAATGCTTGTAAAAATTTAATTGAACTATAAATACAGTGGGTAATCAATTATTATTATTATTATTATTTTAAAACAAATACTGGATGAAATGGTCTTGAACTTCTAATATGCAAAGAACATTTAAAAACTCATATTTTCCACTATCGATTTAGTCAAGAGTGCAATTAAAGAAGCAACCACAAATTAGAGAAATGCACAAAAACTTTGGATCACCCTATATCATGAAAAGCTACCGATGACTTGTAACCTTAACACGCTGCATAATATTATAAACAATATGTGTATGTTTTTTTTTTTTTTTTTTTTGGCAAGGGGGAGGGCAAGTTTCTTTTCTTTCTTTTCTTTTTTTTTTTTTTTTTTTTTCTTATAGCAAGAATGGAATTTAATAAAATTTTACAAAACTTACAGAAAAATTTACAAAACACTAGAAAAATATTATTCTAAAGCACACATTTATACGTGTAATATTCGGTGAGATATAAGCATTTACAATAAATATTTTATTTACTGCTTTTGCGGGAAAGATAAAAATTTTCATCACATTAGTTAAAAGTTAGATATATTGGGCATTTTATATCGGAAGTTCATTTCAATACAGGAAAAATTAAGCAAGTTGTTGCGAAAAAATGGGGCAGATTTTAGGTATATACTGGTGTGAAAATTCATAAGGGGTTTTTCACATGCCAAGCATTTAATTGGAAGATTAAATTTTTTCAACCATGTTTCAAAATTTCTTCTTTGTGAAAAAATCCTTCTGGACTTGTAACTATAACATACTTTTATTTATTTAGTACGATCTGTGAGCTCATAAGGGGATTTTCACAAAAATGACCTTTTGTAACATGGTTGAACATATCTAAAATCTGGCTCGTTCTTTTACTAATAATTTGCTTAATTTTTATTCCATTGAAATAAACTTTTGTATAAGTTACCCAAGATATCTGGTTTTCGACTTACGTAATAAAAAATTTCTATCTTTCGCGCACGCTCAGAAAAAATAAAATAAATAAAAATGAATGTAAATGCTCAAATCTCCTCGAAAATTACACATATAAATTTTATGTTTCAGAATAATGTTTCTTTAATGTTTTATCAATTTTTCTGCAAGTTTTGTAAAATTTTGTGAAAATTCCTTCTTGTTATAAGCAAAAAAAATTGCCAAAAATGTAATAATTAATATATATATATATATATATATATATATATGCCTAAAAAATTGTGTATTTCCCATACAAAAAACTTACAAACATTGTATATAGTAAGAGCAATAATGTGTTCAAGTTACAAGTCATTTGTAGCTTTTTATGACGCAGGTTGATCCAAAATATTTGTGCTTTTCTTTACCTTATAGTTGGTCCCTTAATTGAACTTTGGACTAAATCGATAGTAGAAAATGTGAGTTTTTAAACGTTTTTACATGTCTGCATTTCAAAATCATTTAGTCAAGTATTTTTTTTTTTTAATCAAAATAAAAAAAGTGTAAAAAAATAAATAATCAAATAAATAAATAATAAGTTTGATCACCCTCTGTTGCTACAAAACCAAATTAAATATTGGATGCATAGAAATTAGCATTAATAAAATGTAAGGTATCACAATAAATAAATAAATAAATAAATAAAATAAAATAAAATAAAATAATAGTCATAACCAAATCACTATTGGCCCATTAAGGGCCCTCTTCAATCACCGCCGCTGGAAACCGAAGCTAATGTTATTCTATGGGAAATTTTTCTTTACAAATAACTTATTAACTAATACATATTTTTTAATTCTGTTTTCACATTCTGAAAATTTCCAGCTGTTAAATTGACGGACCTTTTTTAAAAAATTATTTAATTTTTTGTATTTTATTTTGAAGCTGCAAAATACGAATTTTCAATATGTGAATTTTTTTCATTTTGCAATTTCAAAATAAAATATTAAAAAATACATTTTTAAAAAAGGTCGGTCAATTTAACAGTTGGGAATTTTTTGAATGTGAAAACAGAATTTAAAAATATGTATTAGTTAATGAGTTATTAGTAAAGAAAAATTCCCCATAGAATAACATTGGCTCGGGCTTCCGGCGACGGTAAATGAAGAGGGCCGTTAATGGGAAAATATAAAGGGCCAACAAAAACACCCGGAGTAATATAATTATTTATGTTTGCCACAACTGGCCCACTGAAGGCTTCCAGCGACAATACGAAAAAATTATGTTTGCTATCAGGTGGCCCGACACTGGCCCACTAACGATTTTTAACCAATTGTTGGTTGCCATCAGTGGCCCACAACCTTTTTTCAACCGATAGCTCGCTGCCAGCAATGACCCATCAGCGGCCCACTGACTTATTCCGATCGTACTGCAGGCTGCCAGCAATAGATCGGCCGAATGTGGCCATCTGATGGCCGGCGTAACATATTCCCTTCGGCACCTTAACTTTTGCCACCAACGGGCCAGCAGCTATTACTGTTGGCAGTCAACACTTGGCCTCGTGTTGGCCATCATCCCAGGTTTTGCTGGGAGTACTCTAAATGTAAAGAAAGACTTTAAACGTAAACAAAGACTAAAAATGTAAACAAAGGCACTAAATGTAAACACTCTAAATGTAAACAAAATCTACAAATGTAAACAAAGAATCTAAATGTAAACAAAGTCACTAAATGTAAACAGAATCTAAATGTAAACAAAGACTACAAATGTAAACAAAGACTGCAAATGTAAACATAGACTACAAATGTAAACTGACTCTAAATGTAAACACAGACAACAAATGTAAACAAAGCTCTTAATGTAAACAGATTACAAATGTAAACAAAGAATTTAAATGTAAACAAAGACTACAAATGTAAAGAATGACTACAAATGTAAACAAGGACTCTAAAGGTAAACAAAGACTACAAATGTAAACAAAGACTACAAATTTAAAGAAAGACTACAAATGTAAACAAAGGCTCTAAATGTAAACAGACTAAAAATTTAAACGAAGCCTTTAAAAATAAACAAAGAATCTAAATGTAAGCGGACTACAAATGTAAACAAAGTGCACAAATGTTAACAGACTAAAAATGTTCACAGTCTCTAAATGTAAACAAAGACATGTAAACAAAGAGTGCAAATTTAAACAGGCTCTGTATGTAAACAAAGACAACAAATGTAAACAAAGATAACAAATGTAAACAAAGACTACAAATATAAACAAAGACTCTAAATTGAAACAAAGATTACACATGTAAACAAAGACTACGAACGTAAACAAAGGCACTAAATGTAAACATTCTAAATGTAAACAAAGTCTACAAATGTAAACAAAGTATCTAAATTTAAACAAAGACACTAAATGTAAAGAGACTCGAAATGTAAACAAAGACTACAAATGTAAACAATGACTACAAATGTAAACACGGACTCTAAAGGTAAACAAAGACTACAAATGTAAACAAAGGAACTAAATGTAAACACTCTAAATATAAAAAAGGCTAAAAATGTAAACAAAGAATCTAAATTTAAACAGACACTAAATGTAAATAGACTCAAAATATAAACAAAGACTACAAATGTAAACAATGACTACAAATGTAAACAAGGACGCTAAAGTTAAACAAAGACTACATATGTAAACAAATACTCTAAATGTAAACAAAGGCTCTATATCTAAAGAAAGACCACAAATGTAAACAAAGACTACAAATTTAAAGAAAGACTACAAATGTAAACAAAGGTTCTAAATGTAAACAGACTGCAAATTTAAACAAAGCCTCTAAATTTAAACAAAGAATCTAAATGTAAGCGGACTACAAATGTAAACAAAGAATACAAAATTAAACAAAGAGCACAAATGTTAACAGACATTAAATGTAAACAAAGACTACAAATGTAAACAAAGACTGCAAATGTAAACATAGACTACAATTGTAAACTGACTCTAAATGTAAACACAGACAACAAATGTAAACAAAGCTCTAAATGTAAACAGATTACAAATGTAAACAAAGAGCACAAATGTTAAGAGACTCAAAATGTAAACAAAGAGTGTAAATGCAAACAAAGACTCAAAATATAAACAAAGACTCTAAATGTAAAGAAATACGTGGAAACAAAGAGTGCAAATTTAAATACGCTCTGTATGTAAACAAAGACTACGAATGAGAAAAAGGCTTTAAATGAAAACAAAGATTACAAATATAAACAAACACTCTAAATGTAAACAAAGACTACAAATGTAAACAAAGGCTCTAAATGTAAAAATGTAAACAGACTACAAATTTAAACATAGCCTTTAAAAGTAAATAAAGAATCTAAATGTAAGCGGACTACAAATGTAAACAAAGTGCACAAATGTTAACAGACTAAAAATGTAAACAGTCTCTATATGTAAACAAAGACATGTAAACAAAGAGTGCAAATTTAAACAGGCTCTGTATGTAAACAAAGACAACAAATGTAAACAAAGATAACAAATGTAAACAAAGACTACAAATATAAACAAAGACTGAATTGAAACAAAGATTAAACATGTAAACAAAGACTACGAACGTAAACAAAGGCACTAAATGTAAACATACTAAATGTAAACAAAGTCTACAAATGTAAACAAAGTATCTAAATTTAAACAAAGACACTAAATGTAAAGAGACTCGAAATGTAAACAAAGACCACAAACGTAAACAAAGAATTTAAATGTAAACAAAGACTACAAATGTAAACAAAGAATTTAAACGTAAACAAAGAGCACAAATGTTAACAGACATTAAATGTAAACAAAGACTACAAATGTAAACAAAGACTGCAAATGTAAACATAGACTACAAATGTAAACTGACTCTAAATGTAAACACAGACAACAAATGTAAACAAAGCTCTAAATGTAAACAGATTACAAATGTAAACAAAGAGCATAGATGTTAAGAGACTCAAAATGTAAACAAAGAGTGTAAATGTAAACAAAGACTCAAAATATAAACAAAGACTCTAAATCTAAACAAATACGTGGAAACAAGGAGTGCAAATTTAAATAGGCTCTGTATGTAAACAAAGACAACAAATGTAAACAAAGACTACGAATGAGAAAAAGGCTCTAAATGAAAACAAAGATTACAAATATAAACAAAGACTCTAAATGGAAACAAAGATTACACATGTAAATAAAGACTACAAACGTAAACAAAGACTCTAAATGTAAACAAATACTCTAAATGTAAACAAATAATACAAATGTAAACAAAGACTCTAAATGTAGACAAAGACTAAAAATGTAAACATAGGCACTAAATGTAAACACTCTAAATGTAAACAAAATCTACAAATGTAAACAAAGTATCTAAATGTAAAGAAAGTCACTAAATGTAAACATAATCTAAATGTAAACAAAGACTACAAATGTAAACAAAGACTACAAATGTAAACAAAGATTCTAAATGTAAAGAGACTCGAAATGTAAACTAAGACTCTAAATGTAAACAAGGAATCTAATTGTAAACAAAGACTACAAATGTAAACAAAGACTCTGAATGTAAACCAAGGCTCTAATTGTAAACAAACACTCTAAATGTAAGAGAAGGCTCTAAATCAAAGAGAAGGCTCTAAATGTAAGAGAAGGCTCTAAAACACAGACAACAAATGTAAACAAAGCTCTTAATGTAAACAGATTACAAATGTAAACAAAGAGCACAAATGTTAAGAGACTCAAAATGTAAACAAAGAGTCTAAATGTAAACAAAGACTCAAAATATAAACAAAGACTCTAAATGTAAACAAATACGGGGAAACAAAGAGTGCAAATTTAAATAGGCTCTGTATGTAAACAAAGACAACAAATGTAAACAAAGACTACGAATGAGAAAAAGGATCTAAATGAAAACAAAGATTACAAATATAAACAAAGACTCTAAATGGAAACAAAGATTACACATGTAAATAAAGACAACAAAAGTAAACAAAGACTCTAAATGTAAACCAGCCCAGCAAAACTTATACTGATGGGCTCGTTCTGGCCTACAGCTGGCATCTTGCACTTGCCATCAGCTGCAGGTTGCCACATGTAGCTGAAGCAGTGGGCCGCTTACGGCTGCCAGCATTGAAGACAGCCTACAGTGAAAAGGCCGGTGGCTCAGAAGCGGCATAATAACAGCTGGCCTTTTCCAGGGTATTAGCACACGGCCAACCTTATGTTTGCCATATTGCGGCCACAATTTATAAGGCCGGTACCGGACCATCACTTACAATTCGAATGCATAGAGGGCGCTGCGATTCACCTGCTGTTGATTTGAAATTCCCTCTCATTTCGCTTCGCCATTTCGTGCCAAGTCTGCGGCGTACAAGATACTAAAAGGTTAAATGATCTCATAAAAAGTGTAAGAGTAAGTGATTCATTTTTAATTTGGTTTTGTGTGTGTGTGTGTGTGTGTGTTTTAAATCATTTTTAGAAGTCTTTGATTTTAGAATTATTATTAAAATATTAGGATTTCTAGAAAAGTACAGCAAATATCTTGTTGGTCCGTTTAAAATGAGCTATGATAGTCATTAATTTTCTAATTATATTCTTATTATTTGTTATTATTATTATTTTAATAGCGCTAATAAGTTTATGGATCCAACTTTATATTTGTATAATATAACTGTGGGAAAGTTATTAGGACAATTATAAATTTGTAACCTTTTTATTTTTACTTTGTTCTGCATGTATAAGAAGGAAGTATTTGATACGTAAAAATTTTCGACTCCCGCTTTTCGGTTGTTTTACACGTTTTGATATGTTCTGAACACGATTTCACTTCATTAAAAAACTATCTGTCTATTTTTGTGTGTATCAATAATTTTTTGAACGCTGTATTCTATGAACAATTTAATACAATTTAACTTAACTAGATATTTAGTTGGACTTTAACTTAAATTGGTGCTAATTACATTTGAGGATCAATCCTTCAAAATATGCCGCTTTCATCCCATTTTTTCCCCAGTTTTTAACATGGCAGTATGAGAGGAAAATTTGCACAAATACACATATTTAGAATTAATTTTTAGATGTGAAATAAAATAAATAAATGTTTATGTTTATAACAGTGAGCCAAGATTTTTTTCTCTTTTAATCCAGAGAGCATCGCTTGAAAAAAATAAAAATAAATAAATAAATAAATCTTAAAAATTATCCCTTCTATATATATTTGACTAGATCCTTATATATATAAAGTATTTAAAAAAATGTACTTGTAAAATAGTAAACAGCATTATAAAAATTCCCATATGTTAGAAATATAAATAGAAAATGAAGTATTGCCATAAATTAATTAAAAGAGAAATAGCAAAAAGTATAATCAAAATAAGTAATTAGACTTTCTATTATATCCCAAAGAAACGTCGCCCAAGCAAAGAAAGAGTTCTGCTATTTCTGCCAAAAGTGTTTCAATACAGAAATTTGTATCATATTTCTTATATTATTTTTATGATTTTATAGAGCAGAAATTTTTTATGGAAATTAGTGGTGGCAAAAAAGCGGAACTCTTTCATTCCTGACCACCAGTATGATTCAAAAAGTCAAGAATCGTGAAGATGGTCCTAAATCTGAATCAATTTATTCATATTTCATGAATAACAAGTGCATTATTACCTTTTAAATTCCGAAAATATTATTATTAACACAGATAACACTCACAAACTAATAAAGTTTTCGTCACATAAAGATGTGAGACAAAATAAATAAAAAACAAATAAATAAAAATAAATTCAATTAAATAAATAAAGACAAGAAGATTTAAAAAAAATATATATATATATTTAGATTAGAATAATTTTCTCTCAAATATTATATACTTATCACAGACGTTAATCTTTGAACTGCATTATTATTATCACTATACTGCATCATAAAATTATATATTCTGTTTATAGTTGTAATTTAAATGATCACTTTTGACTGCTAAACTTAAAGTGAATAAGACACACTGAGTAAACTTTAAATGAATATGACTATAATTTTTTTTAAATGTTTATCCAGTGTCTCTGTAATTCTACAATGGTTTTCAACTAAGAGTAAATAATCGAAATTCTTTACCTTCATCCCGTATTTTTATTTTTTCAAATTGTTTTATTTCTCAACAAATAATAATAATAATAATTAAGGAAAATTAAGGTTTCTTTAGAAGGAAATATAAATCATTGATGTACACCCACTACTAAATAATTCAAATAATAGTCATTCTCATTAAATCTGTGTATAAAACAGATTTTTTAACATCCTGTTTCATTTTCGCTATGTAAGATTTGAAATAAGCAATTCCCTATAGTTATGATGAAATCTTTCAGAGACACTGAAAACATCTTACGTCTTTATTTAATAAATTCATTTTAAAGTAAACCAAACCAACGTATATCAATCAGTGCAGTACGAATGTGTTAGTTTTGAATTGGAATATTTTTCTTACTCAGCAATTATGATAACCAGATGGCCCCAAATGCTTCCTGTCTAAAGATCTTTGAAGGTTAGCAACAGCGCTTATCAGTTCAAAAAATGTCGAACTGCATTAAGTAATTTTTTAAATGTGAATTTGAATCTCAAATTGTAATCTGCGCTTTAAATAATAAACTTGGCAGTTAGTTTGTTTTCTGATTATAAAAAGTAATCCATAACTTTAGATGAATTAGTTATTTAAATAAATTAATAAGAAAAAAAAATGGTTTTCAATTGGTTTACAGGATCATGCATGCATGTTTAATTTAAATTTTTATGACAGCAAATATATGAAAAAAAAAAAAAAAGAAAAAAAATGCGTACTTATATAATTCAAGTGTAAAAAAATAAAAATAATTAAAATTAAAATTAAATTAAAAAATAAATAAATAAAAATAAATTTTAAAGCACATATTTATTACAGTAATAAATGCACCAAAGAACCGGTATTAATTATAAAAATCTTTGTAAAGAAACGCAATAATTAAATTAAAAAAAAACTTGCAACATTTGTTTCTAGTGATACACGTCTCTTCATTTGGTGAACAAAGTAGGCAGGAGTGTAGCAAAGCACTTCTGTTGCACTCGTGTCCACTTTTGTTCGCCTGACTAAGGATAATAGTGGTGACATCTGTTGCCTTTTTATTTTATTTTATTATTTTATTATTTATTTATTTATTTTTACAGTAATAAACGATTCAAAGAACCGTTATTAATAATAAAAATCTTTGTAAGGAAACCCAAAAATAAAAAAAAACTCGCAACATTTGTTTTTGATGGAAATAATACCATGGCTCTTCATTGGGTGAACAAAGTAGGCACGAGCGCGGCAAAGTACATTTGCTACACTCGTGTCCACTTTTGTTCGCCTGATGACTAAGGGGCACTGTTTCTTTTCTTTCTTTTTTTTTTTTTTTCGATTTATGGTAACTCATTATTTTATTCTTCAGAGTCAGAACTCCGTACTTTAGTAGTTTTTAAATCCCTTTTAAGGGGATGACGAAATTGAAAATCGTACTTTGAAATTAGCGTCTTAGATTTCTTAAAGTTTACATACATATGCTTTGAAATGTATCAATACTAAGCATATTAAAATTTCTGGAAAACTATTTAAATATGTTAAAAATAAATAAAAAAATAAATAAAAAAATTTCAAAAGATTTTAAGTGTTTTATGCGATTAAGATTTTTAATAAATTCTTCCCTTACCCTGATTTCATTGTATTGTAATGTATCAATATATTCGAAATAAATTAGGATTTTACTTTGTGCATTGGTTGGTGAGGTTTTTTTTTTTTTTTTTTTTTTTTTTTTTTTTGTTAAAAATACTTTTATGTTTGACTCTAAAATGTAGCACACAAGTACAAAATACTTTTCAAAAAGTAACTTCTCAACCAATCCACAAATTTATACCCAAACATGTTTAGAAATTTTGATAAATTACAATGATGTAAAATCGAGTGTAAAATTTAAAAATTATGTTGCACGGAATATTTATTTATTTATTTTATTTCAATAGTTTATGAGAAATTTTAATGTACTTAATACTGATATATTTCAATACTTATGTATTAAATCACGACATTAAGGAAGAAATTTCAAGGAACCATTTTCAATATTTACCATCTCCTTAACTCTGATTTAAATATTTTTTTATTGAAGGTTCTCTATATTGCATACTTAAATCAGAAACTTTTTATTTCAATATTTTATCTAGTCACTTGCAACGTTACATTTATTTATATAAAATAACTTAACACAATTAAACAAACGTTTTGAAATTTAACACTTTGAAACAAAATTTACAAAGAATATAACATTACATAGACCAAAATATATATTTATCTTATCAAAATCTTATATTTGCATAGAACAAAAGTAATAAAAAGCTTATCATAGATTTATTTTTAATGAAAACGGATCGGCTGAGTGTTTTTCCCGCTGTACTAGAAATCCTAAATTTATAAACATAGTCTAAGAATCAAATGCTTGTAAAAATTTAATTGAACTATAAATACAGTGGGTAATCAATTATTATTATTATTATTATTTTAAAACAAATACTGGATGAAATGGTCTTGAACTTCTAATATGCAAAGAACATTTAAAAACTCATATTTTCCACTATCGATTTAGTCAAGAGTGCAATTAAAGAAGCAACCACAAATTAGAGAAATGCACAAAAACTTTGGATCACCCTATATCATGAAAAGCTACCGATGACTTGTAACCTTAACACGCTGCATAATATTATAAACAATATGTGTATGTTTTTTTTTTTTTTTTTTTGGCAAGGGGGAGGGCAAGTTTCTTTTCTTTCTTTTCTTTTTTTTTTTTTTTTTTTTTTCTTATAGCAAGAATGGAATTTAATAAAATTTTACAAAACTTACAGAAAAATTTACAAAACACTAGAAAAATATTATTCTAAAGCACACATTTATACGTGTAATATTCGGTGAGATATAAGCATTTACAATAAATATTTTATTTACTGCTTTTGCGGGAAAGATAAAAATTTTCATCACATTAGTTAAAAGTTAGATATATTGGGCATTTTATATCGGAAGTTCATTTCAATACAGGAAAAATTAAGCAAGTTGTTGCGAAAAAATGGGGCAGATTTTAGGTATATACTGGTGTGAAAATTCATAAGGGGTTTTTCACATGCCAAGCATTTAATTGGAAGATTAAATTTTTTCAACCATGTTTCAAAATTTCTTCTTTGTGAAAAAATCCTTCTGGACTTGTAACTATAACATACTTTTATTTATTTAGTACGATCTGTGAGCTCATAAGGGGATTTTCACAAAAATGACCTTTTGTAACATGGTTGAACATATCTAAAATCTGGCTCGTTCTTTTACTAATAATTTGCTTAATTTTTATTCCATTGAAATAAACTTTTGTATAAGTTACCCAAGATATCTGGTTTTCGACTTACGTAATAAAAAAATTTCTATCTTTCGCGCACGCTCAGAAAAAATAAAATAAATAAAAATGAATGTAAATGCTCAAATCTCCTCGAAAATTACACATATAAATTTTATGTTTCAGAATAATGTTTCTTTAATGTTTTATCAATTTTTCTGCAAGTTTTGTAAAATTTTGTGAAAATTCCTTCTTGTTATAAGCAAAAAAAATTGCCAAAAATGTAATAATTAATATATATATATATATATGCCTAAAAAATTGTGTATTTCCCATACAAAAAACTTACAAACATTGTATATAGTAAGAGCAATAATGTGTTCAAGTTACAAGTCATTTGTAGCTTTTTATGACGCAGGTTGATCCAAAATATTTGTGCTTTTCTTTACCTTATAGTTGGTCCCTTAATTGAACTTTGGACTAAATCGATAGTAGAAAATGTGAGTTTTTAAACGTTTTTACATGTCTGCATTTCAAAATCATTTAGTCAAGTATTTTTTTTTTTTTAATCAAAATAAAAAAAGTGTAAAAAAATAAATAATCAAATAAATAAATAATAAGTTTGATCACCCTCTGTTGCTACAAAACCAAATTAAATATTGGATGCATAGAAATTAGCATTAATAAAATGTAAGGTATCACAATAAATAAATAAATAAATAAATAAAATAAAATAAAATAAAATAATAGTCATAACCAAATCACTATTGGCCCATTAAGGGCCCTCTTCAATCACCGCCGCTGGAAACCGAAGCTAATGTTATTCTATGGGAAATTTTTCTTTACAAATAACTTATTAACTTATACATATTTTTTAATTCTGTTTTCACATTCTGAAAATTTCCAGCTGTTAAATTGACGGACCTTTTTTAAAAAATTATTTAATTTTTTGTATTTTATTTTGAAGCTGCAAAATACGAATTTTCAATATGTGAATTTTTTTCATTTTGCAATTTCAAAATAAAATATTAAAAAATACATTTTTAAAAAAGGTCGGTCAATTTAACAGTTGGGAATTTTTTGAATGTGAAAACAGAATTTAAAAATATGTATTAGTTAATGAGTTATTAGTAAAGAAAAATTCCCCATAGAATAACATTGGCTCGGGCTTCCGGCGACGGTAAATGAAGAGGGCCGTTAATGGGAAAATATAAAGGGCCAACAAAAACACCCGGAGTAATATAATTATTTATGTTTGCCACAACTGGCCCACTGAAGGCTTCCAGCGACAATACGAAAAAATTATGTTTGCTATCAGGTGGCCCGACACTGGCCCACTAACGATTTTTAACCAATTGTTGGTTGCCATCAGTGGCCCACAACCTTTTTTCAACCGATAGCTCGCTGCCAGCAATGACCCATCAGCGGCCCACTGACTTATTCCGATCGTACTGCAGGCTGCCAGCAATAGATCGGCCGAATGTGGCCATCTGATGGCCGGCGTAACATATTCCCTTCGGCACCTTAACTTTTGCCACCAACGGGCCAGCAGCTATTACTGTTGGCAGTCAACACTTGGCCTCGTGTTGGCCATCATCCCAGGTTTTGCTGGGAGTACTCTAAATGTAAAGAAAGACTTTAAACGTAAACAAAGACTAAAAATGTAAACAAAGGCACTAAATGTAAACACTCTAAATGTAAACAAAATCTACAAATGTAAACAAAGAATCTAAATGTAAACAAAGTCACTAAATGTAAACAGAATCTAAATGTAAACAAAGACTACAAATGTAAACAAAGACTGCAAATGTAAACATAGACTACAAATGTAAACTGACTCTAAATGTAAACACAGACAACAAATGTAAACAAAGCTCTTAATGTAAACAGATTACAAATGTAAACAAAGAATTTAAATGTAAACAAAGACTACAAATGTAAAGAATGACTACAAATGTAAACAAGGACTCTAAAGGTAAACAAAGACTACAAATGTAAACAAAGACTACAAATTTAAAGAAAGACTACAAATGTAAACAAAGGCTCTAAATGTAAACAGACTAAAAATTTAAACGAAGCCTTTAAAAATAAACAAAGAATCTAAATGTAAGCGGACTACAAATGTAAACAAAGTGCACAAATGTTAACAGACTAAAAATGTAAACAGTCTCTAAATGTAAACAAAGACATGTAAACAAAGAGTGCAAATTTAAACAGGCTCTGTAAGTAAACAAAGACAACAAATGTAAACAAAGATAACAAATGTAAACAAAGACTACAAATATAAACAAAGACTCTTAATTGAAACAAAGATTACACATGTAAACAAAGACTACGAACGTAAACAAAGGCACTAAATGTAAACATTCTAAATGTAAACAAAGTCTACAAATGTAAAGAAAGTATCTAAATTTAAACAAAGACACGAAATGTAAAGAGACTCGAAATGTAAACAAAGACTACAAATGTAAACAAAGAATTTAAATGTAAACAAATACTACAAATGTAAACAAAGAATTTAAATGTAAAAAAAGACTACAAATATAAACAATGACTACATATGTAAACAAGGACTCAAAAGGTAAACAAAGGCTACAAATGTAAACAAAGGCACTAAATGTAAACACTCTAAATATAAAAAAATCTAAAAATGTAAACAAAGAATCTAAATTTAAACAAAGACAGTAAATGTAAAGAGACTCGAAATGTAAACAAAGACTACAAATGTATACAATGACTACAAATGTAAACAAGGACTCTAAAGGTAAACAAAGACTACATATGAAAACAAATACTCTAAATGTAAACAAAGGCTCTATATGTAAACAAAGACTACAAGTTTAAAGAAAGACTACAAATGTAAAAAAAGACTACAAATTTAGAGAAAGACTACAAATATAAAGAAAGACTGAATGTAAACCAAGGCTCTAATTGTAAACAAACACTCTAAATGTAAACAAAGACTACAAATGTAAACAGACTCTAACTGTAAACTAAATCTCTAAATGTAAACAAATATTGTAAATGTAAACATAGACTCTAAAGGTAAAGAAAGACTACAAATGTAAACAAAGGCTCTAAATTTAAACAGACTACAAATTTAAACAAAGCCTTTAAAAATAAACAAAGAATCTAAATGTAAGCGGACTACAAATGTAAACAAAGTGCACAAATGTTAACAGACTAAAAATGTAAACAGTCTCTAAATGTAAACAAAGATATGTAAAGAAAGAGTGCAAATTTAAACAGGCTCTGTATGTAAACAAAGACAACAAATGTAAACAAAGATAACAAATGTAAACAAAGAATACAAATATAAACAAAGACTCTAAATTGAAGCAAAGATTACACATGTAAACAAAGACTACGAACGTAAACAAAGGCACTAAATGTAAACATTCTAAATGTAAACAAAGTCTACAAATGTAAACAAAGTATCTAAATTTAAACAAAGACACTAAATGTAAAGAGACTCGAAATGTAAACAAAGACTACAAATGTAAACAATGACTACAAATGTAAACAAGGACTCTAAATATAAACAAAGACTAAAAATTTAAACAAAGGCACTAAATGTAAACTCTCTAAATGTAAACAAAATCTACAAATGTAAACAAAGAATCTAAATGTAAACAAAATCACTAAATTTAAACAGAATCTATATGTAAACAAAGACTACAAATATAAACAAAGATTCTAAATGGAAAGAGACTCGAAATGTAAACTAAGACTGTAAATGTAAACAAGGAATCTAATTGTAAACAAAGACTACAAATGTAAACAAAGACTCTGAATGTAAACAAAGGCTGTAATTGTAAACAAACACTCTCAATGTAAACAAAGACTACAAATGTAAACAGACTCTATGTTGTGTATATACTTCTACTTCTACTTTTACTATACTATATATTAACTACTCCTACTTCTACTACTACGCTTTGTTCAATAAATAAAACATGAAACGAATACGCAGGGTTCCGTGTCTTCGATATTTCAAATTATTACATCTTTATTAGTATATTAAAACAGTAAATATTTAACAATTTGGCGACGATAGGAGAATGAAATGGCCGAACTTACGCAGTTAATAGCAACTCTTCAAGAATTCGTCGATAAAATCAAAAGTACTCCAGAATCGAAACGTAGTACTAAAGATGTTCTCGCTACACAAAATTTATCTTTTGATCAATTTGATGAATCATCTGAAACTTTTGACTGTTATGCACAGAGACTGGAAAATTATTTCAAATTAAAAGGATTATCGGCCGACGATGCCGAAACCGAAGAACTAAAAGTTCTCGTGTTAATAAATTGTCTTGGATCAAGACAATATCAACTACTTTCAAGTCTCACTGCTCCTGATTTACCTTCAACGAAAACATTCAATGAACTTCTGTCATTGCTCAAACAGCATTTATCACCAAAACCAAATGTTTTAACAGAACAACATAAATTTTTTTCAAGACTTCAGAATTCCGGTGAGTCAATATCAAATTTCATTTCTTCACTTAAAGATCTAACAAAAAATGCTGAATTCGTATCTGCATGCCATTCAAATGATTGTTTTAAATCGATGCTAAATTTGTTATTACGTTCTCAATTTATTCGAGGTTTATCCGATTCTGATATACGAGAAAAATTATTACAACAAGGTGATATAACATTTGAAAAAACAATAGAAATCGCTTTGGCCATTGAAGCTGCAAAAATTGAAAACAAAGAAGTGTACAAGAGTGCTTTTTCAACTTCTGTTAATAAAATATCCAACATTAATAAAAATAAACGCCTTCCTCAAACCAGAAATGAAAATTCCAAAACCAAAAGTAGATCAAAATCACCCATGAAATCTAAAAGTGTTAATTTAAAAGAGCTTGGATTGGAAGGATTGTGTTTACATTGTGGTAAATCTAATCATAAAACTCAAAAATGTTTTCTAACCAATAAATTACGATGCAAATCTTGCAAAAAACAAGGTCATTTGGCTTCAGTTTGTATTTCAAGCTTAATAAAAAATAAAGTAAACAATCAAACTGTCAACAACATAATGCATGATTCGGATAATTTAATGTAAATCAGATTTATGATGTGTTTTCTAATGATTATGCAAATGATGATAAGATGTATGCTACAGTTAAATTAAATGGGGTTGAACAACGGTTTGAATGTGATTCAGGAAGCAAAGTAAGCATAATAAATGCTGATGAATTCAAAAAATTAAAGCTTAAAGTTCCAATTCAGAGAACAAATGTGTCTTTTCGCAGTTATTCAGGTCAAATTTTCAATCCACTTGGTATTGTTAAATTAAATGTTTCATATCAAAATAAGTCTAGTTATGAAGATTTATATGTTGTGTCAAATCAAAAAAGTTCCATTCTAGGACGTGATTGGATACGGAATCTGAATATAAATTTACATGATCTTAATCAAATTTCAAATGACACATATGTTGACATTTCTGTTTCAAAAATTATTGATTTATACTCTGATGTGTTTGAATCTAAGATTGGTTGTATTCCTGATTATACATGTTCATTAAAATTAGAGCCAGATGCTAAGCCAGTTTTTGTTAAAGCTCGTACAGTTCCATATGCTTTAAAACAAAAAGTTGAACAAGAACTTGATAAATTAGAGGCAGAAGACATAATCGAAAAAACTGACTTTTCCGAATGGGGAACACCCCTTGT
Organism: Salticus scenicus; assembly: GCA_963930645.1. Taxonomy (NCBI): domain Eukaryota; kingdom Metazoa; phylum Arthropoda; class Arachnida; order Araneae; family Salticidae; genus Salticus; species Salticus scenicus. The sequence continues at coordinate 4,890,668 of OZ005648.1, read as the reverse complement.
AGTTGTATCAAAACCAGATGGCTCTGTACGTATTTGTGCAGATTTTAAAGTTACAGTTAATAATCAACTTCAAAATGCACGACACCCAATTCCTAGAATTGAGGACATTTTTAAAAAATTGCGTGACGGAAAATTTTTCTGTACTCTAGACATTCATAAAGCATACTTACACATGAAAGTCGATAATGAAAGTGCCAAAATTCAAACCCTTTCAACCCATCGTGGTACATATTTAGCAAAAAGGCTATTCTTTGGTATTAAAACTGCTCCTAATGAATTCCACAAATTTATAGATCAGTTTGTTCAAGATTTAGATGGTACTGTTGCATATTTTGATGATATTATTATTCAAGGTAAAGACAGACAGGAATGCCAACAACGTCTATTCAATGTATTAAATAAATTAAGAGAATTTAAATTACATCTCAATCTTGCAAAATGCAAATTTTTTGAAGAAAAAGTTCAGTATTTAGGACACATTATCAGCGCTACTGGACTCCAGAAATCACCAGACAAAATCAAAGCCATCTCTGAAACACCTCAACCTAAAAACATTGATGATGTCCGTAAATTTATTGGTCTAGTAATGTATTATTCAAAATTTATTCCAGATGCTTCCAGTGTTCTTCATCCATTAAATAACCTCTTATGTAAAAACAGACGTTTCAAATGGACAGCTCAATGTGAAGCTGCTTTCCTAAATGCGAAATCAGTTATTACCAGTAACCAAGTCCTTGTGCCATATAATCCTGACCTCCCAGTTACTTTAGCTACTGATGCCAGTCCCTTCGGACTCTCAGGAGTTTTATCTCATACAATGCCTGATGGAACTGAACGCCCAATTGCTTTCGCATCCAGGAGTTTGACTGCTGCTGAGAAAAATTATAGTCAACTCGATCGAGAGGCAACTGCTGTAGTGTGGGCCTGTAAAAAATTCTATGATTACATATTTGGAAGAAAATTTACTTTAATTCTTGATAACAAGGCTATTTGCACCATCTTCCATCCAGAGAAAAGCCTTCCGGTCATGTCTGCATCAAGATTGTTACGGTACGCTAATTTCCTTTCTAGCTTTGATTATAAAATTATACACAGAAAATCTGAGAAACATTCAAACGCAGATTATCTTTCAAGATTTCCTTTACCAATATCAGTTAATCAGATAAATTGCATTGATGAATCACAAGCTTACCAACAATTCGTTATCAACTACATTTCAGCAGAAAACTTAACAGCACAGAAAATTAGAGAAGAAACAGAGCTTGACCCAGAACTGAGAAAAATAAAATATGACATTGTTCTTGGGAAGGTATTTGACCCTACTATAACTCTTCAAGATGGAATCCTGTTCAGAGGAAATCGAGTGATCATTCCAAAATCCCTTCAACCTGATATGCTCAAGCAATTACATTCAACACATGTAGGAATTGTCAAAATGAAAGCCCTTTCTAGAAATTATTGCTATTGGAAGAACATAGATTCCGATATTGAGAATACTGTTAAAAGTTGCCGAGAATGTTGTAATATAAAAAAGAATCCAGACAAGGCACCTCTTCACATCTGGGAACCACCAGAAAAGAACTGGCAAAGAGTGCATATTGACTACGCCGGCCCATTCATGGAACACCATTTTTTAATTGTGGTGGATGCACTTTCAAAATGGCCTGAAATTTTTGCAACAAAGAAATCTCCAACTACTGCAAGCACAATTTCTTTCCTCGAAGAAATTTTCAGCCGACATGGACTACCTGAAATTTTAGTGTCTGACAATGCTTCATTATTTAAGTCTGAAGAGTTTCGAGATTATTGCAAAACTAACGGCATCCAGCAACGTCTTACTGCTCCAGGATATCCTGCCACAAACGGACAAGCAGAAAGGTATGTACAGATTCTCAAAACAAAATTAAAATGCATGAAATTTTATCCGGGCACAATTCATAGTAAGTTGTGTAAACTTCTTTTTCGATTTCGAATAACTCCTCTCAACAATGGACAAACTCCATCTGAACTGTTATTTGGAAGAAATTTAAGATCAGAACTTGATCTAATCAAACCAACACCAAGACTCAAGAATAATGCTCCACAGCCAGATTTTTACAAAAGTTACAAATTGGGAGAAAGAGTTCAATCTCGAAATTACACATCATCCAACAAATGGAAATATGGCACTGTCGTTGAGAAACTTGGACGACTTCATTATCTAATAGAATTAGATGATGGCTATGTAATCAAACGACACTTCAACCAACTAAGATCCTGTCAAGTTGAAAAAGTATTACCCTCTTTAGATTTTTCCTGGCCAAGGAGAGTTCACTTCTCAATTCCCAGACATCAAGATAAGCTAGCCTCACAAAATCAGGATTCTTCACATCAACCACCAATGAAAGTGACTCCTCAAAGTGCAAACATTAGTGATTCAAATTCTTTACCTCAATCTCCTGCAAGCTCAACGGAACAACAAAAGACTAAACTCCCAAAATTTTCTAGTTCCAGCAAAACAGATCAACTAGTTCCATTAAGAAGATCAACTCGTCAACGAAAACCAGTTATAAAATTAAATCTCTAATAATAATATTATTGAAACTATTCACAGAACATTAAAAGCTATTTTACATATTCATAGAACTTAAAAAAAAAAAAAAAAAAAAAAAAAAACTATTCTACTTTAATTTCAAATTAATTCAATCTTTATTTCAAATTGTTTCACTAAATTGTATATATGTAAATATTTAATGTTTTAATTAAGTGTCGGAGAATTGTTGTGTATATACTTCTACTTCTACTTTTACTATACTATATATTAACTACTCCTACTTCTACTACTACGCTTTGTTCAATAAATAAAACATGAAACGAATACGCAGGGTTCCGTGTCTTCGATATTTCAAATTATTACATCTTTATTAGTATATTAAAACAGTAAATATTTAACACTCTAACTGTAAACAAAATCTCTAAATGTAAACAAATATTGTAAATGTAAACATAGACTCTAAAGGTAAAGAAAGACTACAAATGTAAACAAAGGCTCTAAATGTAAACAGACTACAAATTTAAACAGAGCCTTTAAAAATAAACAAAGAATCTAAATGTAAGTGGACTACAAATGTAAACAAAGTGCACAAATGTTAACAGACTAAAAATGTAAACAGTCTCTAAATGTAAACAAAGACATGTAAACAAAGAGTGCAAATTTAAACAGGCTCTGTATGTAAACAAAGACAACAAATGTAAACAAAGATAGCAAATGTAAACAAAGACTACAAATATAGACAAAGACTCTAAATTGAAACAAAGATTACACATGTAAACAAAGACTACGACCGTAAACAAAGTATCTAAATTTAACCAAAGACACTAAATGTAAAGAGACTCGAAATGTAAACAAAGACTACAAATGAAAACAATGACTACAAATGTAAACAAGGACTCTAAAGGTAAACAAAGACTACAAATGTAAACAAAGGAACTAAATGTAAACACTCTAAATATAAAAAAGTCTAAAAATGTAAAAAAAGAATTTAAATTTAAACAAAGATTACACATGTAAACAAAGACTACGAACGTAAACAAAGGCACTAAATGTAAACATTCTAAATGTAAACAAAGTCTACAAATGTAAACAAAGTATCTAGATTTAAACAAAGACACTAAATGTAAACAAGGACTCTAAAGGTAAACAAAGACTACAAATGTAAACAAAGACTACAAATTTAAAGAAAGACTACAAATGTAAACAAAGGCTCTAAATGTAAACAGACTACAAATTTAAACAAAGCCTCTAAATTTAAACAAAGAATCTAAATGTAAGCGGACTACAAATGTAAACAAAGAATACAAAATTAAACAAAGAGCACAAATGTTAACAGACATTAAATGTAAACAGACTACAAATGTAAACAAAGACTGCAAATGTAAACATAGACTACAAAAGTAAACTGACTCTAAATGTAAACACAGACAACAAATGTAAACAAAGCTCTAAATGTAAACAGATTACAAATGTAAACAAAGAGCACAAATGTTAAGAGACTCAAGATGTAAACAAAGAGTGTAAATGTAAACAAAGGCTCAAAATATAAACAAAGACTCTAAATGTAAACAAATACGTGGAAACAAAGAGTGCAAATTTAAATAGGCTCTGTATGTAAACAAAGACAACAAATGTAAACAAAGACTACGAATGAGAAAAAGGCTCTAAATGAAAACAAATATTACAAATATAAACAAAGACTCTAAATGGAAACAAAGATTACACATGTAAATAAAGACAACAAAAGTAAACAAAGACTCTAAATGTAAACCAGTACTCTAAATGTAAAGAAAGACTACAAATGTAAACAAAGACTCTAAATGTAAACAAAGACTAAAAATGTAAACAAAGGCACTAAATGTAAACACTCTAAATGTAAACAAAATCTACAGATGTAAACAAAGAATCTAAATGTAAACAAAGTCACTAAATGTAAACAGAATCTAAATTTAAACAAAGACTACAAATGTAAACAAAGACTGCAAATGTAAACAAAGATTCTAAATGTAAAGAGACTCGAAATGTAAACTATGACTCTAAATATAAACAAGGAATCTAATTGTAAACAAAGACTACAAATGTAAACAAAGACTCTGAATGTAAACAAAGGCTCTAATTGTAAACAAACACTCTAAATGTAAACAAAGACTACAAATGTAAACAGACTCTAACTGTAAACAAAATCTCTAAATGTAAACAAATATTGTAAATGTAAACATAGACTCTAAAGGTAAAGAAAGACTACAAATGTAAACGAAGGCTCTAAATGTAAACAGACTACAAATTTAAACAAAGCCTTTAAAAATAAACAAAGAATCTAAATGTAAGCGGACTACAAATGTAAACAAAGTGCACAAATGTTAACAGGCTAAAAATATAAACAGTCTCTAAATGTAAACAAAGACATCTAAACAAAGAGTGCAAATTTAAACAGGCTGTGTATGTAAACAAAGACAACAAATGTAAACAAAGATAACAAATGTAAACAAAGACTACAAATATAAACAAAGAATCTAAATTGAAACAAAGATTACACATGTAAACAAAGACTACGAACGTAAACAAAGGCACCAAATGTAAACATTCTAAATGTAAACAGTCTACAAATGTAAACAAAGTATCAAAATTTAAACAAAGACACTAAATGTAGAGTCTCGAAATGTAAACAAAGATTACAAACGTAAACAAAGTATTTAAATGTAAACAAAGACTACAAATGTAAACAAAGAATTTAAATGTAAACAAAGACTACGAACGTAAACAAAGGCACTAAATGTAAACACTCTAAATATAAAAAAGTCTAAAAATGTAAAAAAAGAATCTAAATTTAAACAAAGACACTAAATGTAAAGAGACTCGAAATGTACACAAAGACTGCAAATGTAAACAGTGACTACAAATGTAAACGAGGTCTCTAAAGGTAAACAAAGGCTACAAATGTAAACAAATACTCTAAATGTAAACAAAGGCTCTATATGTAAACAAAGACTACAAATGTAAACAAAGACTACAAATTTAAAGAAAGACTACAAATGTAAACAAAGGCTCTAAATGTAAACAGACTACAAATTTAAACAAAGCCTCAAAATTTAAACAAAGAATTTAAATGTAAGCGGACTACAAATGTAAACAAAGAATACAAAATTAAACAAAGAGCACAAATGTTAACAGACATTAAATGTAAACAAAGACTGCAAAAAATGTAAATGTAAACAAAGACTGCAAATGTAAACATAGACTACAAATGTAAACTGACTCTAAATGTAAACACAGACAACAAATGTAAACAAAGCTCTAAATGTAAACAGATTACAAATGTAAACAAAGAGCACAAATGTTAAGAGACTCAAAATGTAAACAATGAGTGTAAATGTAAACAAAGACTCAAAATATAAACAAAGACTCTAAATGTAAACATATACGTTGAAACAAAGAGTGCAATTTTAAATACGCTCTGTATCTAAACAATGACAACAAATGTAAACAAAGACTACGAATGAGAAAAAGGCTCTAAATGGAAACAAAGATTACAAATATAAACAAAGACTCTAAATGGAAACAAAGATTACACATGTAAATAAATACTACAAACGTAAACAAAGACTCTAAATGGAAACAAGTACTCTAAATGGAAAGAAAGACTACAAATGTAAACAAAGACTCTAAATATAAACAAAGACTAAAAATGTAAACAAAGGCACTAAATGTAAACTCACTAAATGTAAACAAAATCTACAGATGTAAACAAAGAATCTAAATGTAAACAAAATCACTAAATGTAAACAGAATCTAAATGTAAACAAAGACTACAAATGTAAACAAAGACTCTAAATGTTAACAAAGGCTGTAATTGTAAACAAACACTCTAAATGTAAACAAAATCTCTAAATGTAAACAAATATTGTAAATGTAAACATAGACTCTAAAGGTAAAGAAACACTACAAATGTAAACAAAGGCTCTAAATGTAAACAGACTACAAATTTAAACAAAGCCTTTAAAAATAAACAAAGAATCTAAATGTAAGCGGACTACAAATGTAAACAAAGAGCACAAATATTAACAGACTAAAAATGTAAACAGTCTCTAAATGTAAACAAAGACACGTAAAAATAGAGTGCAAATTTAAGCAGGCTCTGTATGTAAACAAAGACAACAAATGTAAACAAAGATAACAAAAGTAAACAAAAACTACAAATATAAACAAAGACTCTAAATTGAAACAAAGATTACACATGTAAACAAAGACTACGAACATAAACAAAGGCACAAAATGTAAACATTCTAAATGTAAACAAAGTCCACAAATGTAAATAAAGTATCTAAGTTTAAACAAAGACACTAAATGTAAAGAGACTCGAAATGTAAACAAAGACTACAAATGTAAACAATTACTACAAATGTAAACAAGGACTCTAAAGGTAAACAAAGACTACAAATGTAAACAAAGGCACTAAATGTAAACACTCTAAATATAAAAAAGTCTAAAAATGTAAACAAAGAATCTAAATATAAACAAAGACACTAAATGGAAAGAGACTTGAAATGTAAACAAAGACTCTAAATATAAACAAAGACTAAAAATGTAAACAAAGGCACTAAATGTAAACTCTCTAAATGTAAACAAAGACTACAAATGTAAACAAAGATTCTAAATATAAACAAAGACACTAAATGGAAAGAGACTCGAAATGTAAACAAAGACTACAAATTTAAAGAAAGACTACAAATGTAAACAATGGCTCTAAATGTAAACAGACTACAAATTTAAACAAAGACATGTAAACAAAGAGTGCAAATTTAAACATGCTCTGTGTGTAAACAAAGACAACAAATGTAAACAAAGATAACAAATGTAAACAAATACTACAAATTGAAACAGACTCTAAATTGAAACAAACATTACACATGTAAACAAAGACTACGAACGTAAACAAAGGCACTAAATGTAAACATTCTAAATGTAATCAAAGTCTACAAATGTAAACAATGACTACAAATGTAAACTAGGACTCTAAAGGTAAACAAAGACTACATATGTAAACAAATACTGTAAATGTAAACAAAGGCTCTAAATGTAAACAAAGACTACAAATGTAAACAAAGACTACAAATTTAAAGAAAGACTACAAATGTAAACAAAGGCTCTAAATGTAAACAGACTACAAATTTAAACAAAGCCTCAAAATTTAAACAAAGAATCTAAATGTAAGCGGACTACAAATGTAAACAAAGAATACAAAATAAAACAAAGAGCACAAATGTTAACAGACATTAAATGTAAACAAAGACTACAAATGTAAACAAAGACTGCAAATGTAAACATAGACTACAAATGTAAACTGACTCTAAATGTAAACACAGAAAACAAATGTAAACAAAGCTCTAAATGTAAACAGATTACAAATGTAAACAAAGAGCACAAATGTTAAGAGACTCAAAATGTAAACAAAGAGTGTAAATGTAACCATATACGTTGAAACAAAGAGTGCAAATTTAAATACGCTCTGTATGTAAACAAAGACAACAAATGTAAACAAAGACTACGAATGAGAAAAAAGCTCTAAATGAAAACAAAGATTACAAATATAAACAGACTCTAACTGGAAACAAAGATTACACATGTAGATAAATACTACAAACGTAAACAAAGAATCTAAATGTAAACAAAGACTACAAATGTAAACAAAGATTCTAAATGTAAAGAGACTCGAAATGTAAACTAAGACTCTAAATGTATACAAGAAATCTAATTGTAAACAAAGACTACAAATGTAAACAAAGACTCTGAATGTAAACAAAAGCTCTAATTTTAAACAAACTCTAAATGTAAACAAAGACTACAAATGTAAACAGACTCTAACTGTAAACAAAATCTCTAAATGTAAACAAATATTGTAAATGTAAACATAGACTCTAAAGGTAAAGAAAGACTACAAATGTAAACAAAGGCTCTAAATGTAAACAGACTACAAATTTAAACGAAGCCTTTAAAAATAAACAAAGAATCTAAATGTAAGCGGACTAGAAATGTAAACAAAGTGCACAAATGTTAACAGACTAAAAATGTAAACAGTCTCTAAATGTAAACAATGACATGTAAACAAAGAGTGCAAATTTAAAGAGGCTCTGTATGTAAACAAAGACAACAAATGTAAACAAAGATAACAAATGTAAACAAAGACTACAAATATAAACAAAGGCTCTAAATTTAAACAAAGATTACACATGTAAACAAAGACTACGAACATAAACAAAGGCACAAAATGTAAACATTCTAAATGTAAACAAAGTCTACAAATGTAAACAAAGTATCTAAGTTTAAACAAAGACACTAAATGTAAAGAGACTCGAAATGTAAACACAGACAACAAATGTAAACAAAGCTCTTAATGTAAACAGATTACAAATGTAAACAAAGAATTTAAATGTAAACAAAGACTACAAATGTAAAGAATGACTACAAATGTAAACAAAGAATTTAAATGTCAACAAAGACTACAAATGTAAACAAAGAATTTAAATGTAAAACAAAACTACAAATGTAAACAATGACTACATATGTAAACAAGGATTCTAAAGGTAAACAAAGACTACAAATGTAAACAAAGGCACTAAATGTAAACACTCTAAATATAAAAAAGTCTAAAAATGTAAACAAAGAATCTAAATATAAACAAAGACACTAAATGGAAAGAGACTTGAAATGTAAACAAAGACTCTAAATATAAACAAAAACTAAAAATGTAAACAAAGGCACTAAATGTAAACTCTCTAAATTTAAACAAAATCTACAAATGTAAACAAAGAATCTAAATGTAAACAAAATCACTAAATGTAAACAGAATCTAAATGTAAACAAAGACTACAAATGTAAACAAAGATTCTAAATATAAACAAAGACACTAAATGGAAAGAGACTCGAAATGTAAACAAAGACTACAAATTTAAAGAAAGACTACAAATGTAAACAAAGGCTCTAAATGTAAACAGACTACAAATTTAAACAAAGACATGTAAACAAAGAGTGCAAATTTAAACATGCTCTGTGTGTAAACAAAGACAACAAATTTAAACAAAGATAACAAATGTAAACAAAGACTACAAATTGAAACAGACTCTAAATTGAAACAAACATTACACATGTAAACAAAGACTACGAACGTAAACAAAGGCACTAAATGTAAACATTCTAAATGTAATCAAAGTCTACAAATGTAAACATTGACTACAAATGTAAACTAGGACTCTAAAGGTAAACAAAGACTACATATGTAAACAAATACTCTAAATGTAAACAAAGGCTCTATATGTAAACAAAGACTACAAATGTAAACAAAGACTACAAATTTAAAGAAAGACTACAAATGTAAACAGAGGCTCTAAATGTAAACAGACTACAAATTTAAACAAAGCCTCAAAATTTAAACAAAGAATCTAAATGTAAGCGGACTACAAATGTAAACAAAGAATACAAAATTAAACAAAGAGCACAAATGTTAACAGACATTAAATGTAAACAAAGACTACAAATGTAAACAAAGACTGCAAATGTAAACATAGACTACAAATGTAAACTGACTCTAAATGTAAACACAGAAAACAAATGTAAACAAAGCTCTAAATGTAAACAGATTACAAATGTAAACAAAGAGCACAAATGTTAAGAGACTCAAAATGTAAACAAAGAGTGTAAATGTAAACAAAGACTCAAAATATAAACAAAGACTCTAAATGTAACCATATACGTTGAAACAAAGAGTGCAAATTTAAATACGCTCTGTATGTAAACAAAGACAACAAATGTAAACAAAGACTACGAATGAGAAAAAAGCTCTAAATGAAAACAAAGATTACAAATATAAACAGACTCTAACTGGAAACAAAGATTACACATGTAGATAAATACTACAAACGTAAACAAAGAATCTAAATGTAAACAAAGACTACAAATGTAAACAGAGATTCTAAATGTAAAGAGACTCGAAATGTAAACTAAGACTCTAAATGTATACAAGAAATCTAATTGTAAACAAAGACTACAAATGTAAACAAAGACTCTGAATGTAAACAAAAGCTCTAATTTTAAACAAACTCTAAATGTAAACAAAGACTACAAATGTAAACAGACTCTAACTGTAAACAAAATCTCTAAATGTAAACAAATATTGTAAATGTAAACATAGACTCTAAAGGTAAAGAAAGACTACAAATGTAAACAAAGGCTCTAAATGTAAACAGACTACAAATTTAAACAAAGCCTTTAAAAATAAACAAAGAATCTAAATGTAAGCGGACTACAAATGTAAACAAAGAGCACAAATATTAACAGACTAAAAATGTAAACAGTCTCTAAATGTAAACAAAGACATGTAAAAAAAGAGTGCAAATTTAAGCAGGCTCTGTATGTAAACAAAGCAACAAATGTAAACAAAGATAACAAAAATAAACAAAAACTACAAATATAAACAAAGACTCTAAATTGAAACAAAGATTACACATGTAAACAAAGACTACGAACATAAACAAAGGCACAAAATGTAAACATTTTAAATGTAAACAAAGTCTACAAATGTAAACAAAGTATCTAAGTTTAAACAAAGACACTAAATGTAAAGAGACTCGAAATGTAAACAAAGACTACAAATGTAAACAAAGAATTTAAATGTCAACAAAGACTACAAATGTAAACAAAGAATTTAAATGTAAAACAAAACTACAAATGTAAACAATGACTACATATGTAAACAAGGACTCTAAAGGTAAACAAAGACTACAAATGTAAACAAAGGCACTAAATGTAAACACTCTAAATATAAAAAAGTCTAAAAATGTAAACAAAGAATCTAAATATAAACAAAGACACTAAATGGAAAGAGACTTGAAATGTAAACAAAGACTCTAAATATAAACAAAGACTAAAAATGTAAACAAAGGCACTAAATGTAAACTCTCTAAATGTAAACAAAATCTACAAATGTAAACAAAGAATCTAAATGTAAACAAAATCACTAAATGTAAACAGAATCTAAATGTAAACAAAGACTACAAATGTAAACAAAGATTCTAAATATAAACAAAGACACTAAATGGAAAGAGACTCGAAATGTAAACAAAGACTACAAATTTAAAGAAAGACTACAAATGTAAACAAAGGCTCTAAATGTAAACAGACTACAAATTTAAACAAAGACATGTAAACAAAGAGTGCAAATTTAAACATGCTCTGTGTGTAAACAAAGACAACAAATGTAAACAAAGATAACAAATGTAAACAAAGACTACAAATTGAAACAGACTCTAAATTGAAACAAACATTACACATGTAAACAAAGACTACGAACGTAAACAAAGGCACTAAATGTAAACATTCTAAATGTAATCAAAGTCTACAAATGTAAACATTGACTACAAATGTAAACTAGGACTCTAAAGGTAAACAAAGACTACATATGTAAACAAATACTCTAAATGTAAACAAAGGCTCTATATGTAAACAAAGACTACAAATGTAAACAAAGACTACAAATTTAAAGAAAGACTACAAATGTAAACAAAGGCTCTAAATGTAAACAGACTACAAATTTAAACAAAGCCTCAAAATTTAAACAAAGAATCTAAATGTAAGCGGACTACAAATGTAAACAAAGAATACAAAATTAAACAAAGAGCACAAATGTTAACAGACATTAAATGTAAACAAAGACTACAAATGTAAACAAAGACTGCAAATGTAAACATAGACTACAAATGTAAACTGACTCTAAATGTAAACACAGAAAACAAATGTAAACAAAGCTCTAAATGTAAACAGATTACAAATGTAAACAAAGAGCACAAATGTTAAGAGACTCAAAAAGTAAACAAAGAGTGTAAATGTAAACAAAGACTCAAAATATAAACAAAGACTCTAAATGTAACCATATACGTTGAAACAAAGAGTGCAAATTTAAATACGCTCTGTATGTAAACAAAGACAACAAATGTAAACAAAGACTACGAATGAGAAAAAAGCTCTAAATGAAAACAAAGATTACAAATATAAACAGACTCTAACTGGAAACAAAGATTACACATGTAGATAAATACTACAAACGTAAACAAAGAATCTAAATGTAAACAAAGACTACAAATGTAAACAGAGATTCTAAATGTAAAGAGACTCGAAATGTAAACTAAGACTCTAAATGTATACAAGAAATCTAATTGTAAACAAAGACTACAAATGTAAACAAAGACTCTGAATGTAAACAAAAGCTCTAATTTTAAACAAACTCTAAATGTAAACAAAGACTACAAATGTAAACAGACTCTAACTGTAAACAAAATCTCTAAATGTAAACAAATATTGTAAATGTAAACATAGACTCTAAAGGTAAAGAAAGACTACAAATGTAAACAAAGGCTCTAAATGTAAACAGACTACAAATTTAAACAAAGCCTTTAAAAATAAACAAAGAATCTAAATGTAAGCGGACTACAAATGTAAACAAAGAGCACAAATATTAACAGACTAAAAATGTAAACAGTCTCTAAATGTAAACAAAGACATGTAAAAAAAGAGTGCAAATTTAAGCAGGCTCTGTATGTAAACAAAGCAACAAATGTAAACAAAGATAACAAAAATAAACAAAAACTACAAATATAAACAAAGACTCTAAATTGAAACAAAGATTACACATGTAAACAAAGACTACGAACATAAACAAAGGCACAAAATGTAAACATTTTAAATGTAAACAAAGTCTACAAATGTAAACAAAGTATCTAAGTTTAAACAAAGACACTAAATGTAAAGAGACTCGAAATGTAAACAAAGACTACAAATGTAAACAAAGAATTTAAATGTCAACAAAGACTACAAATGTAAACAAAGAATTTAAATGTAAAACAAAACTACAAATGTAAACAATGACTACATATGTAAACAAGGACTCTAAAGGTAAACAAAGACTACAAATGTAAACAAAGGCACTAAATGTAAACACTCTAAATATAAAAAAGTCTAAAAATGTAAACAAAGAATCTAAATATAAACAAAGACACTAAATGGAAAGAGACTTGAAATGTAAACAAAGACTCTAAATATAAACAAAGACTAAAAATGTAAACAAAGGCACTAAATGTAAACTCTCTAAATGTAAACAAAATCTACAAATGTAAACAAAGAATCTAAATGTAAACAAAATCACTAAATGTAAACAGAATCTAAATGTAAACAAAGACTACAAATGTAAACAAAGATTCTAAATATAAACAAAGACACTAAATGGAAAGAGACTCGAAATGTAAACAAAGACTACAAATTTAAAGAAAGACTACAAATGTAAACAAAGGCTCTAAATGTAAACAGACTACAAATTTAAACAAAGACATGTAAACAAAGAGTGCAAATTTAAACATGCTCTGTGTGTAAAGAAAGACAACAAATGTAAACAAAGATAACAAATGTAAACAAAGACTACAAATTGAAACAGACTCTAAATTGAAACAAACATTACACATGTAAACAAAGACTACGAACGTAAACAAAGGCACTAAATGTAAACATTCTAAATGTAATCAAAGTCTACAAATGTAAACAATGACTACAAATGTAAACTAGGACTCTAAAGGTAAACAAAGACTACATATGTAAACAAATACTCTAAATGTAAACAAAGGCTCTATATGTAAACAAAGACTACAAATGTAAACAAAGACTACAAATTTAAAGAAAGACTACAAATGTAAACAAAGGCTCTAAATGTAAACAGACTACAAATTTAAACAAAGCCTCAAAATTTAAACAAAGAATCTAAATGTAAGCGGACTACAAATGTAAACAAAGAATACAAAATAAAACAAAGAGCACAAATGTTAACAGACATTAAATGTAAACAAAGACTACAAATGTAAACAAAGACTGCAAATGTAAACATAGACTACAAATGTAAACTGACTCTAAATGTAAACACAGAAAACAAATGTAAACAAAGCTCTAAATGTAAACAGATTACAAATGTAAACAAAGAGCACAAATGTTAAGAGACTCAAAATGTAAACAAAGAGTGTAAATGTAACCATATACGTTGAAACAAAGAGTGCAAATTTAAATACGCTCTGTATGTAAACAAAGACAACAAATGTAAACAAAGACTACGAATGAGAAAAAAGCTCTAAATGAAAACAAAGATTACAAATATAAACAGACTCTAACTGGAAACAAAGATTACACATGTAGATAGATACTACAAACGTAAACAAAGAATCTAAATGTAAACAAAGACTACAAATGTAAACAAAGATTCTAAATGTAAAGAGACTCGAAATGTAAACTAAGACTCGAAATGTATACAAGAAATCTAATTGTAAACAAAGACTACAAATGTAAACAAAGACTCTGAATGTAAACAAAAGCTCTAATTTTAAACAAACTCTAAATGTAAACAAAGACTACAAATGTAAACAGACTCTAACTGTAAACAAAATCTCTAAATGTAAACAAATATTGTAAATGTAAACATAGACTCTAAAGGTAAAGAAAGACTACAAATGTAAACAAAGGCTCTAAATGTAAACAGACTACAAATTTAAACGAAGCCTTTAAAAATAAACAAAGAATCTAAATGTAAGCGGACTAGAAATGTAAACAAAGTGCACAAATGTTAACAGACTAAAAATGTAAACAGTCTCTAAATGTAAACAATGACATGTAAACAAAGAGTGCAAATTTAAAGAGGCTCTGTATGTAAACAAAGACAACAAATGTAAACAAAGATAACAAATGTAAACAAAGACTACAAATATAAACAAAGGCTCTAAATTGAAACAAAGATTACACATGTAAACAAAGACTACGAACATAAACAAAGGCACAAAATGTAAACATTCTAAATGTAAACAAAGTCTACAAATGTAAACAAAGTATCTAAGTTTAAACAAAGACACTAAATGTAAAGAGACTCGAAATGTAAACAAAGACAACAAATGTAAACAAAGAATTTAAATGTCAACAAAGACTACAAATGTAAACAAAGAATTTAAATGTAAAACAAAACTACAAATGTAAACAATGACTACATATGTAAACAAGGACTCTAAAGGTAAACAAATGCTACAAATGTAAACAAAGGCACTAAATGTAAACACTCTAAATATAAAAAAGTCTAAAAATGTAAACAAAGAATCTAAATATAAACAAAGACACTAAATGGAAAGAGACTTGAAATGTAAACAAAGACTCTAAATATAAACAAAGACTAAAAATGTAAACAAAGGCACTAAATGTAAACTCTCTAAATGTAAACAAAATCTACAAATGTAAACAAAGAATCTAAATGTAAACAAAATCACTAAATGTAAACAGAATCTAAATGTAAACAAAGACTACAAATGTAAACAAAGATTCTAAATATAAACAAAGACACTAAATGGAAAGAGACTCGAAATGTAAACAAAGACTACAAATTTAAAGAAAGACTACAAATGTAAACAAAGGCTCTAAATGTAAACAGACTACAAATTTAAACAAAGACATGTAAACAAAGAGTGCAAATTTAAACATGTTCTGTGTGTAAACAAAGACAACAAATGTAAACAAAGATAACAAATGTAAACAAAGACTACAAATTGAAACAGACTCTAAATTGAAACAAACATTACACATGTAAACAAAGACTACGAACGTAAACAAAGGCGCTAAATGTAAACATTCTAAATGTAATCAAAGTCTACAAATGTAAACAATGACTACAAATGTAAACTAGGACTCTAAAGGTAAACAAAGACTACATATGTAAACAAATACTCTAAATGTAAACAAAGGCTCTATATGTAAACAAAGACTACAAATGTAAACAAAGACTACAAATTTAAAGAAAGACTACAAATGTAAACAAAGGCTCTAAATGTAAACAGACTACAAATTTAAACAAAGCCTCAAAATTTAAACAAAGAATCTAAATGTCAGCGGACTACAAATGTAAACAAAGAATACAAAATTAAACAAAGAGCACAAATGTTAACAGACATTAAATGTAAACAAAGACTACAAATGTAAACAAAGACTGCAAATGTAAACATAGACTACAAATGTAAACTGACTCTAAATGTAAACACAGAAAATAAATGTAAACAAAGCTCTAAATGTAAACAGATTACAAATGTAAACAAAGAGCACAAATGTTAAGAGACTCAAAATGTAAACAAAGAGTGTAAATGTAAACAAAGACTCAAAATATAAACAAAGACTCTAAATGTAACCATATACGTTGAAACAAAGAGTGCAAATTTAAATACGCTCTGTATGTAAACAAAGACAACAAATGTAAACAAAGACTACGAATGAGAAAAAAGCTCTGAATGAAAACAAAGATTACAAATATAAACAGACTCTAACTGGAAACAAAGATTACACATGTAGATAAATACTACAAAAGTAAACAAAGAATCTAAATGTAAACAAAGACTACAAATGTAAACAGAGATTCTAAATGTAAAGAGACTCGAAATGTAAACTAAGACTCTAAATGTATACAAGAAATCTAATTGTAAACAAAGACTACAAATGTAAACAAAGACTCTGAATGTAAACAAAAGCTCTAATTTTAAACAAACTCTAAATGTAAACAAAGACTACAAATGTAAACAGACTCTAACTGTAAACAAAATCTCTAAATGTAAACAAATATTGTAAATGTAAACATAGACTCTAAAGGTAAAGAAAGACTACAAATGTAAACAAAGGCTCTAAATGTAAACAGACTACAAATTTAAACAAAGCCTTTAAAAATAAACAAAGAATCTAAATGTAAGCGGACTACAAATGTAAACAAAGAGCACAAATATTAACAGACTAAAAATGTAAACAGTCTCTAAATGTAAACAAAGACATGTAAAAAAAGAGTGCAAATTTAAGCAGGCTCTGTATGTAAACAAAGACAACAAATGTAAACAAAGATAACAAAAGTAAAAAAAACTACAAATATAAACAAAGACTCTAAATTGAAACAAAGATCACACATGTAAACAAAGACTACGAACATAAACAAAGGCACAAAATGTAAACATTCTAAATGTAAACAAAGTCTACAAATGTAAACAAAGTATCTAAGTTTAAACAAAGACACTAAGGCCCGTATTCACCAACTTCTTAACACTAGGATTAAACCTCGGATCAGCGGTAATCGCTCGATCATACAAAAATCGGTATTCTCCAACGAAAATCCGCAGTTCACCGGCTACTTTAACACTTCGTTTTTGATCCTCGAATATCGGAGGATTAAAGAGATAATTGTCGGATCTTTTCGTGACGCATGCGCACTTCGCAGCTCATCTTTGTAAACAATAACAAACATGGCTGACGTTGAAGATCTATTTTCACTAGATGACATTGAAAGTTTAGAGTCATTGGAAGCATTAGAAAGAAGGAAAAGGACAGTACATAAAATCAGAGTGAATGACTTGGATTATTTGGATGATGTGGCATTTCGCCGGCGCTACCGGTTAAATAAAGATTCCGTGGAATCATTGATACGAATGTTAGATGACAGGCTATCATCTGCCACTGAAAAAAATTGTGCATTGACTTCAGCTGAAAAAATTTTAATCGCGTTGCGATTTTATGCAACAGGCAGTTTCCAGATAGTTCTCGGAGATTTAGCGAAGGTGAGCCAGTCTTCTGCTTCGAGAGCTATCAACGATGTGTCAAAAGCCCTTGCATCGTTACGGCAAGATTTCATACGTTTGCCAGACACTGGAATTGAGCTTCGACAGGTATGTTGAAATTTTATAAATTTTAATTCATTTTACTTATATTTAAGCATGATTTGTGTACAGTTGACAGCAAAGTTATTGAAACACACATCCTTTTTTTTCGCCTAATTTGATCGCGAATTTTTATCACATTTTTATAAACAGCGTAAGACTATAATGATTTGACAAATAATTATTTAACAAAACACCATTAGATGTACATATTTTAAATAGAAATTATTGCTAGTGCTTGTTTGTTTTGTTTTTGTTTGTTTTATTGATAACATATACATCAGATTTGTATGCGGCCCACCAGCGGCCGAGCGGTTCTGCGCTGAAAGCTGGTAGATGGGAGGTGCCGGGTTCGATCCCAGGTCGCGCTCATCGACCTAGCCGTTCGGAGTTTTCCGTGGTTTCCTCCGAAACTCGCGTAAATACGGGCTGGGACCCCTTAGAAAGACCCCCACGGAGGGCATTCCCCCTATAGGCCTAGGACACATAAGGAGTCAATCGGCCTTAATCCTCCAACCAACCAACCAACCAGATTTGTATGCTTGACATATACTGCTAGTGCTTCAATAATATTGCTGCCAAATGTAAATATTCATTCTTTTTAACACTTTCCAACAAGGTTCAACAGTGTTGACTTCAGTTTGTCTGTCTGTCCGCGGTCTAACTCCCTAAAATATTTATGGAATTTCTTGAAACTGATATATGTTATTCAAGTTCACTATCGAATGTTTCCTATTGAAAATGGAGTTTATACCTCTACTGGTTTGTGTACAGGGACACCCAAAAGTATTTCAAAGCATTGTGTTCTATGAGAGGTATTTCTATAAACCATATTTTCATATATTTACTGTACATATATCTTAATGAAATTGAAATAAGTTATTCAAGTTCATTATTGGATGTTTCCTGTAGAAAATAGAGTAAATATCACCAGTGGTTTATGCACAGGGTTACTCAAAATATTCCAAAGAATTGCGTTCTATGACAGATATTTCTGTAAACCATATTTTAATACCTATGTATGTACAAAGCTTAATGCAATTGAAATAAATCATTCGTATGCACAAAAGAGTGCCTTCTATATAATATGATTAGGATTAGATTTACAGGGCCACACAAAAATATTCAGCTACATAGAGCTATTAATGAAAATTGCATGTTTGCATGTGATATCACTTTATTGTATCTGACAAATGAAAGGCACCATATCTCCTTTTAATTTCAATAATATTTTCTGTAACTTTTTTTTTTTTTTTTTTTTGTCTAAAATTGATATTGTAGTAGGCAATAACATGTTGAAGAGAAAAATATTTTTTCAAAACAAATGTTTTTAGCATTGTTTGTATTTTTCGCTCTAATACTTTAGCATTGTTTATAAAAAGCCTGTAGAAATTTTCTTTGTCAACAGTTAAGGCTAACATTAAATAAATTTGCAAGTACTTTTCAAATAATATATGCATATATTTCTATTGACACTGTACACTTAGCTCTGTACTAATAACTGTCTCGGGTAATTTTGTACTAATTACATGTCAATGATTATTTGTCAAAGTTCGCCAATAAAAGAGCATTCTGTTATTAGACGTACTTATACGTATTTCACTTGGTTGGCTTTGCTCACCAACCCCGAAATGGGCTTTGCTTCCCTTATTAACCCCTGCATTGTGCAATGAAGTTGTTGGTATAATTGCTTGTAAAAAAAAAAAAAAAGCAGTCTTTGGGGACTGTCGATAGAAGTGAAAACTAAGTAACTTGTGAATTGTATCGTCAAGCTATTAAATTATTATTTTCGAATTATTTTTGGTTTGTAAAGAAGTGTAAATGATCTGTATTATATGATTCGGCACGATACTTGTAGCTACCTAAATTAAATGAACTAAGACTTTATTAGGTTAAAATATTGATTACTTATGAAATTATTTTAATTAGTAGCTGAGATACAAAAGAAAACCCATTCAGGACACCTCAAAACGTGTAAATTGGGTGAAATCTCGGATTCTACTTTCGGTAATATAAAAGAACTTTAAAATATCTTTCGAATGATGTATTAAAAATAAATTAATCATAATTAGAATTTGAAATATTGAAATTTTAAAATATTACAGCACCATCTGGCAGTAAAAATTTCTGTAAGCTACTATTCGATTTCAACTCAACAAAGCTTTCAAATGATGTATTAGTTATGAAATTATTTTAATTAGTAGCTGAGATGCAAAAGAAAACTAATTCAGGACACCTCAAAACGTGTAAATCGGGTGAAATCTCGAATTCCACTTTCGATAATATAAATTGGTAAAAAATATGTTTCTTCTCATGGAAAGCCTTCGCTGACGATGACGCAAGTTTCATGATTTTTGTTGACCCAAAAGTGCTCAACACGCCTAAAAAAGTTTTCACTTCAAATGAAAAACCTTCGCTGACGATGACGCACGTTTCATGTTTTTTGTTCACCCAAAAGTGCTCAATGCGCCTAAAGAAGTTTTCGCTTAAAAAAAAAAAAGAAAGATAGAAAACCTAGTTCTTATTTTCATAACACCTATACTTTTTACTATTGAATTATTTTAGTTATGGGCAGTACCTCAGCGGCAGAAACACCGCGACATAGTCGCGGACACAGAAAAACGGCTTGCAGACAGTTTTTGTCTGCAACTTTCGAATAACAATTCACTTTAAAAAAATTTCTGTATCAAAACTAATACTTTTATTATTTATAATTATTTATATTGTGTTGTGTCAAACATTGCTATAAAATATTTAATTGAATGAGATGAATTGAATGAATATACAGAATTGTTTACACTATATTGTTCTGCAGTCAAATTGTATTCGTTTATTGTTGCACGAGATCACCACTGATGATAAGTCCCCCCCCCCCCAAATCAGCTATTTAAGGTTTTTTGAGTGTAAGTCATTTTCACCCCTGATTACATGCAAATTTTGCAGACAGATTATGAAATTTTAAAAGCCTGTCGCAGACAGCTACAAAACTTTCTGCCACTGAGGGCAGTACAATAGTCTATATATCTTTGAATTATTATTTTGTAAACATGTTATTGTATGTATAAGATTTTATTCATTATTTCTATGAATATTCATTAAATTCTTACAGGTGAGTCAGGATTTCTATAACATCAGCGGATTTCCTGCAGTTTATGGAGCCATCGACTGCACGCACATTCCAATAATAAGCCCTGGTGGAGAATTAGCCGAAGTATTTCGCTGTAGAAAGGGATACTTCTCTCTAAATATACAAACAGTCAGTGATGCTTCACTGGCTGTGAGGGATATAGTGGCGTGCTGGCCAGGCACTACTCATGACAGTACGATTTTTGACAATTCCCACCTAAGAGCTGTCTTGGAAACACGCGTACCTGCAGAATACCATTTGGTTGGGGATAGTGGATATGGATGTAGATCCTATCTACAAACACCATTTTTAGATCCATCCACACCCCAACAAATAAGGTATGTTTTTAATTATTAGTATTATTATTTGCAACTTCCTTTACATATTTCTGTGTGCAAAATACAGCGAAACCCCAATCTATCATTTCCGCATTGATTGTTTTATTTTTATAGTTTCTGCACAAATTGCATTTAAATAATGTGAACGCAACCCACATGTATCGTGTTACAAAAAGGAGTTTTCCCGCATTCATCGCTGTAAAATATTTCTACTGACCTTGTAAAAAATTCTCCTAGATTTCAAGAGGTTCTATATGGCATACAAACTGGAATTAAGCCCATCAACGACTGAGTGGTTCTGCACTCAAAGCTGATAGACGTGAGGTGCTGGGTTTTATCCCTTTTTGCACTCGTCAGCCTAGCCATTTGGAATTTTCTGTGGCTTTCACCGAAACTTGAGTAAATACGGGCTAGGGCCCCTTAGAAAGACCTCCATGGAAGGCACTCTCCCTTAGGCCTAGGACCATGGAATACTCAATTGGCCTTATTCCTAAACACCAACAAACTGGAATTACTTCTTTCATCCTAAAATCTCTCTTTTCCCCTATTCCCATGGAGGATTAAAATCGTGATGCCATGTCTCTTGACCAGCTATTCATTTTGTAATTTGACTTTGTGTTTTGACTTGGGCCCTCTTCACTCACCGCCGCCGGAAGCCCGAGCCAATGTTTTTCTATGGAGAAATTTTCTTTACAAATAACTTATTAACTAATACATATTTTTAAATTCTGTTTTCACATTCTGAAAGTTCCCAGCTGTTAAATTGATGCACCTTTTCTGAAAAAATATATTTTTATTTTTTTTATATTTTATTTTGAAGCTGCAAAATACGAATTTTCAATATGTGACATTTTTTCATTTTGCAATTTCGAAATAAAATATTAAAAATTAAAAAAATACATTTTTAGAAAAGGTCCGTCAATTTAACAGTTGGGAATTTTCTGAATGTGAAAACAGAATTAAAAAATATGTATTAGTTAATAAGTTATTTGTAAAGATAATTTCCCCATAGAATAACATTGGCTTGGGCTTCCGGCGACGGTGAGTGAAGAGGGCCGTTAACCCGCATTCACCATTTGCCTGCTTTCATTTTTTTTCCCCCTGCACTCCTTGTAAAACGATGGATTGAGGCTCTACTGTATTTTGTATTTTATATTCCTCAAAACAAAATGAATAAGTACAGACACTTTGTAATAACTAATTTTAAATTAATGGTGAAAAATTAATCTTTAGAGAGTTTTTTTAAATTAAATATAAAGAATAAAATAATAAATAGAAGCGAGGGATAATGCCTATGCAATTTTATTTTAAATATACTTTTAAAAATATTGAATAACTTAAAAAGTAAAGAGAATCGTCCGCAACAAATGAATAATGGTAGAATTAATTATATTGTAATTTGTACATGATTTCCAGATGCTCTTAAACCAAAACTCTTCTTCTGATATAAGCCTTGAAAATAAAAATGTTAAAATTTACTCTATAATTGGACTATATGTTTCTTTGCAGGTACAATGCTGCTCACAAAGCAGCCCGGAATGTTGTAGAGAGGCAGTACGGAGTCATGAAAAGACGCTTTGCCTGTCTCAGCAAAAAGCTCCGTTGCAGCTTGCAAAATTCCATGACAGTTATTGTAGCAGTTGCAGTTCTGCATAATATAACTTTGAAAATGAATGACACATTTGAAGAAGAAGAGGATTGTGATAACAGCACTGATATGAACAGCACTGGGAGCAATGAAGCTAATCATTCTGCTGGCATAGCCAAAAGAAATGCCTTACTATCCACTTTTTTTAATTAATATTATGTTATGTTTAAGCTTTTTTTTTTTTTTTTTTTAAATAAATTTCTCAAAAGTTTATTTGTTTATACTTCTTTATTGTGTGTCTCCTTTGTTTATTTCCTAATTTAAGATTTACAGAAGTTTTAATTAATGCATGATGTATTGTTTATGCACCCATCCCTCCAAAAAAAAAAAAAAAAAAAAGTCTGAATTAATTTTAAGCCAGCACAACCGGTTTCGAAAAGACATAGCCTTTCTTCATCAGGTCGCTTTCAGTCTTGCCTTTGCCTCCAATGCAGTAGCACGTGTTTTTTTGCACCTGATGAAGAAAGGCTACGTCCTTTCGAAACCGGCTGTGCTGGCTTAAAATTTATGGTGTGTAAAGAAGTTTTAAAATCTTATATAAAATAAAAGGTTAATTAAAATATTTTGAAATTTAAATCTGTTTCTAGGCTAATTCGTATCAATGGTAGTCAATTTGCTCCCTATCGGGTACTACTCAGTGCCTAATTTAATTTCAAATACTGAAGCATTTTTCTTTTGTTTTAAAGTTCTAAATTGAAAATAGTTTTTGCTATATGCTTTAACTTGCTATAAATTTGTATTGTTTATGCACCCATCCCTCAAAAAAAAAAAAAAAAAAAAAAAAAAAATGTCTGAATAAATATATTTATTTTTATAAGCAACAGGGAAAAAATGTATATCTCTCTGTTGCGATTAAATTTCACAGGTGAATTAAATAAAAATTGAAATATTAAACATGTATCTAGAAGTGTTATTATACAGAGATTAATTTCAGTTAATCAAATGTATGTTTTTCTCGGTACAAGTCAGTTCGACGTGGGGTCAGGTCAACGCCATACTTTTTTTTCGTACTTTTTATTTTTAGAATAAGTTTGCATCATCATTTAAATAAATGCGATATGTCTGATATATATATTTTATATGTCATATATATGAAGCGTGATTCAAATAAGTAAGTAATATGAATGATATAATAGATATATAATAAATGTTAATGTGAAACCCAAAAAGCTATAACAAAGAAATCAAGTGGAATTACCTGCTTTGTGTTTTTCTTGCTAAAATGTATCATCCTCAAAATAATGTGTGTACAGCTTTAGTACAGAATACACTTGGCGACTTAACATTTTTCGCCATTTTTATGATGAAATAAAATGACTGTAAACTAAGACCTTGGTAAAAAATGCCAAGCTATTTTAAAGTAAAATTTAAATTTTCGCCAATTTAATGCTACACTATAGCAGTTCACAAATGCCTTGTGATGGAGTATTTTTATGCTTTCTGTGACAAGCCTTGATGATACAAACCTTTTCTGGAATACAATATAGAAATTATTTCCTATACTTGGCAGTCGAAATTAAACATTTTAATTATTCCATCAAAAAATAAAAATCATTTGAATGTAGCAACCAGCAAAGTGCAAAAGTCTGCTAATTGGCAGTAATCATGTTAATTATATAATTTTAATGTGTCTCATTAGACAATTTTATATTAAACAATTTTCATTGAAGAACATTTATTTATTTTTTTACATTAATACACAAATGCACATCTTCCCCCTTTTCAAGTTTTTCATTAATCATTTCATACATTTTTAAGTGGGCATTGTATAGTTTCATCTCCATTTCATGCCTTTCTTTTGCCATTACAAATTTTTCTTTCTCCAAATTAAACTTTTGTCTTTCAAATTCATGCGTTTCGTTGAAAAGTTTATTTTTCAGTTCAGAATGTTTAATCAAGGAATCTGCAACATTAGATGATGCTGTTGTATTTTTACAGCTTTTCCTCAATTTATAAGACTTTTTTTTGGAAGGATAATTCTTTTCTACTATGTTTGCAAACTGTTCTACTTTTTCAGACTCCTTTTCTTCAGATGTTGACGGTTCGACTGCATTTTGTTGTGGTGTCGATGCTTGGACTGCACTTTGTTGGGATGCCGATGATGTGTGGAGCTCATCATCAAAAAGTCCTTCAATAGAGTGGAAACTTTCTGATATGTCCACCTCTATCACATCATGAGAGTCCTGGGAAAGGGGGGGGGGAGAGAAAAAGAAAATTAAGCAAAGTAAACAAATAACAATTCTTTCTTTTTCTGTCAAGGTGCAACTACGTACCAATTTGTATGAAAATCTGTGCAGTAGTTCCTGAGATACAGTTGCCACAAAATTTTGTCACACTCACACACAGACGAGTAAGCACGACGTGCTTACTTTATTCACCTGATGAAGGGTCGTGTGTTTTTTCAACCCGAAACAATTGTTGCGAGTTTATTGCATTTTATGGTGTTTATTCAAAGTTTGTAAGTAATAACAATTCTTTCTTCACTACCATTATTTCCTGACAAATACTATAAATAAAAAAAAAAAATTAAAGAAATTAAATTAACAAATGAAAAATAAACGTTGTTATATTAAAAAAATTATACATAAACATAACTTTTATAAATACGTTTTTTAAATTTAATACCTAATTTTTACTTTCTTCTATATTCAATAGAAGAAAGTATTCGATTCGTAAGAATTTTTGACCACAGGTTTTTGATGGATTTACACGTTTTGACAGCTGTAGAATACGATTTCACCATTTTTAGAAAATGTCTGTCTGTGTGTGAGTGTGACAAAATTTTGTGGCAACTATATCTCAGGAACTACTGCACAGATTTTCATACAAATTGGTACGTAGTTGCACCTTGACAGAAATTAGTACCTATCAACTTTTGGTAAAAATTGTCCCGCTTCTTTCAAATTTTTAACATGGTAATATAGGACAAAATTTTGTATAAATGTGCATAAAGAGATTTTTTTTAGTAAACATTATGAAATTTACAAGAATTATTTATAATAGAGATAGTCAACTGGGAAATTTTTTTTATATGTGTAGGAGCCTTGCCACCCCCACTGGGGGGAAATCCCCCCTCGAGGGGAATAAATTTTCAAGATGGGAATCTTTCGAAAGGTCTCGTCAATACCTTTAAAACGAATGGTTAAACTATAAATCTGTGATAATTTAAAACAAAGTTATCGATTTTTTTTTAACTTTTAACAACAACAACAACAACAACAAAAAATTGTAATTTTTTTTTAAACGAAATTTAACCAAACTTGGTATTTAGTTGGCCCCTGACATAAACTGGTGCTGATTAGATTTGGGGATCAATCGCTCAACAGGTGGCACTGTGATCGTATTTTTCCTAAATTTTTAACATGGCAGTATAGGACAAAATTTCGTATAAATATACATAATGAGAGTTATTCTTAACCTGTGATTGTAAAATTAATATGAATTATTAATAATAGTAGTACTTAATTAGGAAAAAAATTTTGTGCATGTGGGGGCATCGCTTGCCCTACTGGGGGGGGGGAGTAAATTTTCAAGATGGGTATCTTTTGAAAGGTCTCGTCAATACTTTCAAAATGAATGGTTGAACTATAAATATGTGATAATTTAAAACAAAGTTATCAAATTTTTTTCTTTTAGCAAAAAAAAAAAAAAAAATTAGAAAAAAATCGTATTTTTTTTTTTTTTTTTTTTTATTATTATTGTTACTGAGTGAATTTGAATAGGAAAATATAGAAGAAAGTCTTGTGGTGGCCACAACATACTAGTTTCTCCTGAATTACCATTTTTTTTTTTTTGCAATAAATATAATAAATTAAAAAGAGAAAAAAGATTTCTCCTTCAAATGAATGTATTAAATAAAAAATAAATTCATAATATAGCCATTGGTAAGGTAGGCAGACGATTACAATCGAAGAATAAATTCATCAAAAATGAAATATAAAAGCAAATGTTTAAAATCGAAAAAACAATTTAAAAATTCAAATTTGAAAAAATCTCGATGAGGTGCACACTTGCAGGGTACCAGGTACCTATATGTCATATCTGGAAACTCTGCAATCAGTGTGAGCACCAGAGCGCACACAGACACTTTTCTTTATTTATAGGGATTATTTTGGATTTCAGAATAAGAATTACTTTCGAAAAATCAGTGTTGAAAAAAGAATGTAGAACCGATATAAACAGAAGGCACTTTTGTGTCTTAAAATTTATTATGATGAAGAAATTTATTAATGATAAAGGAAAAGGAAAACAAAATATTTAAGTATTGAGAAAGTTATTGATTATGTGAATAATAAATGAATCTAAATATATATTCATGGAATGTCAAGGACTTGCAAAATATTATTTTGGCAGATATCTTGTATATAATTAATGATAGCAATTTAAAAAGGATCTTACCTCCTGATCGCAATTTGTTTCATAGGTGGCAGTATCTAAGAAAAAAAAAATACATAGCAAATTCAGTAATTTGTAAAAGGATATATCAGATTTTAAAAAAAAAGAAAGAAGGTAAGAAACATTATTTAAACTTACCAGAATTGGTCATTTTATGATAGGCTGCATCACTATCATATGGATTAATCAAGGGAGTCTTGATAGCCCCCATTGCCATCAGTCTGTCTTCTATGGGATTAACGATTACATTTTCTGAGGGCCCTCCTCCAGTCTTAAATAATTTAATTCTTCTGTCCGATTGGCTTTTATTGCCTTTTCTTTTGAGGTTTTTATAATACGTTAACAGTTGTGTATTCCTTTTACACACTCCGGGAAAACTGTTAAACGTGCCTGTTAAATTATCCCATGCTTGTGCCTTTTCCTTGTTACTGACAGCATCTGTTTTCTTATTCTCGATGATGAATTTAAATTTCTCTAGGCAGCATAAAAAGGCCTCAGCCTCCAGTTCCGAGAAATTTTTTCTTTTATCCATCAAAAGCCAAGTAAACGAGCACGGATTAGGATACACGAGGTAAACAACAAGGTTGTAAACAAGAGCGAACCGTGTATCAGTGTTGCCAATTTGCTTCTTCCCTTTCTAATCTTCTAATCCGATTGATTAGTTAATTGAAGCCGAATGGTGAATAAATGCTATCTTCGTTCTTGGCCAATCAAAACGAAGCTTTTATTTCTCTTCCAGTTAATTCATGGATCACGTAATCGGCTGTTGGTGAATACCGTAGGAATTTAATCCAGTGTTAGCTTTGATTCTCGGATTTGCTGATCCATGGTTTAATCCTCGATCAATGAAGTTTGTTGAATACGGCCCTAAATGTAAAGAGACTCGAAATGTAAACAAAGACTACAAATGTAAACAAAGAATTTAAATGTCAACAAAGACTACAAATGTAAACAAAGAATTTAAATGTCAACAAAGACTACAAATGTAAACAAAGAATTTAAATGTAAAACAAAACTACAAATGTAAACAATGACTACATATGTAAACAAGGACTCTAAAGGTAAACAAAGACTACAAATGTAAACAAAGGCACTAAATGTAAACACTCTAAATATAAAAAAGTCTAAAAATGTAAACAAAGAATCTAAATATAAACAAAGACACTAAATGGAAAGAGACTTGAAATGTAAACAAAGACTCTAAATATAAACAAAGACTAAAAATGTAAACAAAGGCACTAAATGTAAACTCTCTAAATGTAAACAAAATCTACAAATGTAAACAAAGAATCTAAATGTAAACAAAATCACTAAATGTAAACAGAATCTAAATGTAAACAAAGACTACAAATGTAAACAAAGATTCTAAATATAAACAAAGACACTAAATGGAAAGAGACTCGAAATGTAAACAAAGACTACAAATTTAAAGAAAGACTACAAATGTAAACAAAGGCTCTAAATGTAAACAGACTACAAATTTAAACAAAGACATGTAAACAAAGAGTGCAAATTTAAACATGCTCTGTGTGTAAAGAAAGACAACAAATGTAAACAAAGATAACAAATGTAAACAAAGACTACAAATTGAAACAGACTCTAAATTGAAACAAACATTACACATGTAAACAAAGACTACGAACGTAAACAAAGGCACTAAATGTAAACATTCTAAATGTAATCAAAGTCTACAAATGTAAACAATGACTACAAATGTAAACTAGGACTCTAAAGGTAAACAAAGACTACATATGTAAACAAATACTCTAAATGTAAACAAAGGCTCTATATGTAAACAAAGACTACAAATGTAAACAAAGACTACAAATTTAAAGAAAGACTACAAATGTAAACAAAGGCTCTAAATGTAAACAGACTACAAATTTAAACAAAGCCTCAAAATTTAAACAAAGAATCTAAATGTAAGCGGACTACAAATGTAAACAAAGAATACAAAATAAAACAAAGAGCACAAATGTTAACAGACATTAAATGTAAACAAAGACTACAAATGTAAACAAAGACTGCAAATGTAAACATAGACTACAAATGTAAACTGACTCTAAATGTAAACACAGAAAACAAATGTAAACAAAGCTCTAAATGTAAACAGATTACAAATGTAAACAAAGAGCACAAATGTTAAGAGACTCAAAATGTAAACAAAGAGTGTAAATGTAACCATATACGTTGAAACAAAGAGTGCAAATTTAAATACGCTCTGTATGTAAACAAAGACAACAAATGTAAACAAAGACTACGAATGAGAAAAAAGCTCTAAATGAAAACAAAGATTACAAATATAAAGAGACTCTAACTGGAAACAAAGATTACACATGTAGATAGATACTACAAACGTAAACAAAGAATCTAAATGTAAACAAAGACTACAAATGTAAACAAAGATTCTAAATGTAAAGAGACTCGAAATGTAAACTAAGACTCGAAATGTATACAAGAAATCTAATTGTAAACAAAGACTACAAATGTAAACAAAGACTCTGAATGTAAACAAAAGCTCTAATTTTAAACAAACTCTAAATGTAAACAAAGACTACAAATGTAAACAGACTCTAACTGTAAACAAAATCTCTAAATGTAAACAAATATTGTAAATGTAAACATAGACTCTAAAGGTAAAGAAAGACTACAAATGTAAACAAAGGCTCTAAATGTAAACAGACTACAAATTTAAACGAAGCCTTTAAAAATAAACAAAGAATCTAAATGTAAGCGGACTAGAAATGTAAACAAAGTGCACAAATGTTAACAGACTAAAAATGTAAACAGTCTCTAAATGTAAACAAAGACATGTAAACAAAGAGTGCAAATTTAAAGAGGCTCTGTATGTAAACAAAGACAACAAATGTAAACAAAGATAACAAATGTAAACAAAGACTACAAATATAAACAAAGGCTCTAAATTGAAACAAAGATTACACATGTAAACAAAGACTACGAACATAAACAAAGGCACAAAATGTAAACATTCTAAATGTAAACAAAGTCTACAAATGTAAACAAAGTATCTAAGTTTAAACAAAGACACTTAATGTAAAGAGACTCGAAATGTAAACAAAGACTACAAATGTAAACAAAGAATTTAAATGTCAACAAAGACTACAAATGTAAACAAAGAATTTAAATGTAAAACAAAACTACAAATGTAAACAATGACTACATATGTAAAGAAGGACTCTAAAGGTAAACAAAGACTACAAATGTAAACAAAGGCACTAAATGTAAACACTCTAAATATAAAAAAGTCTAAAAATGTAAACAAAGAATCTAAATATAAACAAAGACACTAAATAGAAAGAGACTTGAAATGTAAACAAAGACTCTAAATATAAACAAAGACTAAAAATGTAAACAAAGGCACTAAATGTAAACTCTCTAAATGTAAACAAAATCTACAAATGTAAACAAAGAATCTAAATGTAAACAAAATCACTAAATGTGAACAGAATCTAAATGTAAACAAAGACTACAAATGTAAACAAAGATTCTAAATATAAACAAAGACACTAAATGGAAACAGACTCGAAATGTAAACAAAGACTACAAATTTAAAGAAAGACTACAAATGTAAACAAAGGCTCTAAATGTAAACAGACTACAAATTTAAACAAAGACATGTAAACAAAGAGTGCAAATTTAAACATGCTCTGTGTGTAAACAAAGACAACAAATGTAAACAAAGATAACAAATGTAAACAAAGACTACAAATTGAAACAGACTCTAAATTGAAACAAACATTACACATGTAAACAAAGACTACGAACGTAAACAAAGGCACTAAATGTAAACATTCTAAATGTAATCAAAGTCTACAAATGTAAACAATGACTACAAATGTAAACTAGGACGCTAAAGGTAAACAAAGACTACATATGTAAACAAATACTCTAAATGTAAACAAAGGCTCTATATGTAAACAAAGGCTCTATATGTAAACAAAGACTACAAATGTAAACAAAGACTACAAATTTAAAGAAAGACTACAAATGTAAACAAAGGCTCTAAATGTAAACAGACTACAAATTTAAACAAAGCCTCAAAATTTAAACAAAGAATCTAAATGTAAGCGGACTACAAATGTAAACAAAGAATACAAAATTAAACAAAGAGCACAAATGTTAACAGACATTAAATGTAAACAAAGACTACAAATGTAAACAAAGACTGCAAATGTAAACATAGACTACAAATGTAAACTGACTCTAAATGTAAACACAGAAAACGAATGTAAACAAAGCTCTAAATGTAAACAGATTACAAATGTAAACAAAGAGCACAAATGTTAAGAGACTCAAAATGTAAACAAAGAGTGTAAATGTAACCATATAAGTTGAAACAAAGAGTGCAAATTTAAATACGCTCTGTATGTAAACAAAGACAACAAATGTAAACAAAGACTACGAGTGAGAAAAAAGCTCTAAATGAAAACAAAGATTACAAATATAAACAGACTCTAACTGGAAACAAAGATTACACATGTAGATAAATACTACAAACGTAAACAAAGAATCTAAATGTAAACAAAGACTACAAATGTAAACAAAGATTCTAAATGTAAAGAGACTCGAAATGTAAACTAAGACTCTAAATGTATACAAGAAATCTAATTGTAAACAAAGACTACAAATGTAAACAAAGACTCTGAATGTAAACAAAAGCTCTAATTTTAAACAAACTCTAAATGTAAACAAAGACTACAAATGTAAACAGACTCTAACTGTAAACAAAATCTCTAAATGTAAACAAATATTGTAAATGTAAACATAGACTCTAAAGGTAAAGAAAGACTACAAATGTAAACAAAGGCTCTAAATGTAAACAGACTACAAATTTAAACGAAGCCTTTAAAAATAAACAAAGAATCTAAATGTAAGCGGACTAGAAATGTAAACAAAGTGCACAAATGTTAACAGACTAAAAATGTAAACAGTCTCTAAATGTAAACAATGACATGTAAACAAAGAGTGCAAATTTAAAGAGGCTCTGTATGTAAACAAAGACAACAAATGTAAACAAAGATAACAAATGTAAACAAAGACTACAAATATAAACAAAGGCTCTAAATTGAAACAAAGATTACACATGTAAACAAAGACTACGAACGTAAACAAAGGCACTAAATGTAAACAGTCTAAATGTAAACAAAGTCTACAAATGTAAAGAAAGAATTTAAATGTAAAAAAAGACTACAAATGTAAACAATGACTACATATGTAAACAAGGACTCAAAAGGTAAACAAAGGCTACAAATGTAAACAAAGGCACTAAATGTAAACACTCTAAATATAAAAAAGTCCTAAAAATGTAAACAAAGAATCTAAATTTAAACAAAGACACTAAATGTAAAGAGACTCGAAATGTAAACAAAGACTACAAATGTATACAATGACTACAAATGTAAACAAGGACTCTAAAGGTAAACAAAGACTACATATGTAAACAAATACTCTAAATGTAAACAAAGGCTCTATATGTAAACAAAGACTACAAATTTAAAGAAAGACTACAAATGTAAAAAAAGGCTCTAAATGTAAACAGACTACAAATTTAAACAAAGCCTCTAAATTTAAACAAAGAATCTAAATGTAAGCGGACTACAAATGTAAACAAAGAATACAAAATTAAACAATGAGCACAAATGTTAACAGACATTAAATGTAAACAAAGACTACAAATGTAAACAAAGACTGCAAATGTAAACATAGACTACAAAAGTAAACTGACTCTAAATGTAAACACAGACAACAAATAACACAGTAAACAAAGCTCTAAATGTAAACAGATTACAAATGTAAACAAAGAGCACAAATGTTAAGAGACTCAAAATGCAAACAAAGAGTGTAAATGTAAACAAAGACTACAAATGTAAACAAAGGCTCTAAATGTAAAAATGTAAACAGACTACAAATTTAAACATAGCCTTTAAAAGTAAACAAAGAAACTAAATGTAAGCGGACTACAAATGTAAACAAAGTGCACAAATGTTAACAGACTAAAAATGTAAACAGTCTCTATATGTAAGCAGAGACATGTAAACAAAGAGTGCAAATTTAAACAGGCTCTGTATGTAAACAAAGACAACAAATGTAAACAAAGATAACAAATGTAAACAAAGACTACAAATATAAACAAAGACTGAATTGAAACAAAGATTAAACATGTAAACAAAGACTACGAACGTAAACAAAGGCACTAAATGTAAACATACTAAATGTAAACAAAGTCTACAAATGTAAACTAAGTATCTAAATTTAAACAAAGACACTAAACATAAAGAGACTCGAAAGTAAACAAAGACCACAAACGTAAATAAAGAATTTAAATGTAAACAAAGACTACAAATGTAAACAAAGAATTTAAACGTAAACAAAGAGCACAAATGTTAACAGACATTAAATGTAAACAAAACTACAAATGTAAACAAAGACTGCAAATGTAAACATAGATTACAAATGTAAACTGACTCTAAATGTAAACACAGACAACAAATGTAAACAAAGCTCTAAATGTAAACAAATTACAAATGTATACAAAGAGCATAGATGTTAAGAGACTCAAAATGTAAACAAAGAGTGTAAATGTAAACAAAGACTCAAAATATAAACAAAGACTCTAAATGTAAACAAATACGTGGAAACAAGGAGTGCAAATTTAAATAGGCTCTGTATGTAAACAAAGACAACAAATGTAAACAAAGACTACGAATGAGAAAAAGGCTCAAAATGAAAACAAAGATTACAAATATAAACAAAGACTCTAAATGGAAACAATGATTACACATGTAAATAAAGACTACAAACGTAAACAAAGACTCTAAATGTAAACAAATACTCTAAATGTAAACAAAAAATACAAATGTAAACAAAGACTCTAAATGTAGACAAAGACTAAAAATGTAAACATAGGCACTAAATGTAAACACTCTAAATGTAAACAAAATCTACAAATGTAAACAAAGTATCTAAATGTAAAGAAAGTCACTAAATGTAAACATAATCTAAATGTAAACAAAGACTACAAATGTAAACAAAGATTCTAAATGTAAAGAGACTCGAAATACAAACTAAGACTCTAAATGTAAACAAGGAATCTAATTGTAAACAAAGACTACAAATGTAAACAAAGACTCTGAATGTAAACAAAGACTACAAATGTAAACAGACTCTAACTGTAAATAAAATCTCTAAATTTAAACAAATATTGTAAATGTAAACATAGACTCTAAAGGTAAAGAAAGACTACAAATGTAAACAAAGGCTCTAAATGTAAACAGACTACAAATTTAAACAAAGCCTCAAAATTTAAACAAAGAATCTAAATGTAAGCGGACTACAAATGTAAACAAAGAATACAAAATTATACAAAGAGCACAAATGTTAACGGACCTTAAATGTAAACAAAGACTACAAATGTAAACAAAGACTGCAAATGTAAACATAGACTACAAATGTAAACTGACTCTAAATGTAAACACAGACAACAAATGTAAATAAAGCTTTAAATGTAAACAGATTACAAATGTAAACAAAGTACACAAATGTTGAGAGACTCAAAATGTAAACAAAGAGTGTAAATGTAAACAAAGACTCAAAATATAAACAAAGAATCTAAATATAAACAAATACGTGGAAACAAAGAGTGCAAATTTAAATACGCTCTGTATGTAAACAAAGACAACAAATGTAAACAAAGACTACGAATGAGAAAAAGGCTCTAAATGAAAACAAAGATTACAAATATAAACAAAGACTCTAAAATGAAACAAAGATTACACATGTAAATAAAGACTACAAAGGTAA
Organism: Salticus scenicus; assembly: GCA_963930645.1. Taxonomy (NCBI): domain Eukaryota; kingdom Metazoa; phylum Arthropoda; class Arachnida; order Araneae; family Salticidae; genus Salticus; species Salticus scenicus. The sequence continues at coordinate 4,855,060 of OZ005648.1, read as the reverse complement.
AAAAAGACTCTAAATATAAACAAGTACTCCAAATGTAAAGAAAGACTACAAATCTAAAGAAAGACTCTAAATGTAAACAGAGACTAAAAATGTAAACAAAGGCACTAAATGTAAACACTCTAAATGTAAACAAAATCTACAAATGTAAACAAAGACTACGAACGTAAACAAAGGCACTAAATGTAAATATTCTAAATGTAAACAAAGTCTACAAATGTAAACAAAGTATCTAAATTTAAACAAAGACACTAAATGTAAAGAGACTCGAAATGTAAACAAAGACTACAAATGTAAACAAAGAATTTTAATGTAAACAAAGAATTTAAATGTAAAAAAAGACTACAAATGTAAACAATGACTACATATGTAAATAAGAACACTCTAAATATAAAAAAGTCTAAAATTGTAAACAAAGAATCTAAATTTAAACAAAGACACTAAATGTAAAGAGACTCGAAATGTAAACAAAGACTAAAAATGTAAACAAAGGCACTATATGTAAACAAAGACTACAGATGTAAACAAAAACTACAAATTTAAAGAAAGACTACAAATGTAAACAAAGGCTCTAATTGTAAACAAACTATAAATTTAAACAAAGCCTCTAAATTTAAACAAAGAATCTAAATGTAAGCGGACTACAAATGTAAACAAACAATACAAAATTAAACAAAGAGCACAAATGTTAACAGACATTAAATGTAAACAAAGACTACAAATGTAAACAAAGACTCAAAATATAAACAAAGACTCTAAATGTAAACAAATACGTGGAAACAAAGAGTGCAAATTTAAATAGGCTCTGTATGTAAACAAAGACAACAAATGTAAACAAACACTACGAATGAGAAAAAGGCTCTAAATGAAAACAAAGATTACAAATATAAACAAAGACTCTAAATGGAAACAAAGATTACACATGTAAATAAAGACTACTAACGTAAACAAAGACTCTAAATGTAAACAAGTACTCTAAATGTAAAGAAAGACTACAAATGTAAACAAAGGCCCTAAATGTAAACACTCTAAATGTAAACAAAATCTACAAATGTAAACAAAGTATCTAAATGTAAAGAAAGTCACTAAATGTAAACAGAATCTAAATGTAAACAAAGACTACAAATGTAAACAAAGATTCTAAATGTAAAGAAACTCGAAATGTAAACTAAGACTCTAAATGTAAACAAGGAATCTAATTGTAAACAAAGACTACAAATGTAAACAAAGACTCTGAATGTAAACAAAGGCTCTAATTGTAAACAAACACTCGAAATGTAAACAAAGACTACAAATGTAAACAGACTCTAACTGTAAACAAAATCTCTAAATGTAAACAAATATTGTAGATGTAAATATAGACTCTAAAGGTAAAGAAAGACTACAAATGTATACAAAGGCTCTAAATGTAAACAGACTACAAATTTAAACAAAGCCTTTAAAAATAAATAAAGAATCTATATGTAAGCGGACTACAAATGTAAACAAATTGCACAAATGTTAACAGACTAAAAATGTAAACAGTCTCTAAATGTAAACAAAGACATGTAAACAAAGAGTGCAAATTTAAACAGGCTCTGTATTTAAACAAAGACAACAAATGTAAACAAAGATAACAAATGTAATCAAAGACTACAAATATAAACAAAAACTCTAAATTGAAACAAAGATTACACATGTAAACAAAGACTACGAACGTAAACAAAGGCACTAAATGTAAACATTCTAAATGTAAACAAAGTCTACAAATGTAAACAAAGTATCTAAATTTAAACAAAGACACTAAATGTAAAGAGACTCGAAATGTAAACAAAGACTTCAAATGTAAACAATGACTACAAATGTAAACAAGGACTCTAAAGGTAAACAAAGTCTACAAATGTAAACAAAGGCACTAAATGTAAACACTCTAAATATAAAAAAGTCTAAAAACGTAAACAAAGAATCTAAATTTAAACAGAGACACTAAATGTAAAGAGACTCGAAATGTAAACAAAGACTACAAATGTAAACAAGGACTCTAAAGGTAAACAAAGACTACATATGTAAACAAATACTCTAAATGTAAACAAAGGCTCTATAAGACTACAAATGTAAACAAAAGCTCTAAATGTAAACAGACTACAAATTTAAGCAAAGCCTCTAAATTTAAACAAAGAATCTAAATGTAAGCGGACTACAAATGTAAACAAAGAATACAAAATTATTAAACAAAGAGCACAAATGTTAACAGACATTAAATGTAAACAAAGACTACAAATGTAAACAAACTTTGCAAATGTAAACATAGACTACAAATGTAAACTGACTCTAAATGTAAACACAGACAACAAATGTAAACAAAGCTCTAAATGTAAACAGATTACAGATGTAAACAAAGAGCACAAATGTTAAGAGACTCAAAATGTAAACAAAGAGTGTAAATGTAAACAAAGGCTCAAAATATAAACAAAGACTCTAAATGTAAACAAATACGTGGAAACAAAGAGTGCAAATTTAAATAGGCTCTGTATGTAAACAAAGACAACAAATGTAAACAAAGACTACGAATGAGAAAAAGGCTCTAAATGAAAACAAAGATTACAAATATAAACAAAGACTCTAAATGGAAACAAAGATTACACATGTAAATAAAGACTACAAATGTAAACAAAGACTCTAAATGTAAACAAGTACTCTAAATGTGAAGAAAGACTACAAATGTAAACAAAGACTCTAAATATAAACAAAGACTAAAAATGTAAACAAAGGCACTAAATGTAAAGTCTCTAAATGTAAACAAAATCTACAAATGTAAACAAAGTAACTAAATGTAAACAAAATCACTAAATGTAAACAGAATCTAAATGTAAACAAGAATTACAAATGTAAACAAAGACTACAAATGTAAACAAAGATTCTAAATGTAAAGAGACTCGAAATGTAAACTAAGACTCTAAATGTAAACAAGGAATCTAATTGTAAACAAAGTCTACAAATGTAAACAAAGACTCGGAATGTAAACAAAGGCTCTAATTGTAAACAAACACTCGAAATGTAAACAAAGACTACAAATGTAAACAGACTCTAACTGTAAACAAAATCTCTAAATGTAAACAAATATTGTAAATGTAAGCATAGACTCTAAAGGTAAAGAAAGACTACAAATGTAAACAAAGGCTCTAAATGTAAACATACTACAAATTTAAACAAAGCCTTTAAAAATAAACAAAGAATCTAAATGTAAGCGGACTACAAATGTAAACAAAGTGCACAAATGTTAACAGACTAAAAATGTAAACAGTCTCTAAATGTAAACAAAGACATGTAAAAAAAGAGTGCAAATTTAAACAGGCTCTGTATGTAAACAAAGACAACAGATTTAAGCAAAGATAACAAATGTAAACAAAGACTACAAATATAAACAAAGACTCTAAATTGAAACAAAGATTACACATGTAAACAAAGACTACGAACGTAAACAAAGGCACTAAATGTAAACAAAGTCTACAAATGTAAACAAAGTATCTAAATTTAAACAAAGACACTAAATGTAAAGAGACTCGAAATGTAAACAAAGACTACAAATGTAAACAATGACTACAAATGTAAACAAGGACTCTAAAGGTAAACAAAGACTACAAATGTAAACAAAGGAACTAAATGTAAACACTCTAAATATAAAAAAGTCTAAAAATGTAAACAAAGAATCTAAATTTAAACAAAGACACTAAATGTAAAGAGACTCGAAATGTATACAAACACTACAAATGTAAACAACGACTACAAATGTAAACAAGGAATCTAAAGGTAAACAAAGACTACATATGTAAACAAATACTCTAAATGTAAACAAAGGCTCTATATCTAAACAAAGACTACAAATGTAAACAAAGACTACAAATTTAAAGAAAGACTACAAATGTAAACAAAGGCTCTAAATGTAAACAGACTACAAATTTAAACAAAGCCTCTAAATTTAAACAAAGAATCTAAATGTAAGCGGACTACAAATGTAAACAAAGAATACAAAATTAAACAAAGAGCACAAATGTTAACAGACATTAAATGTAAACAAAGACTACAACTGTAAACAAAGACTGCAAATGTAAACATAGACTACAAATTAAAACTGACTCTAAATGTAAACACAGACAACAAATGTAAACAAAGCTCTAAATGTAAACAGATTACAAATGTAAACAAAGAGCACAAATGTTAAGAGACTCAAAATGTAAACAAAGAGTGTAAATGTAAACAAAGACTCTAAATATAAACAAAGACTCTAAATGTAAAGAAATACGTGGAAACAAAGAGTGCAAATTAAAATACGCTCTGTATGTAAACAAAGACAACAAATGTAAACAAAGACTACGAATGAGAAAAAGGCTGTAAATGAAAACAAAGATTACAAATATAAACAAAGACTCTAAATGGAAACAAAGATTACACATGTAAATAAATACTACAAACGTAAACAAAGACTCTAAATGTAAACAAGTACTCTAAATGTAAAGAAAGACTACAAATGTAAACAAAGACTCTAAATATAAACAAAGATTACACATGTAAACAAAGAATACGAACGTAAACAAAGGCACTAAATGTAAACATTCTAAATGTAAACAAAGTCTACAAATGTAAACAAAGTATCTAAATTTAAACAAAGACACTAAATGTAAAGAGACTCTAAAGGTAAACAAAGACTACAAATGTAAACAAAGGAACTAAATGCAAACACTCTAAATATAAAAAAGTCTAAAAATGTAAACAAAAAATCTAAATTTAAACAAAGACACTAAATGTAAAGAGACTCGAAATGTAAACAAAGACTACAAATGTAAGCAAGGATTCTAAAGGTAAACAAAGACTACATATGTAAACAAATACTCTAAATGTAAACAAAGGCTCTATATGTAAACAAAGACTACAAATATAAACAAAGACTACAAATTTAGAGAAAGACTACAGATGTAAACAAAGGCTCTAAATGTAAACAGACTACAAATTTAAACAAAGCCTCTGAATTTAAACAAATAATCTAAAAATTAAACAAAGAGCACAAATGTTAACAGACATTAAATGTAAACAAAGATTACAAATGTAAACAAAGACTGCAAATGTAAACATAGACTATAAATGTAAACTGACTCTAAATGTAAACACAGACAACAAATGTAAACAAAGACTCTAAATATAAACAAAGACTAAAAATGTAAACAAAGGCACTAAATGTAAACTCTCTAAATATAAACAAAATCTACAAATGTAAACAAAGAATCTAAATGTAAACAAAATCACTAAATGTAAACAGAATCTAAATGTAAACAAAGATTACAAATGTAAACAAAAACTACAAATGTAAACAAAGATTCTAAATGTAAAGAGACTCGAAATGTAAACTAAGACTCTAAATGTAAACAAGGAATCTAATTGTAAACAAAGACTGCAAATGTAAACAAAGACTCTGAATGTAAACAAAGGCTCTAATTGTAAACAAACACTCTAAATGTAAACAAAGACTACAAATGTAAACAGACTCTAACTGTAAACAAAATCTCTAAATGTAAACAAATATTGTAAATGTAAACATAGACTCTAAAGGTAAAGAAAGACTACAAATGTAAACAAAGGCTCTAAATTTAAACAGACTACAAATTTAAACAAAGCTTTTAAAAATAAACAAAGAATATAAATGTAAGCGGACTACAAATGTAAACAAAGTGCACAAATAATAACAGACTAAAAATGTAAACAGTCTCTAAATGTAAACAAAGACATGTAAACAAAGAGTGCAAATTCAAACAGGCTCTGTATGTAAACAAAGACAACAAATGTAAACAATGATAACAAAAGTAAACAAAGACTACAAATATAAACAAAGACTCTAAATTTAAACAAAGATTACACATGTAAACAAAGAATATGAACGTAAACAAAGGCACTAAATGTAAACATTCTAAATGTAAACAAAGTCTACAAATGTAAACAAAGTATCTAAATTTAAACAAAGACACTAAATGTAAAGAGACTCGAAATGTAAACAAAGACTTCAAATGTAAACAATGACTACAAATGTAAACAAAGACTCAAAAGGTAAACAAAGACTACAAATGTAAACAAAGGAACTAAATGCAAACACTCTAAATATAAAAAAGTCTAAAAATGTAAACAAAGAATCTAAATTTAAACAGACACTAAATGTAAAGAGACTCGAAATGTAAGCAAAGACTACAAATGTAAACAATGACTACAAATGTAAACAAGGACTCTAAAGGTAAACAAAGACTACATATGTAAATAAATACTCTAAGTGTAAACAAAGGCTCTATATGTAAACAAAGACTACAAATGTAAACAAAGACTACAAATTTAGAGAAAGACTACAAATATAAACAAAGACTGAATGTAAACCAAGGCTCTAATTGTAAACAAACACTCTAAATGTAAACAATGACTACAAATGTAAACAGACTCTAACTATAAACTAAATCTCTAAATGTAAACAAATATTGTAAATGTAAACATAGACTCTAAAAGTAAAGAAAGACTACAAATGTAAACAAAGGCTCTAAATGTAAACAGACTACAAATTTAAACAAAGCCTCAAAATTTAAACAAAGAATCTAAATGTAAGCGGACTACAAATGTAAACAAAGAATACAAAATTAAACAAAGAGCACAAATGTTAACAGACATTAAATGTAAACAGACTACAAATGTAAACAAAGACTGCAAATGTAAACATAGACTACAAATGTAAACTGACTCTAAATGTAAACACAGACAACAAATGTAAACAAAGCTGTAAATGTAAACAGATTACAAATGTAAACAAAGAGCACAAATGTTAAGAGACTCAAAATGTAAACAAAGAGTGTAAACGTAAACAAAGACTCAAAATATAAACAAAGACTCTAAATGTAAACAAATACGTGGAAACAAAGAGTGCAAATTTAAATAGGCTCTATATGTAAACAAAGACAACAAATGTAAACAAAGACTACGAATGAGAAAAAGGCTCTAAATGAAAACAAAGATTACAAATATAAACAAAGACTCTAAATGGAAACAAAGATTACACATGTAAATAAAGACTACAAACGTAAACAAAGACTCTAAATGTAAACAAGTACTCTAAATGTAAAGAAAGACTACAAATGTAAACAAAGACTCTAAATATAAGCAAAGACTAAAAATGTAAACAAAGGCTCTAAATGTAAACTCTGTAAATATAAAAAAATCTACAAATGTAAACAAAGAATCTAAATGTAAACAAAATCACTAAATGTAAACAGAATCTAAATGTAAACAAAGACTACAAATGTAAAAAAAGATTCTAAATGTAAAGAGACTCGATATGTAAACTAAGACTCTAAATGTAAACAAGAAATCTAATTGTAAACAAAGACTACAAATGTAAACAAAGACTCTGAATTTAAACAAAGGCTCTAATTGTAAACAAACACTCTAAATGTAAACAAAGACAACAAATGTAAACAGACTCTAACTGTAAACAAAATCTCTAAATGTAAACAAATATTGTAAATGTAAACATAGACTCTAAAGGTAAAGAAAGACTACAAATGTAAACAAAGACTACAAATTTAAAGAAAGACTACAAATGTAAACAAAGGCTCTAAATGTAAACAGACTACAAATTTAAACAAAGACATGTAAACAAAGAGTGCAAATTTAAACAGGCTCTGTATGTAAACAAAGACTACATATGTAAACAAATACTCTAAATGTAAACAAAGGCTCTATATGTAAACAAAGACTACAAATGTAAACAACGACTACAAATTTAAAGAAAGACTACAAATGTAAACAAAGGCTCTAAATGTAAACAAAGACTACAAATTGAAACAAAGACTCTAAATTGAAACAAACATTACACATGTAAACAAAGACTACGAACGTAAAAAAGGCACTAAATGTAAACATTCTAAATGTAATCAAAGTCTACAAATGTAAACAAAGGATCTAAATTTAAACAAAGACACTAAATGTAAAGAGACTCGAAATGTAAACAAAGACTACAAATGTAAACAATGACTACAAATGTAAACAAGGACTCTAAAGGTAAACAAAGACTACAATTGTAAACAAAGGAACTAAATGTAAACACTCTAAATGTAAAAAAGTCTAAAAATGTAAACAAAGAATCTAAATTTAAACAAAGACACTAAATGTAAAGAGAGTCGAAATGTAAACAAAGACTACAAATGTAAACAATGACTACAAATGTAAACTAGGACTCTAAAGGTAAACAAAGACTACATATGTAAACAAATACTCTAAATGTAAACAAAGGCTCTATATGTAAACAAAGACTACAAATGTAAACAAAGACTACAAATTTAAAGAAAGACTACAAATGTAAACAAAGGCTCTAATTGTAAACAGACTACAAATTTAAACAAAGCCTCAAAATTTAAACAAAGAATCTAAATTTAAGCGGACTACAAATGTAAACAAAGAATACAAAATTAAAAAAAGAGCACAAATGTTAACAGACATTAAATGTAAACAAAGACTACAAATGTAAACAAAGACTGCAAATGTAAACATAGACTACAAATGTAAACTGACTCTAAATGTAAACACAAAAAACAAATGTAAACAAAGCTCTAAATGTAAACAGATTACTAATGTAAACAAAGAGCACAAATGTTAAGAGACTCAAAATGTAAACAAAGAGTGTAAATGTAAACAAAGACTCAAAATATAAACAAAGACTCTAAATGTAAACAAATACGTGGAAACAAAGAGTGCAAATTTAAATACGCTCTTTATGTAAACAAAGACAACAAATGTAAACAAAGACTACGAATGAGAAAAAAGATCTAAATGAAAAAAAGATTACAAATATAAACAAAGACTCTAAATGGAAACAAAGATTACACATGTAAATAAATACTACAAACGTAAACAAAGGCTCTAAATATAAACAAAGACTAAAAATGTAAACAAAGGCACTAAATGTAAACTCTCTAATTGTAAACAAAATCTATAAATGTAAACAAAGAATCTGAATGTAAATAAAATCACTAAATTTAAACAGAATCTAAATGTAAACAAAGACTACAAATGTAAACAAAGATTCTAAATGTAAAGAGACTCGAAATGTAAACTAAGACTCTAAATGTAAACAAAAAATCTTTATTGTAAACAAGGAGTACAAATGTAAACAAAGACTCTGAATGTAAACAAAGGCTCTAATTTTAAACAAACTCTAAATGTAAACAAAGACTACAAATGTAAACAGACTCTAACTGTAAACAAAATCTCTAAATGTAAACAAATATTGTAAATGTAAACATAGAAAGACTACATAGAAAGACTACAAATGTAAACAAAGGCTCTAAATGTAAACAGACTACAAATTTAAACACAGCCTTTAAAAATAAACAAAGAATCTAAATGTAAGCGGACTACAAATGTAAACAAAGTGCACAAATGTTAACAGACTAAAAATGTAAACAGTCTCTAAATGTAAACAAAGACATGTAAACAAAGAGTGCAAATTTAAACAGGCTCTGTATGTAAACAAAGACAACAAATGTAAACAAAGTATCTAAATTTAAACAAAGAAACTAAATGTAAAGAGACTCGAAATGTAAACAGAGACTACAAATGTAAACAATGACTACAAATGTAAAGAAGGACTCTAAAGGTAAACAAAGAATACATATGTAAACAAATACTCTAAATGTAAACAAAGGCTCTATATGTAAACAAAGACTACAAATGTAAACAAAGGCTACAAATTTAGAGAAAGACTACAAATGTAAACAAAGGCTCTAAATGAAACAGACTACAAATTTAAACAAAACGTCTAAATTTATACAAATAATCTAAATGTAAAGAAAGACTACAAATGTAAACAAAGACTCTAAATATAAACAAAGACTAAAAATGTAAACAAAGGCACTAAATGTAAACTCTCTAAATGTAAACAAAATCTACAAATGTAAACAAAGAATCTGAATGTAAACAAAATCACGAAATGTAAACAGAATCTAAATGTAAACGAAGACTACAAATGTAAACAAAGATTCTAAATGTAAAGAGACTCGAAATGTAAACTAAGACTCTAAATGTAAACAAGGAATCTAATTGTAAACAAAGACTACAAATGTAAACAAAGACTCTGAATGTAAACAAAGGCTCTAATTCTAAACAAACTCTAAATGTAAACAAAGACTACAAATGTAAACAGACTCTAACTGTAAACAAAATCTCTAAATGTAAACAAATATTGTAAATGTAAACATAGACTCTAAAGGTAAAGAAAGACTACAAATGTAAACAAAGGCTCTAAATGTAAACAGACTACAAATTTAAACAAATCCTTTAAAAATAAACAAAGAAACTAAATGTAAGCGGACTACAAATCTAACCAAAGTGCACAAATGTTAACAGACTAAAAATGTAAGTCTCTAAATGTAAACAAAGACATGTAAACAAAGAGTGCAAATTTAAACAGGCTCTGTATTTAAACAAAGACAACAAATGTAAACAAAGATAACAAATGTAAACAAAGACTACAAATATAAACAAAGACTCTAAATTGAAACAAAGATTACACATGTAAACAAAGACTACGAAAGTAAACAAAGGCACTAAATGTAAACATTCTAAATGAAAACAAAGTCTACAAATGTAAACAAAGTATCTAAATTTAAACAATGACACTAAATGTAAAGAGACTCGAAATGTAAACAAAGACTTCAAATGTAAACAAAGACTTCAAATGTAAACAATGACTACAGATGTAAACAAGGAATCTAAAAGTAAACAAAGACTACAAATGTAAACAAAGGTACTTAATGTAAACACTCTAAATATAAAAAAGTCTAAAAATGTAAACAAAGAATCTAAATTTAAACAAAGACACTAAATGTAAAGAGAATCTAAATGTAAACAAAGACTACAAATGTAAACAAAGATTCTAAATGTAAAGAGACTCGAAATGTAAACTAAGACTCTAAATGTAAACAAGGAATCTAATTGTAAACAAAGACTACAAATGTAAACAAAGACTCTGAATGTAAGCAAAGGCTCTAATTGTAAACAAACACTCTAAATGTAAACAAAGACTACAAATGTAAACAGACTCTAACTGTAAACAAAATCTCTAAATGTAAACAAATATTGTAAATGTAAACATAGACTCTAAAGGTAAAGAAAGACTACAAATGTAAACAAAGGCTCTAAATGTAAACAGACTACAAATTTAAACAAAGCCTTTAAAAATACACAAAGAATCTAAATGTAAGCGGACTACAAATGTAAACAAAGAGCACAAATGTTAACAGACTAAAAATGTAAACAGTCTCTAAATGTAAACAAAGACATGTAAACAAAGAGTGCAAATTTAAACATGCTCTGTATGTAAACAAAGACATCAAATGTAAACAAAGATAACAAAAGTAAACAAAGACTACAAATATAAACAAAGACTCTAAATTGAAACAAAGATTACACATGTAAACAAAGAATCTAAATTTAAACAAAGACACTAAATGTACAGAGACTCGAAATGTAAACAAAGACTACAAATGTAAACAATGACTACAAATGTAAACAAGGACTCTAAAGGTAAACAAAGACTACATATGTAAACAAATACTCTAAATGTAAACAAAGGCTCTATATGTAAACAAAGACTACAAATGTAAACAAAGACTACAAATTTAGAGAAAGACTTCAAATGTAAACAAAGGCTCTAAATGTAAACAGACTACAAATTTAAACAAAGCCTCAAAATTTAAACAAATAATCTAAAAATTAAACAAAGAGCACAAATGTTAACAGACATTAAATATAAACAAAGACTACAAATGTAAACAAAGACTGCAAATGTAAACATAGACTACAAATGTAAACTGACTCTAAATGTAAACACAGACAACAAATGTAAACAAAGCTCTAAATGTAAACAGATTACAAATGTAAACAAAGAGCACAAATGTTGAGACTCAAAATGTAAACAAAGAGTGTAAATGTAAACAAAGACTCAAAATATAAGCAAAGACTCTAAATGTAAACAAATACGTGGAAACAAAGAGTGGAAATTTAAATAGGCTCTGTATTTAAACAAAGACAACAAATGTAAACAAAGACTACGAATGAGAAAAAGACTCTAAATGGAAACAAAGATTACACATGTAAATGAAGACTACAACCGTAAACAAACACTCTAAATGTAAACAAGTACTCTAAATGTAAAGAAAGACTACAAATGTAAACAAAGACTCAAAATATATACAAAGACTAAAAATTTAAACAAAGGCACTAAATGTAAACTCTCTAAATGTAAACAAAATCTACAAATGTAAACAAAGAATCTAAATGTAAACAAAATCACTAAATGTAAACAGAATCTAAATGTAAACAAAAAATACAAATGTAAACAAAGACTACAAATGTAAACAAAGATTCTAAATGTAAAGAGTCTCGAAATGTAAACTAAGACTCTAAATGTAAACAAGGAATCTAATTGTAAACAAAGACTACAAATGTAAACAGACTCTGAATGTAAGCCAAGGCTCTAATTGTAAACAAACACTCTAAATGTAAACAAAGAGTACAAATGTAAACAGGCTCTATCTGTAAACAAAATCTCTAAATGTAAACAAATATTGTAAATGTAAACATAGACTCTAAAAGTAAAGAAAGACTACAAATGTAAGCAAAGGCTCTAAATGTAAACAGACTACAAATTTAAACAAAGCCTCAAAATTTAAACAAAGAATCTAAATGTAAGCGAACTACAAATGTAAACAAAGAATACAAAATTAAACAAAGAGCACAAATGTTAAGACATTAAATGTAAACAAAGACTACAAATGCAAACAAAGACAGCAAATGTAAACATAGACTACAAATGTAAACTGACTCTAAATGTAAACACAGACAATAAATGTAAACAATGCTCTAAATGTAAACAGATTACAAATGTAAACAAAGAGCACAAATGTTAAGAGACTCAAAATGTAAACAAAGAGTGTAAATGTAAACAAAGACTCAAAAAATAAACAAAGAATCTAAATGTAAACAAATACGTGGAAACAAAGAGTGCAAATTTAAATACGCTCTGTATGTAAACAAAGACAACAAATGTAAACAAAGACTACGAATGAGAAAAAGGCTCTAAATGAAAACAAAGATTACAAATATAAACAAAGACTCTAAATGGAAACAAAGATTACACATGTAAATAAAGACTACAAACGTAAACAAAGACTCTAAATGTAAACAAAGACTAAAAATGTAAACAAAGGCACTAAATGTAAAGAGACTCGAAATGTAAACAAAGACTCGAAATGTAAACAATGACTACAAATGTAAACAAGGACTACAAATGTAAACAAAGACACTAAATGTAAACAGACACTAACTGTAAACAAAATCTCTAAATGTAAACAAATATTGTAAATGTAAACATAGACTCTAAAGGTAAAGAAAGACTACAAATGTAAACAAAGGCTCTAAATATAAACAGACTACAAATTTAAACAAAGCCTTTAAAAATAAACAAAGAATATAAATGTAAGCGGACTACAAATGTAAACAAAGTGCACAAATGTTAACAGGATAAAAATGTAAACAGTCTCTAAATGTAAACAAAGACATGTAAACAAAGAGTGCAAATTCAAACAGGCTCGTAATGTAAACAAAGACAACAAATGTAAACAAAGATAACAAATGTAAACAAAGACTACAAATATAAACAAAGACTCTAAATTGAAACAAAGATTACACATGTAAACAAAGAATACGAACGTAAACAAAGGCACTAAATGTAAACATTCTAAATGTAAACAAAGTCTACAAATGTAAACAAAGTATCTAAATTTAAACAAAGACACTAAATGTAAAGAGACTCGAAATGTAAACAAAGACTACAAATGTAAACAATTACTACAAATGTAAACAAGGACTCTAAAGGTAAACAAAGACTACAAATGTAAACAAAGGCACTAAATAAAAACAATCTAAATATAAAAAAGTCTAAAAATGTAAACAAAGAATCTAAATTTAAACAGACACTAAATGTAAAGAGACTCGAAATGTAAACAAAGACTACAAATGTAAACAAAGAAGAGAAAGTAACAAATGTAAACAAATGTAAACAATTTAGAGAAAGACTACAAATGTAAACAAAGGCTCTAAATGTAAACAGACTACAATTTTAAACAAAGCCTTTAAAAATAAACAAAGAATCTAAATGTAAGCGGACTACAAATGTAAACAAAGTGCACAAATGTTAACAGACTAAAAATGTAAACAGTCTCTAAATGTAAACAAAGACATGTAAACAAAGAGTGCAAATTTAAACAGGTTCTGTATGTAAACAAAGACAACAGATTTAAACAAAGATAACAAATGTAAACAAAGACTACAAATATAAACAAAGACTCTAAATTGAAACAAAGATTACACATGTAAACAAAGACTACGAACGTAAACAAAGGCACTAAATGTAAACAAAGTCTACAAATGTAAACAAAGTATCTAAATTTAAACAAAGACACTAAATGTAAAGAGACTCGAAATGTAAACAAAGACTATAAATGTAAACAAAGACTACAAATGTAAACAAAGAATTTAAATGTAAACAAAGACTACAATGTAAACAATGACTACAAATGTAAACAAGGACTCTAAAGGTAAACAAAGACTACAAATGTAAACAAAGGAACTAAATGTAAACACTCAAAATATAAAAAAGTCTAAAAATGTAAACAAAGAATCTAAATTTAAACAAAGACACTAAATGTAAAGAGACTCGAAATGTAAACAAAGACTACAAATGTAAACAATGACTACAAATGTAAACAAGGAATCTAAAGGTAAACAAAGACTACATATGTAAACAAATACTCTAAATGTAAACAAAGGCTCTATATGCAAACAAAGACTACAAATGTAAACAAAGACTACAAATTTAAAGAAAGACTACAAATGTAAACAAAGGCTCTAAATGTAAACAGACTACAAATTTAAACAAAGCCTCTAAATTTAAACAAAGAATCTAAATGTAAGCGGACTACAAATGTAAACAAAGAATACAAAATTAAACAAAGAGTACAAATGTTAACAGACATTAAATGTAAACAAAGACTACAAATGTAAACAAAGACTGCAAATGTAAACATAGACTACAAATGTAAACTGACTCTAAATGTAAACACAGACAACAAATGTAAAAAAAGCTCTAAATGTAAACAGATTACAAATGTAGACAAAGAGCACAAATGTTAAGAGACTCAAAATGTAAACAAAGAGTGTAAATGTAAACAAAGAGTGCAAATTCAAACAGGCTCGTAATGTAAACAAAGACAACAAATGTAAACAAAGATAACAAATGTAAACAAAGACTACAAATATAAACAAAGACTCTAAATTGAAACAAAGATTACACATGTAAACAAAGAATACGAACGTAAACAAAGGCACTAAATGTAAACATTCTAAATGTAAACAAAGTCTACAAATGTAAACAAAGTATCTAAATTTAAACAAAGACACTAAATGTAAAGAGACTCGAAATGTAAACAAAGACTACAAATGTAAACAATTACTACAAATGTAAACAAGGACTCTAAAGGTAAACAAAGACTACAAATGTAAACAAAGGCACTAAATAAAAACAATCTAAATATAAAAAAGTCTAAAAATGTAAACAAAGAATCTAAATTTAAACAGACACTAAATGTAAAGAGACTCGAAATGTAAACAAAGACTACAAATGTAAACAAAGACTACAAATTTAGAGAAAGACTACAAATGTAAACAAAGGCTCTAAATGTAAACAGACTACAATTTTAAACAAAGCCTTTAAAAATAAACAAAGAATCTAAATGTAAGCGGACTACAAATGTAAACAAAGTGCACAAATGTTAACAGACTAAAAATGTAAACAGTCTCTAAATGTAAACAAAGACATGTAAACAAAGAGTGCAAATTTAAACAGGTTCTGTATGTAAACAAAGACAACAGATTTAAACAAAGATAACAAATGTAAACAAAGACTACAAATATAAACAAAGACTCTAAATTGAAACAAAGATTACACATGTAAACAAAGACTACGAACGTAAACAAAGGCACTAAATGTAAACAAAGTCTACAAATGTAAACAAAGTATCTAAATTTAAACAAAGACACTAAATGTAAAGAGACTCGAAATGTAAACAAAGACTACAAATGTAAACAAAGAATTTAAATGTAAACAAAGACTACAATGTAAACAATGACTACAAATGTAAACAAGGACTCTAAAGGTAAACAAAGACTACAAATGTAAACAAAGGAACTAAATGTAAACACTCAAAATATAAAAAAGTCTAAAAATGTAAACAAAGAATCTAAATTTAAACAAAGACACTAAATGTAAAGAGACTCGAAATGTAAACAAAGACTACAAATGTAAACAATGACTACAAATGTAAACAAGGAATCTAAAGGTAAACAAAGACTACATATGTAAACAAATACTCTAAATGTAAACAAAGGCTCTATATGCAAACAAAGACTACAAATGTAAACAAAGACTACAAATTTAAAGAAAGACTACAAATGTAAACAAAGGCTCTAAATGTAAACAGACTACAAATTTAAACAAAGCCTCTAAATTTAAACAAAGAATCTAAATGTAAGCGGACTACAAATGTAAACAAAGAATACAAAATTAAACAAAGAGTACAAATGTTAACAGACATTAAATGTAAACAAAGACTACAAATGTAAACAAAGACTGCAAATGTAAACATAGACTACAAATGTAAACTGACTCTAAATGTAAACACAGACAACAAATGTAAAAAAAGCTCTAAATGTAAACAGATTACAAATGTAGACAAAGAGCACAAATGTTAAGAGACTCAAAATGTAAACAAAGAGTGTAAATGTAAACAAAGACTCAAAATATAAACAAAGACTCTAAATGTAAACAAATACGTGGAAACAAAGAGTGCAAATTTAAATACGCTCTTTATGTAAACAAAGACAACAAATGTAAACAAAGACTACGAATGAGAAAAAAGATCTAAATGAAAAAAAGATTACAAATATAAACAAAGACTCTAAATGGAAACAAAGATTACACATGTAAATAAATACTACAAACGTAAACAAAGGCTCTAAATATAAACAAAGACTAAAAATGTAAACAAAGGCACTAAATGTAAACTCTCTAATTGTAAACAAAATCTATAAATGTAAACAAAGAATCTGAATGTAAATAAAATCACTAAATTTAAACAGAATCTAAATGTAAACAAAGACTACAAATGTAAACAAAGATTCTAAATGTAAAGAGACTCGAAATGTAAACTAAGACTCTAAATGTAAACAAAAAATCTTTATTGTAAACAAGGAGTACAAATGTAAACAAAGACTCTGAATGTAAACAAAGGCTCTAATTTTAAACAAACTCTAAATGTAAACAAAGACTACAAATGTAAACAGACTCTAACTGTAAACAAAATCTCTAAATGTAAACAAATATTGTAAATGTAAACATAGAAAGACTACATAGAAAGACTACAAATGTAAACAAAGGCTCTAAATGTAAACAGACTACAAATTTAAACACAGCCTTTAAAAATAAACAAAGAATCTAAATGTAAGCGGACTACAAATGTAAACAAAGTGCACAAATGTTAACAGACTAAAAATGTAAACAGTCTCTAAATGTAAACAAAGACATGTAAACAAAGAGTGCAAATTTAAACAGGCTCTGTATGTAAACAAAGACAACAAATGTAAACAAAGTATCTAAATTTAAACAAAGACACTAAACGTAAAGAGACTCGAAATGTAAACAAAGACAACAAATGTAAACAATGACTACAAATGTAAACAAGGACTCTAAAGGTAAACAAAGACTACAAATGTAAACAAAGCCACTAAATGCAAACACTCTAAATATAAAAAAGTCTAAAAATGTAAACAAAGAATCTAAATTTAAACAAAGAAACTAAATGTAAAGAGACTCGAAATGTAAACAGAGACTACAAATGTAAACAATGACTACAAATGTAAAGAAGGACTCTAAAGGTAAACAAAGAATACATATGTAAACAAATACTCTAAATGTAAACAAAGGCTCTATATGTAAACAAAGACTACAAATGTAAACAAAGGCTACAAATTTAGAGAAAGACTACAAATGTAAACAAAGGCTCTAAATGAAACAGACTACAAATTTAAACAAAGCGTCTAAATTTATACAAATAATCTAAATGTAAAGAAAGACTACAAATGTAAACAAAGACTCTAAATATAAACAAAGACTAAAAATGTAAACAAAGGCACTAAATGTAAACTCTCTAAATGTAAACAAAATCTACAAATGTAAACAAAGAATCTGAATGTAAACAAAATCACGAAATGTAAACAGAATCTAAATGTAAACGAAGACTACAAATGTAAACAAAGATTCTAAATGTAAAGAGACTCGAAATGTAAACTAAGACTCTAAATGTAAACAAGGAATCTAATTGTAAACAAAGACTACAAATGTAAACAAAGACTCTGAATGTAAACAAAGGCTCTAATTCTAAACAAACTCTAAATGTAAACAAAGACTACAAATGTAAACAGACTCTAACTGTAAACAAAATCTCTAAATGTAAACAAATATTGTAAATGTAAACATAGACTCTAAAGGTAAAGAAAGACTACAAATGTAAACAAAGGCTCTAAATGTAAACAGACTACAAATTTAAACAAATCCTTTAAAAATAAACAAAGAAACTAAATGTAAGCGGACTACAAATCTAACCAAAGTGCACAAATGTTAACAGACTAAAAATGTAAGTCTCTAAATGTAAACAAAGACATGTAAACAAAGAGTGCAAATTTAAACAGGCTCTGTATTTAAACAAAGACAACAAATGTAAACAAAGATAACAAATGTAAACAAAGACTACAAATATAAACAAAGACTCTAAATTGAAACAAAGATTACACATGTAAACAAAGACTACGAACGTAAACAAAGGCACTAAATGTAAACATTCTAAATGAAAACAAAGTCTACAAATGTAAACAAAGTATCTAAATTTAAACAATGACACTAAATGTAAAGAGACTCGAAATGTAAACAAAGACTTCAAATGTAAACAAAGACTTCAAATGTAAACAATGACTACAGATGTAAACAAGGAATCTAAAAGTAAACAAAGACTACAAATGTAAACAAAGGTACTTAATGTAAACATTCTAAATATAAAAAAGTCTAAAAATGTAAACAAAGAATCTAAATTTAAACAAAGACACTAAATGTAAAGAGAATCTAAATGTAAACAAAGACTACAAATGTAAACAAAGATTCTAAATGTAAAGAGACTCGAAATGTAAACTAAGACTCTAAATGTAAACAAGGAATCTAATTGTAAACAAAGACTACAAATGTAAACAAAGACTCTGAATGTAAGCAAAGGCTCTAATTGTAAACAAACACTCTAAATGTAAACAAAGACTACAAATGTAAACAGACTCTAACTGTAAACAAAATCTCTAAATGTAAACAAATATTGTAAATGTAAACATAGACTCTAAAGGTAAAGAAAGACTACAAATGTAAACAAAGGCTCTAAATGTAAACAGACTACAAATTTAAACAAAGCCTTTAAAAATACACAAAGAATCTAAATGTAAGCGGACTACAAATGTAAACAAAGAGCACAAATGTTAACAGACTAAAAATGTAAACAGTCTCTAAATGTAAACAAAGACATGTAAACAAAGAGTGCAAATTTAAACATGCTCTGTATGTAAACAAAGACATCAAATGTAAACAAAGATAACAAAAGTAAACAAAGACTACAAATATAAACAAAGACTCTAAATTGAAACAAAGATTACACATGTAAACAAAGAATCTAAATTTAAACAAAGACACTAAATGTACAGAGACTCGAAATGTAAACAAAGACTACAAATGTAAACAATGACTACAAATGTAAACAAGGACTCTAAAGGTAAACAAAGACTACATATGTAAACAAATACTCTAAATGTAAACAAAGGCTCTATATGTAAACAAAGACTACAAATGTAAACAAAGACTACAAATTTAGAGAAAGACTACAAATGTAAACAAAGGCTCTAAATGTAAACAGACTACAAATTTAAACAAAGCCTCAAAATTTAAACAAATAATCTAAAAATTAAACAAAGAGCACAAATGTTAACAGACATTAAATATAAACAAAGACTACAAATGTAAACAAAGACTGCAAATGTAAACATAGACTACAAATGTAAACTGACTCTAAATGTAAACACAGACAACAAATGTAAACAAAGCTCTAAATGTAAACAGATTACAAATGTAAACAAAGAGCACAAATGTTGAGACTCAAAATGTAAACAAAGAGTGTAAATGTAAACAAAGACTCAAAATATAAGCAAAGACTCTAAATGTAAACAAATACGTGGAAACAAAGAGTGGAAATTTAAATAGGCTCTGTATTTAAACAAAGACAACAAATGTAAACAAAGACTACGAATGAGAAAAAGACTCTAAATGGAAACAAAGATTACACATGTAAATGAAGACTACAACCGTAAACAAACACTCTAAATGTAAACAAGTACTCTAAATGTAAAGAAAGACTACAAATGTAAACAAAGACTCAAAATATAAACAAAGACTAAAAATTTAAACAAAGGCACTAAATGTAAACTCTCTAAATGTAAACAAAATCTACAAATGTAAACAAAGAATCTAAATGTAAACAAAATCACTAAATGTAAACAGAATCTAAATGTAAACAAAAAATACAAATGTAAACAAAGACTACAAATGTAAACAAAGATTCTAAATGTAAAGAGTCTCGAAATGTAAACTAAGACTCTAAATGTAAACAAGGAATCTAATTGTAAACAAAGACTACAAATGTAAACAGACTCTGAATGTAAGCCAAGGCTCTAATTGTAAACAAACACTCTAAATGTAAACAAAGAGTACAAATGTAAACAGGCTCTATCTGTAAACAAAATCTCTAAATGTAAACAAATATTGTAAATGTAAACATAGACTCTAAAAGTAAAGAAAGACTACAAATGTAAGCAAAGGCTCTAAATGTAAACAGACTACAAATTTAAACAAAGCCTCAAAATTTAAACAAAGAATCTAAATGTAAGCGAACTACAAATGTAAACAAAGAATACAAAATTAAACAAAGAGCACAAATGTTAAGACATTAAATGTAAACAAAGACTACAAATGCAAACAAAGACAGCAAATGTAAACATAGACTACAAATGTAAACTGACTCTAAATGTAAACACAGACAATAAATGTAAACAATGCTCTAAATGTAAACAGATTACAAATGTAAACAAAGAGCACAAATGTTAAGAGACTCAAAATGTAAACAAAGAGTGTAAATGTAAACAAAGACTCAAAAAATAAACAAAGAATCTAAATGTAAACAAATACGTGGAAACAAAGAGTGCAAATTTAAATACGCTCTGTATGTAAACAAAGACAACAAATGTAAACAAAGACTACGAATGAGAAAAAGGCTCTAAATGAAAACAAAGATTACAAATATAAACAAAGACTCTAAATGGAAACAAAGATTACACATGTAAATAAAGACTACAAACGTAAACAAAGACTCTAAATGTAAACAAAGACTAAAAATGTAAACAAAGGCACTAAATGTAAAGAGACTCGAAATGTAAACAAAGACTCGAAATGTAAACAATGACTACAAATGTAAACAAGGACTACAAATGTAAACAAAGACACTAAATGTAAACAGACACTAACTGTAAACAAAATCTCTAAATGTAAACAAATATTGTAAATGTAAACATAGACTCTAAAGGTAAAGAAAGACTACAAATGTAAACAAAGGCTCTAAATATAAACAGACTACAAATTTAAACAAAGCCTTTAAAAATAAACAAAGAATATAAATGTAAGCGGACTACAAATGTAAACAAAGTGCACAAATGTTAACAGGATAAAAATGTAAACAGTCTCTAAATGTAAACAAAGACATGTAAACAAAGAGTGCAAATTCAAACAGGCTCGTAATGTAAACAAAGACAACAAATGTAAACAAAGATAACAAATGTAAACAAAGACTACAAATATAAACAAAGACTCTAAATTGAAACAAAGATTACACATGTAAACAAAGAATACGAACGTAAACAAAGGCACTAAATGTAAACATTCTAAATGTAAACAAAGTCTACAAATGTAAACAAAGTATCTAAATTTAAACAAAGACACTAAATGTAAAGAGACTCGAAATGTAAACAAAGACTACAAATGTAAACAATTACTACAAATGTAAACAAGGACTCTAAAGGTAAACAAAGACTACAAATGTAAACAAAGGCACTAAATAAAAACAATCTAAATATAAAAAAGTCTAAAAATGTAAACAAAGAATCTAAATTTAAACAGACACTAAATGTAAAGAGACTCGAAATGTAAACAAAGACTACAAATGTAAACAAAGACTACAAATTTAGAGAAAGACTACAAATGTAAACAAAGGCTCTAAATGTAAACAGACTACAATTTTAAACAAAGCCTTTAAAAATAAACAAAGAATCTAAATGTAAGCGGACTACAAATGTAAACAAAGTGCACAAATGTTAACAGACTAAAAATGTAAACAGTCTCTAAATGTAAACAAAGACATGTAAACAAAGAGTGCAAATTTAAACAGGTTCTGTATGTAAACAAAGACAACAGATTTAAACAAAGATAACAAATGTAAACAAAGACTACAAATATAAACAAAGACTCTAAATTGAAACAAAGATTACACATGTAAACAAAGACTACGAACGTAAACAAAGGCACTAAATGTAAACAAAGTCTACAAATGTAAACAAAGTATCTAAATTTAAACAAAGACACTAAATGTAAAGAGACTCGAAATGTAAACAAAGACTACAAATGTAAACAAAGAATTTAAATGTAAACAAAGACTACAATGTAAACAATGACTACAAATGTAAACAAGGACTCTAAAGGTAAACAAAGACTACAAATGTAAACAAAGGAACTAAATGTAAACACTCAAAATATAAAAAAGTCTAAAAATGTAAACAAAGAATCTAAATTTAAACAAAGACACTAAATGTAAAGAGACTCGAAATGTAAACAAAGACTACAAATGTAAACAATGACTACAAATGTAAACAAGGAATCTAAAGGTAAACAAAGACTACATATGTAAACAAATACTCTAAATGTAAACAAAGGCTCTATATGCAAACAAAGACTACAAATGTAAACAAAGACTACAAATTTAAAGAAAGACTACAAATGTAAACAAAGGCTCTAAATGTAAACAGACTACAAATTTAAACAAAGCCTCTAAATTTAAACAAAGAATCTAAATGTAAGCGGACTACAAATGTAAACAAAGAATACAAAATTAAACAAAGAGTACAAATGTTAACAGACATTAAATGTAAACAAAGACTACAAATGTAAACAAAGACTGCAAATGTAAACATAGACTACAAATGTAAACTGACTCTAAATGTAAACACAGACAACAAATGTAAAAAAAGCTCTAAATGTAAACAGATTACAAATGTAGACAAAGAGCACAAATGTTAAGAGACTCAAAATGTAAACAAAGAGTGTAAATGTAAACAAAGACTCAAAATATAAACAAAGACTCTAAATGTAAACAAATACGTGGAAACAAAGAGTGCAAATTTAAATACGCTCTTTATGTAAACAAAGACAACAAATGTAAACAAAGACTACGAATGAGAAAAAAGATCTAAATGAAAAAAAGATTACAAATATAAACAAAGACTCTAAATGGAAACAAAGATTACACATGTAAATAAATACTACAAACGTAAACAAAGGCTCTAAATATAAACAAAGACTAAAAATGTAAACAAAGGCACTAAATGTAAACTCTCTAATTGTAAACAAAATCTATAAATGTAAACAAAGAATCTGAATGTAAATAAAATCACTAAATTTAAACAGAATCTAAATGTAAACAAAGACTACAAATGTAAACAAAGATTCTAAATGTAAAGAGACTCGAAATGTAAACTAAGACTCTAAATGTAAACAAAAAATCTTTATTGTAAACAAGGAGTACAAATGTAAACAAAGACTCTGAATGTAAACAAAGGCTCTAATTTTAAACAAACTCTAAATGTAAACAAAGACTACAAATGTAAACAGACTCTAACTGTAAACAAAATCTCTAAATGTAAACAAATATTGTAAATGTAAACATAGAAAGACTACATAGAAAGACTACAAATGTAAACAAAGGCTCTAAATGTAAACAGACTACAAATTTAAACACAGCCTTTAAAAATAAACAAAGAATCTAAATGTAAGCGGACTACAAATGTAAACAAAGTGCACAAATGTTAACAGACTAAAAATGTAAACAGTCTCTAAATGTAAACAAAGACATGTAAACAAAGAGTGCAAATTTAAACAGGCTCTATATGTAAACAAAGACAACAAATGTAAACAAAGTATCTAAATTTAAACAAAGACACTAAACGTAAAGAGACTCGAAATGTAAACAAAGACAACAAATGTAAACAATGACTACAAATGTAAACAAGGACTCTAAAGGTAAACAAAGACTACAAATGTAAACAAAGCCACTAAATGCAAACACTCTAAATATAAAAAAGTCTAAAAATGTAAACAAAGAATCTAAATTTAAACAAAGAAACTAAATGTAAAGAGACTCGAAATGTAAACAGAGACTACAAATGTAAACAATGACTACAAATGTAAAGAAGGACTCTAAAGGTAAACAAAGAATACATATGTAAACAAATACTCTAAATGTAAACAAAGGCTCTATATGTAAACAAAGACTACAAATGTAAACAAAGGCTACAAATTTAGAGAAAGACTACAAATGTAAACAAAGGCTCTAAATGAAACAGACTACAAATTTAAACAAAGCGTCTAAATTTATACAAATAATCTAAATGTAAAGAAAGACTACAAATGTAAACAAAGACTCTAAATATAAACAAAGACTAAAAATGTAAACAAAGGCACTAAATGTAAACTCTCTAAATGTAAACAAAATCTACAAATGTAAACAAAGAATCTGAATGTAAACAAAATCACGAAATGTAAACAGAATCTAAATGTAAACGAAGACTACAAATGTAAACAAAGATTCTAAATGTAAAGAGACTCGAAATGTAAACTAAGACTCTAAATGTAAACAAGGAATCTAATTGTAAACAAAGACTACAAATGTAAACAAAGACTCTGAATGTAAACAAAGGCTCTAATTCTAAACAAACTCTAAATGTAAACAAAGACTACAAATGTAAACAGACTCTAACTGTAAACAAAATCTCTAAATGTAAACAAATATTGTAAATGTAAAGATAGACTCTAAAGGTAAAGAAAGACTACAAATGTAAACAAAGGCTCTAAATGTAAACAGACTACAAATTTAAACAAATCCTTTAAAAATACACAAAGAATCTAAATGTAAGCGGACTACAAATGTAAACAAAGAGCACAAATGTTAACAGACTAAAAATGTAAACAGTCTCTAAATGTAAACAAAGACATGTAAACAAAGAGTGCAAATTTAAACATGCTCTGTATGTAAACAAAGACATCAAATGTAAACAAAGATAACAAAAGTAAACAAAGACTACAAATATAAACAAAGACTCTAAATTGAAACAAAGATTACACATGTAAACAAAGAATCTAAATTTAAACAAAGACACTAAATGTACAGAGACTCGAAATGTAAACAAAGACTACAAATGTAAACAATGACTACAAATGTAAACAAGGACTCTAAAGGTAAACAAAGACTACATATGTAAACAAATACTCTAAATGTAAACAAAGGCTCTATATGTAAACAAAGACTACAAATGTAAACAAAGACTACAAATTTAGAGAAAGACTACAAATGTAAACAAAGGCTCTAAATGTAAACAGACTACAAATTTAAACAAAGCCTCAAAATTTAAACAAATAATCTAAAAATTAAACAAAGAGCACAAATGTTAACAGACATTAAATATAAACAAAGACTACAAATGTAAACAAAGACTGCAAATGTAAACATAGACTACAAATGTAAACTGACTCTAAATGTAAACACAGACAACAAATGTAAACAAAGCTCTAAATGTAAACAGATTACAAATGTAAACAAAGAGCACAAATGTTGAGACTCAAAATGTAAACAAAGAGTGTAAATGTAAACAAAGACTCAAAATATAAGCAAAGACTCTAAATGTAAACAAATACGTGGAAACAAAGAGTGGAAATTTAAATAGGCTCTGTATTTAAACAAAGACAACAAATGTAAACAAAGACTACGAATGAGAAAAAGACTCTAAATGGAAACAAAGATTACACATGTAAATGAAGACTACAACCGTAAACAAACACTCTAAATGTAAACAAGTACTCTAAATGTAAAGAAAGACTACAAATGTAAACAAAGACTCAAAATATAAACAAAGACTAAAAATTTAAACAAAGGCACTAAATGTAAACTCTCTAAATGTAAACAAAATCTACAAATGTAAACAAAGAATCTAAATGTAAACAAAATCACTAAATGTAAACAGAATCTAAATGTAAACAAAAAATACAAATGTAAACAAAGACTACAAATGTAAACAAAGATTCTAAATGTAAAGAGTCTCGAAATGTAAACTAAGACTCTAAATGTAAACAAGGAATCTAATTGTAAACAAAGACTACAAATGTAAACAGACTCTGAATGTAAGCCAAGGCTCTAATTGTAAACAAACACTCTAAATGTAAACAAAGAGTACAAATGTAAACAGGCTCTATCTGTAAACAAAATCTCTAAATGTAAACAAATATTGTAAATGTAAACATAGACTCTAAAAGTAAAGAAAGACTACAAATGTAAGCAAAGGCTCTAAATGTAAACAGACTACAAATTTAAACAAAGCCTCAAAATTTAAACAAAGAATCTAAATGTAAGCGAACTACAAATGTAAACAAAGAATACAAAATTAAACAAAGAGCACAAATGTTAAGACATTAAATGTAAACAAAGACTACAAATGCAAACAAAGACAGCAAATGTAAACATAGACTACAAATGTAAACTGACTCTAAATGTAAACACAGACAATAAATGTAAACAATGCTCTAAATGTAAACAGATTACAAATGTAAACAAAGAGCACAAATGTTAAGAGACTCAAAATGTAAACAAAGAGTGTAAATGTAAACAAAGACTCAAAAAATAAACAAAGAATCTAAATGTAAACAAATACGTGGAAACAAAGAGTGCAAATTTAAATACGCTCTGTATGTAAACAAAGACAACAAATGTAAACAAAGACTACGAATGAGAAAAAGGCTCTAAATGAAAACAAAGATTACAAATATAAACAAAGACTCTAAATGGAAACAAAGATTACACATGTAAATAAAGACTACAAACGTAAACAAAGACTCTAAATGTAAACAAAGACTAAAAATGTAAACAAAGGCACTAAATGTAAAGAGACTCGAAATGTAAACAAAGACTCGAAATGTAAACAATGACTACAAATGTAAACAAGGACTACAAATGTAAACAAAGACACTAAATGTAAACAGACACTAACTGTAAACAAAATCTCTAAATGTAAACAAATATTGTAAATGTAAACATAGACTCTAAAGGTAAAGAAAGACTACAAATGTAAACAAAGGCTCTAAATATAAACAGACTACAAATTTAAACAAAGCCTTTAAAAATAAACAAAGAATATAAATGTAAGCGGACTACAAATGTAAACAAAGTGCACAAATGTTAACAGGATAAAAATGTAAACAGTCTCTAAATGTAAACAAAGACATGTAAACAAAGAGTGCAAATTCAAACAGGCTCGTAATGTAAACAAAGACAACAAATGTAAACAAAGATAACAAATGTAAACAAAGACTACAAATATAAACAAAGACTCTAAATTGAAACAAAGATTACACATGTAAACAAAGAATACGAACGTAAACAAAGGCACTAAATGTAAACATTCTAAATGTAAACAAAGTCTACAAATGTAAACAAAGTATCTAAATTTAAACAAAGACACTAAATGTAAAGAGACTCGAAATGTAAACAAAAACTACAAATGTAAACAATTACTACAAATGTAAACAAGGACTCTAAAGGTAAACAAAGACTACAAATGTAAACAAAGGCACTAAATAAAAACAATCTAAATATAAAAAAGTCTAAAAATGTAAACAAAGAATCTAAATTTAAACAGACACTAAATGTAAAGAGACTCGAAATGTAAACAAAGACTACAAATGTAAACAAAGACTACAAATTTAGAGAAAGACTACAAATGTAAACAAAGGCTCTAAATGTAAACAGACTACAATTTTAAACAAAGCCTTTAAAAATAAACAAAGAATCTAAATGTAAGCGGACTACAAATGTAAACAAAGTGCACAAATGTTAACAGACTAAAAATGTAAACAGTCTCTAAATGTAAACAAAGACATGTAAACAAAGAGTGCAAATTTAAACAGGTTCTGTATGTAAACAAAGACAACAGATTTAAACAAAGACAACAAATGTAAACAAAGACTCTAAATTGAAACAAAGATTACACATGTAAACAAAGACTACGAACGTAAACAAAGGCACTAAATGTAAACAAAGTCTACAAATGTAAACAAAGTATCTAAATTTAAACAAAGACACTAAATGTAAAGAGACTCGAAATGTAAACAAAGACTATAAATGTAAACAAAGACTACAAATGTAAACAAACAATTTAAATGTAAACAAAGACTACAATGTAAACAATGACTACAAATGTAAACAAGGACTCTAAAGGTAAAGAAAGACTACAAATGTAAACAAAGGAACTAAATGTAAACACTCAAAATATAAAAAAGTCTAAAAATGTAAACAAAGAATCTAAATTTAAACAAAGACACTAAATGTAAAGAGACTCGAAATGTAAACAAAGACTACAAATGTAAACAATGACTACAAATGTAAACAAGGAATCTAAAGGTAAACAAAGACTACATATGTAAACAAATACTCTAAATGTAAACAAAGGCTCTATATGCAAACAAAGACTACAAATGTAAACAAAGACTACAAATTTAAAGAAAGACTACAAATGTAAACAAAGGCTCTAAATGTAAACAGACTACAAATTTAAACAAAGCCTCTAAATTTAAACAAAGAATCTAAATGTAAGCGGACTACAAATGTAAACAAAGAATACAAAATTAAACAAAGAGTACAAATGTTAACAGACATTAAATGTAAACAAAGACTACAAATGTAAACAAAGACTGCAAATGTAAACATAGACTACAAATGTAAACTGACTCTAAATGTAAACACAGACAACAAATGTAAAAAAAGCTCTAAATGTAAACAGATTACAAATGTAGACAAAGAGCACAAATGTTAAGAGACTCGAAATGTAAACAAAGAGTGTAAATGTAAACAAAGGCTCAAAATATAAACAAAGACTCTAAATGTAAACAAATACGTGGAAACAAAAAGTGCAAATTTAAATAGGCTTTGTATGTAAACAAAGACAACAAATGTAAACAAAGACTACGAATGAGAAAAAGGCTCTAAATGAAAACAAAGATTACAAATATAAACAAAGACTCTAAATGGAAACAAAGATTACACATGTAAATAAATACTACAAACGTAAACAAAGACTCTAAATGTAAACAAGTACTCTAAATGTAAAAAAGGACTACAAATGTAAACAAAGACTCTAAATATAAACAAAGACTAAAAATGTAAACAAAGGCACTAAATGTAAACTCTCTAAATGTAAACAAAATCTACAAATGTAAACAAATAATCTAAATGTAAACAAAATCACTAAATGTAAACAGAATCTAAATGTAAACAAAGACTAAAAATGTAAACAAAGATTCTAAATATAAACAAAGACACTAAATGGAGACTCGAAATGTAAACAAAGACTACAAATGTAAACAATGACTACAAATGTAAACAAGGACTCTAAAGGTAAACAAATGCAACAAATGTAAACAAAGACTACAAATTTAAAGAAAGACTACAAATGTAAACAAAGGCTCTAAATGTAAACAGACTACAAATTTAAACAAAGACATGTAAACAAAGAGTGCAAATTTAAACATGCTCTGTGTGTAAACAAAGACAACAAATGTAAACAAAGATAACAAATGTAAACAAAGACAACAAATTGAAACAGACTCTAAATTGAAACAAACATTACACATGTAAACAAAGACTACGAACGTAAACAAAGGCACTAAATGTAAACATTCTAAATGTAATCAAAGTCTACAAATGTAAACAATGACTACAAATGTAAACTAGGACTCTAAAGGTAAACAAAGACTACATATGTAAACAAATACTCTAAATGTAAACAAAGGCTCTATATGTAAACAAAGACTACAAATGTAAACAAAGACTACAAATTTAAAGAAAGACTACAAATGTAAACAAAGGCTCTAAATGTAAACAGACTACAAATTTAAACAAAGCCTCAAAATTTAAACAAAGAATCTAAATGTAAGCGGACTACAAATGTAAACAAAGAATACAAAATTAAACAAAGAGCACAAATGTTAACAGACATTAAATGTAAACAAAGACTACAAATGTAAACAAAGACTGCAAATGTAAACATAGACTACAAATGTAAACTGACTCTAAATGTAAACACAGAAAACAAATGTAAACAAAGCTCTAAATGTAAACAGATTACAAATGTAAACAAAGAGCACAAATGTTAAAAGACTCAAAATGTAAACAAAGAGTGTAAATGTAAACAAAGACTCAAAATATAAACAAAGACTCTAAATGTAACCATATACGTTGAAACAAAGAGTGCAAATTTAAATACGCTCTGTATGTAAACAAAGACAACAAATGTAAACAAAGACTACGAATGAGAAAAAAGCTCTAAATGAAAACAAAGATTACAAATATAAACAGACTCTAACTGGAAACAAAGATTACACATGTAGATAAATACTACAAACGTAAACAAAGAATCTAAATGTAAACAAAGACTACAAATGTAAACAAAGATTCTAAATGTAAAGAGACTCGAAATGTAAACTAAGACTCTAAATGTATAC
Source organism: Salticus scenicus (assembly GCA_963930645.1). Lineage (NCBI taxonomy): Eukaryota > Metazoa > Arthropoda > Arachnida > Araneae > Salticidae > Salticus > Salticus scenicus. Next base: position 4,823,934 of record OZ005648.1, on the reverse strand, counting down.
AAGAAATCTATTTGTAAACAAAGACTACAAATGTAAACAAAGACTCTGAATGTAAACAAAAGCTCTAATTTTAAACAAACTCTAAATGTAAACAAAGACTACAAATGTAAACAGACTCTAACTGTAAACAAAATCTCTAAATGTAAACAAATATTGTAAATGTAAACATAGACTCTAAAGGTAAAGAAAGACTACAAATGTAAACAAAGGCTCTAAATGTAAACAGACTACAAATTTAAACGAAGCCTTTAAAAATAAACAAAGAATCTAAATGTAAGCGGACTAGAAATGTAAACAAAGTGCACAAATGTTAACAGACTAAAAATGTAAACAGTCTCTAAATGTAAACAATAACATGTAAACAAAGAGTGCAAATTTAAAGAGGCTCTGTATGTAAACAAAGACAACAAATGTAAACAAAGATAACAAATGTAAACAAAGACTACAAATATAAACAAAGACTCTAAATTGAAACAAAGATTACACATGTAAACAAAGACTACGAACGTAAACAAAGGCACTAAATGTAAACAGTCTAAATGTAAACAAAGTCTACAAATGTAAAGAAAGAATTTAAATGTAAAAAAAGACTACAAATGTAAACAATGACTACATATGTAAACAAGGACTCAAAAGGTAAACAAAGGCTACAAATGTAAACAAAGGCACTAAATGTAAACACTCTAAATATAAAAAAGTCCTAAAAATGTAAACAAAGAATCTAAATTTAAACAAAGACACTAAATGTAAAGAGACTCGAAATGTAAACAAAGACTACAAATGTATACAATGACAACAAATGTAAACAAGGACTCTAAAGGTAAACAAAGACTACATATGTAAACAAATACTCTAAATGTAAACAAAGGCTCTAAATGTAAACAGACTACAAATTTAAACAAAGCCTCTAAATTTAAACAAAGAATCTAAATGTAAGCGGACTACAAATGTAAACAAAGAATACAAAATTAAACAAAGAGCACAAATGTTAACAGACATTAAATGTAAACAAAGACTACAAATGTAAACAAAGACTGCAAATGTAAACATAGACTACAAAAGTAAACTGACTCTAAATGTAAACACAGACAACAAATGTAAACAAAGCTCTAAATGTAAACAGATTACAAATGTAAACAAAGAGCACAAATGTTAAGAGACTCAAAATGTAAACAAAGAGTGTAAATGTAAACAAAGACTCAAAATATAAACAAAGACTCTAAATGTAAACAAATACGTGGAAACAAAGAATGCAAATTTAAATAGGCTCTGTATGTAAACAAAGTCAACCAATGTAAACAAAGTCTACGAATGAGAAAAAGGCTCTAAATGAAAACAAAGATTACAAATATAAACAAAGACTCTAAATGGAAACAAAGATTACACATGTAAATAAAGACTACAAACGTAAACAAAGACTCTAAATGTAAACAAGTACTCTAAATGTAAAGAAAGACTACAAATGTAAACAAAGACTCTAAATATAAACAAAGACTAAAAATTTAAACAAAGGCCCTAAATGTAAACTCTCTAAATGTAAACAAAATCTACAAATGTAAACAAAGAATCTAAATGTAAACAAAATCACTAAATGTAAACAGAATCTATATGTAAACAAAGACTACAAATATAAACAAAGATTCTAAATGGAAAGAGACTCGAAATGTAAACTAAGACTCTAAATGTAAACAAGGAATCTAATTGTAAACAAAGACTACAAATGTAAACAAAGACTCTGAATGTAAACAAAGGCACTAATTGTAAACAAACACTCTAAATGTAAACAAAGACTACAAATGTAAACAGACTCTAACTGTAAACAAAATCTCTAAATGTAAACAAATATTGTAAATGTAAACATAGACTCTAAAGGTAAAAAAAGACTACAAATGTAAACAATGACTACAAATGTAAACAAGGACTCTAAATGTAAACAAAGGCTCTATATCTAAACAAAGACCACAAATGTAAACAAAGACTACAAATTTAAAGAAAGACTACAAATGTAAACAAAGGCTCTAAATCTAAACAGACTACAAATTTAAACAAAGAATCTAAATGTAAGCGGACTACAAATGTAAACAAAGAATACAAAATTAAACAAAGAGCACAAATGTTAACAGACATTAAATGTAAACAAAGACTACAAATGTAAACAAAGACTGCAAATGTAAACATAGACTACAATTGTAAACTGACTCTAAATGTAAACACAGACAACAAATGTAAACAAAGCTCTAAATGTAAACAGATTACAAATGTAAACAAAGAGCACAAATGTTAAGAGACTCAAAATGTAAACAAAGAGTGTAAATGTAAACAAAGACTCAAAATATAAACAAAGACTCTAAATGTAAAGAAATACGTGGAAACAAAGAGTGCAAATTTAAATACGCTCTGTATGTAAACAAAGACAACAAATGTAAACAAAGACTATGAATGCGAAAGAGGCTTTAAATGAAAACAAAGATTACAAATATAAACAAACACTCTAAATGTAAACAAAGACTACAAATGTAAACAAAGGCTCTAAATGTAAAAATGTAAACAGACTACAAATTTAAACATAGCCTTTAAAAGTAAACAAAGAATCTAAATGTAAGCGGACTACAAATGTAAACAAAGTGCACAAATGTTAACAGACTAAAAATGTAAACAGTCTCTATATGTAAACAAAGACATGTAAACAAAGAGTGCAAATTTAAACAGGCTCTGTATTTAAACAAAGACAACAAATGTAAACAAAGATAACAAATGTAAACAAAGACTACAAATATAAACAAAGACTGAATTGAAACAAAGATTAAACATGTAAACAAAGACTACGAACGTAAACAAAGGCACTAAATGTAAACATACTAAATGTAAACAAAGTCTACAAATGTAAACTAAGTATCTAAATTTAAACAAAGACACTAAATGTAAAGAGACTCGAAAGTAAACAAAGACCACAAACGTAAACAAAGAATTTAAATGTAAACAAAGACTACAAATGTAAACAAAGAATTTAAACGTAAACAAAGAGCACAAATGTTAACAGACATTAAATGTAAACAAAGACTACAAATGTAAACAAAGACTGCAAATGTAAACATAGACTACAAATGTAAACTGACTCTAAATGTAAACACAGACAACAATGTAAACAAAGCTCTAAATGTAAACAGATTACAAATGTAAACAAAGAGCATAGATGTTAAGAGACTCAAAATGTAAACAAAGAGTGTAAATGTAAACAAAGACTCAAAATATAAACAAAGACTCTAAATGTAAACAAATACGTGGAAACAAGGAGTGCAAATTTAAATAGGCTCTGTATGTAAACAAAGACAACAAATGTAAACAAAGACTACGAATGAGAAAAAGGCTCTAAATGAAAACAAAGATTACAAATATAAACAAAGACTCTAAATGGAAAATAAGATTACACATGTAAATAAAGACTACAAACGTAAACAAAGACTCTAAATGTAAACAAATACTCTAAATGTAAACAAATAATACAAATGTAAACAAAGACTCTAAATGTAGACAAAGACTAAAAATGTAAACATAGGCACTAAATGTAAACACTCTAAATGTAAACAAAATCTACAAATGTAAACAAAGTATCTAAATGTAAAGAAAGTCACTAAATGTTAACATAATCTAAATGTAAACAAAGACTACAAATATAAACAAAGACTACAAATGTAAACAAAGATTCTAAATGTTAAGAGACTCGAAATACAAACTAAGACTCTAAATGTAAACAAGGAATCTAATTGTAAACAAAGACTACAAATGTAAACAAAGACTCTGAATGTAAACCAAGGCTCTAATTGTAAACAAACACTCTAAATGTAAACAAAGACTACAAATGTAAACAGACTCTAACTGTAAATAAAATCTCTAAATTTAAACAAATATTGTAAATGTAAACATAGACTCTAAAGGTAAAGAAAGACTACAAATGTAAACAAAGGCTCTAAATGTAAACAGACTACAAATTTAAACAAAGCCTCAAAATTTAAACAAAGTATCTAAATGTAAGCGTACTACAAATGTAAACAAAGAATACAAAATTATACAAAGAGCACAAATGTTAACGGACCTTAAATGTAAACAAAGACTACAAATGTAAACAAAGACTGCAAATGTAAACATAGACTACAAATGTAAACTGACTCTAAATGTAAACACAGACAACAAATGTAAACAAAGCTTTAAATGTAAACAGATTACAAATGTAAACAAAGTACACAAATGTTAAGAGACTCAAAATGTAAACAAAGAGTGTAAATGTAAACAAAGACTCAAAATATAAACAAAGAATCTAAATATAAACAAATACGTGGAAACAAAGAGTGCAAATTTAAATACGCTCTGTATGTAAACAAAGACAACAAATGTAAACGAAGACTCTGAATGTAAACAAAGGCTCTAATTGTAAACACACACTCTAAATGAAAACAAAGACTACAAATGTAAACAGACTCTAACTGTCAACAAAATCTCTAAATGTAAACAAATGTTGTAGATGTAAATATAGACTCCACCCTTACTAAAATTTAAGGTTTTCTAAAACTTTTTTTTCGGTTTTATCTAGGTTTTCAGGTATTTAAAAGGTTTCTTTGAAGTTTCGCTAAAAAATACTTCCTGAAAAGAAACCTTATCTAAGTTTTATTTAGGTTTTATTCTTAAAACCTCCTAAAAACCTACGTGGTTTTATGTTTTCTAGAGGTTTACTAAGGTTTCGGATAAATACATCGGTGATAATAAGTTTCCCTATGGCATTTGGATAATATCTACAGTCAAAAACGTTTTTTAAAGGTTTTATTTTTAAAACCTTTTAAAACCTGCACTGTTTTAGGTCTTATAGATGTTTCCCAAGGTTTCAGATAAATACATCGAGAATAGTAAGTTTTCCTATGGTATTTAGATAACACCTCCACTATACCTACAGTCAAAAATGTTTTTTAAAGGTTTTAATTTTAAAACCTTTTAAAACCTGCACTGTTTTAGGTCTTATAGAGGCTTCCAAAGGTTTCAAATAAATACATCGATGATAATAAGTTTTCCTATTGTATTTAAATAATACCACCACTATACCTGCAACCAAAAACGTATTTTTTTAGTTTTAGTTTTTGAACCTTTGAAAACCTGCACTTTTTTAGGTTTTATAGAGATTTCCCAAGGATTCGGATAAATACATCGATGATAATAAGTTTTTCCATGATATTCAGAAAATACCTCCGTTATACGTTATACCTCAATCAAAAATGGTTTTATTTAGGTTTTATTTTTAAAACATCAGAAACCTCCCTTACTAAAATTTATATTTCTAATAATGATAATATATTTCTAAACTTGTACCTGACAACTTAGAGTAGGTTTTTAGTAATAAAATTCTCTTCTACATTTAAGGAAAATTTAAACATTTTAGATTTTAATTAAAAAATAAAATAATAATAATAATAATAATAATAATAACAATCTAAATTTAAAAATATATTTGACGATTACATAAATGAGATATTTTTTTAATAAATAAATTATAAAACAATTAAATTAAAACAAAATAAATCTTATATTTCACATATGTATCTGAAAAACTATATTTAAATTTATTTTATAAGTCTTTCGTCAATGAAAATATATGTCAAACTAAATTCACTAACAAAAGAGATCATGTAACGATATTGACGTAAGATATAAAAAAAAAAAAAGATATGCATTACAAAAAATCACCTTTTTTTTTTCGGGAGGAGGGGGGAGTGGGGGGAATAACTGAATGAACTTTTTTCTTGAATACTTCCTTTTAAATTATAATCTTTTAAATATTTAGAAGTAAACACCTATAATGTAAGTAATAAATAATAATAATTATGATAAAATAGAGAGGTTATGATTAAAGTTATGAATAAATAGTAAATTAAAATTTACAGAAGGAATTTTACAGCATTGATTAATCTTATTAGTGATTGCTTACAGTGTATTCCCCAAACTATTTAAATGGTACGGGGAGAGAAAAAAAAATAAATTAATTAAAAAATAAAATAAATTAAGAATTCTGTCAAAGGAAGAATTTAGTTTAGCACGGAGGACTATTAATTTCAATCTATAAAAATTTTATTTTTGTTCTTATTTTTTAATATTATTTTTAATCTCATTTTTTGACCGTAAAACTCGGACACGTACTTTTTAAAATGACAGAAATGAATTAAAACGAAGTGTTGCCACCTACATTTCATACTTTAGTTAATAAAAAAAAATAATAAAAAAAATAAATATAAATAATTGTTGCGTCGAAAAAATTTTTGTACCCCTCAGATTCAGAAAAATCGCCCCTTTCGTTTGGTACTGAATTTGTACCGAGCCACGTACTTTTAAAAATGACAGAAATGAATTAAAACGATGTGTTGCCACCTAAATTTCATACTTTAGTTAATCGAAAAAGAATATTGATTGTCGTGTCGAAAAACTGTTTGTTCCTCTGGATTCAGAGAAATCGCCCCTTTCATTCGGTACCGAATTTTTAACGATAGGACTGATATTGCTAATTTATTTTGGTGTTAGAAAAACCTGGTCTATAAAAACTCCAGACTTAAACTTATAGTCCTCCGTTCCAATAATGAAATTAGGAATAAAAATTTAGGTCTTAAAATTAAAAATGGCAGCTGAACCAATATTTTACAATTTCATATTAATTCACAAGAAACATTTATATTAGCTTTAAAGTTTTTTTTTTCCTTCTTCTTTATTTCTGATTTTTTTATTCGTTTATTTCTTTTACATAAAAATTATGAAGAGACTCAAAAATATAATACATGATAAACAAAACATTTGGTATCTAATATAATACATTTCTTAAAGAAAAGAAAAGAGTGTATTGTTTTCTATTCAAAATATTTATTTTATTTACTATTATTACGGTTAACATTTTTATTTCATTCCGATATTGCTAACTTAAAATCGTTTACATTAAAAAAGATAATTTTTTTTATTTCCTTTAAAATATTTTCCATCAAAATTCTTGAGTACATTTTTCATGTAACTTTTTATTTATTTATTAATTTTTTGTTTCATTCAGAATTTAAAAGAAAAAGTACATTTAGAATTTAACCTACATTGTACAATCTCTCTCTCTCCATATATATATATACAATACATATATTTCTTTCTTTTTTTTTTTTTTTTGAAAGTGATTAAAATCCGAGTTTTAAAGCCCTTCAATGCTTTCATATCTCAAGCTCTAATTCATTATTTTCAAGTTCAATGGATTTGCATAGTAAAGATAATTCCAAGTAAAACTTCTAAATTCTTTAGATATTATTATCTGTATGTAAATAATACAGATAATACTATCTAAAGAGTTCAATCTGCAGAGAAAACTATCTGATAACAGTAAGATAGTATACTATACTATATCTCCGGTATACTATATCTCCGAGATACCATATTCAATGAACAAAGAGATTAACATTTGCTTCTGGAAAAGTATTTAATTTCCCCTTTCAAAGTTGTCTTCTATGGAATTTCTCTCTTAAATCCTACTCCAGGGAAACTGCTGATGTTTCACTTGATTCTACCTCTCCCATAGAAAAATCTAGATTCTACCCCTCCCATAGATCCTTTTGTGATGACATTTGACATGCAAAGAAGTGGACAAAAAAATTCCGGGCGTTTTGGTATTTTAAGCACATACTGAAATTCCAGCTACGGTAAAGAAAGGGTTAAGGTTTTCTAAAGCCTTTTTTATGGTTTAATATAGGTTTTCAGGCATTTAAAAGGCTTTATTGAAGTTTCATTAAAAAAATACTTTCCGAAAAGAAACGTCATCTAAGTTTCATTTAGGTTTTTTTAAAAAATCTCTTGAAATTTTACATGTTTTTAGGTTTATAGAAGTTTTCCAAGGTTTCGGTTAAATACATCGCTGATAATAAGTTTTCTTATATTATTCAGGTAACCCTCCATTATACTTGCAATCAAAAACTTTTTTTTTTTTTTTTTTTTTTTTAAGTTTAGTTTATTTTTAATTTACTATTACTCATTAACTTATTATTACTCATTGACTAAATATTTTAATTAGTAAAATAATAACAATTTTGTGTATTATTATTAATAAATATCAGTTTCAATTTCTACCGAACAAAACATAATAATAATAATAATAATAATAAAATAATAATAGTAAAAACCTATAAAACAATTATTCTGTACTCAAAATTAATCTGAGATTCATTAATATTCTTCCATTAATTTATCAAAAACATAATAAATATTAATACATATATCTCATAAATAATAAAATAACACGCATTTGAAATTAATTTCAGTTTTAACCCATTAACCGCCAAAACTAGAAATAATGACTTTTTTTTTTTTTTTTTTCTGAATAAAAACAGTAAAGTTCATTGTTTTAATCATATATAACAATAATTTAAAATAAAATTATAAAAATTAGTCTTATCTTACTAAAAATAGAGTGTTATATTTGTACAATGTCAGTGGAATAAGAATATAGGATTAAAAAATATAAATGTTTACGGAAATTTCCTTGAGGGCGCATAAAACAGAAAAAACTACAGATGACTAAAAAAGTAATTATTTTATTTCGACAACATTTTTAGAAGCTTTTTATATGAAATTGACTTTCTAATCGTGTCTTTGTCTCACGCTAATAAACAAAGCGCCTCCATTTTAAATTAAATATTAGTTGCTCAGTTTGTCGCTTCTTGGCCAACTAGTTAATTTTTACAGATAATTAGTAAAAAATGTGTCAATTGATAAAAAAAATTTTTTTGTTCACTAAACAGTATTTCAAGAAGAGTTTTTTAAAGAAGTTTTTTTTCTTTTTAGATATTAGAAAACGCAAAATATTTTTGATATTAAAAAAGCTCAAAATAAAAAGTTTTAAGTAAAAAATACATTAATTAATATTTTTAGAAGCTTTTTAGAAGCTTTTTATTGAAATTTGATTTTGTTATCGCGTCTTTCTGTCACGCTAATAAACAAGGCACCTCAACGTTAAAGTAAAGGTCAGCGGGTTTTATTGCCGTTGGTTGGCTCAGTTGGTTAGAGTGTCAAGTTCCTAATGCGATGATTGTGAGTTCCATTCCCGATTCCCGGGGTAGCGATGTGTTAAAATTTGCAGATAATTGATAGAAATTATGTCAGTCGATAAAAGAAAATTTTTCATTGTCTACACAGTACTCTAAGAATTTTTGAAGAGTTTTTTTAAGCGGCTTTTTTTTTCTTTTTTTAAAATACTAAATAGCACACACACACAAAAATAAAGTTATATATATATATTAGAAGCTTTTTATTGAAATTGGATTTTTGTCATCGTGTCTTTGTGTCACTCTGAAAAATAAGGCACCTCAATTTTAGTGTAAATTTAAACAACCCTTTTCGTCACTCGTTAATGCTTTTGATTAGAGCATCATAGTGATAACGCGATGCTCGTGGGTTCCTTCCTCGAACGCTGATGCGTGACTTTTATACAGAAAATTAATAGAAACGATGTCAATTTATAAAAGAAAATCTTTCATTGTCTACACAGTATCCTGAGGAATTTCGATAGTTTCTTTTAAGAAGCTTTTTGAGTTACAAAAAGGCATAAAATAAAAATTTAGTAAAAATAAAAATAAATAAATAAATGAAAAATAACACTGAAAGTTTTTTATTGTTGTGAAGCCCTAAAACGCCTGAAATAATAATTAAAAAATATATTATTGCAGAGACATACTATAAAATCATAAAAGTTTCAACAACAAGAAAATTTTGAAGAATTGTATAGATATTTCCTTTTTGCAAAAGATAAAAAACTTTAAGTATTCCAAATATTTCAAAAAGCATTCGAGAAAAATATCTTTTTATATCAGTATTTGATAGATTTTTCTAGAATGTTCTATGACTTTTCTTGAATGTTCTTAAACTTTTGGTTAGAGCGTCATGCTGATAACTCGATGGTCCCGGATTCGGTCCTCGAAAGACGATATGGTACTTTTTTGCAGATAATAATAATAAAAAAAAAATGTCAATTGATAAAAGAAAATCTTCCGTTGTCCACACAATATCCTCAGTAATTTTGATTATTTTTTTTTAAGAAGCTTTTTTTTTTTTTTTTTTTTTTTTAAACTGAAATGCACAAAATAAAATTTAAGTAAAAAAAACCATTTTTTAAAGTTAGAAGTTTTTTATTGTGAAGCCCTTAAAAGCATAAAATAAAAATTTATTCTGGCAGAGACATGCTACAAAGAAATGAAAATTTCAAAACTAAAAAATTTTAGAGAAAAATATAGGTATTTCCCTTTTATAAGAGATGAATTTTTTTAATGTTCAAAATATTATTAAAAGCTTTCGAGACATTTGAAATTTATAGCCTAACTAATGATTATACAAAAACTAATAACTAAGAATATTGGTCCCGAAAGCTTTTAAAAATATTTTGAACATTAAAAATTTTCCTCCCTTGCAAAAGGGAAATACCTATATTTTTCTCTAAAATTTTCTTAGTGTTGAAACTTTCATTTCTTTGTAGCATTTCTTTGCCAGAATAAATTTTTATTTTGTGCTTTTTAGGGCTTCACAATAAAAAGCTTCTAACGGTAAAAAATTGTTTTTTACATAAGTTTTATTTTACAAGTTATTTAAACTCATTCAGATATGAAGATATGGAAATTTTTTTGTTTGAACAGTGTTGCACGTTTGAAATCCATTTTAAACTTAAAACTATTTTTCAGATCTTTTTTTTTTTTTTTTTTTTTTTTTTTTTTGTCATTAAAAAAAATCTATTCTTTTCTCACTAAAAAACAATACTAAAAAAATACGTTTTTTAGTCAACTATTAAGCGCGGTTATTTCTGGTCTTGCGTGAACGCAACACCAGCGGGCAATAGGTTAATCTCAAAACGCTACTTTAAATAATCAAGAACAAAGTAATCATAGCCCGCCGGCCGATTGGTGAGAGCACGCAACTGCAAACCCGAAGTCCTTCAGTTCGATCCTCTCCGGAAGCAAGTGTGAAAGAAAATGATTGAAAGTACAGAAGTTCAGTAATTTCTCGCTAGATGGCAGCATCAAACATACAGAATGATACCGAAGCCGTCACTTCATGATTCTTCATAGAAACCCTTTGGTATTTATAAAAAACATGAGATTAATTATATAGAAATACCTTAACCTATAGAGGTATTGATGGAGCTTTTATTATGGCTTTATTTTGCACCATTAAAGCCTTGATAATACCTTATTTTAAATACCTCTAAAAAATGTAAAATACCTGTTAAAAAAAACCTAAGGAAAAACTTTCAAAAAAAACATTGGGAAGGTATTTAAAAAAAAAGCTTTGTATGTATATTAAAAATACCTACATGAGTCATGGTATTTTACGAAAACCCTTTGGTATTTATAAAAAACCTGTAATAACTTTCTGAAAATTACCATAATGTATTCGTGAGAAACCTGTGGAGGTATTAATAGAGCTTTTATTATGGCTTTATTTTGCACCATTAAAGCCTTGATAATACCTTATTTTAAATACCTCCAAAACCTGTAAAATACCTGTTTAAAGAAACCTAAAAAATACCTTAAATAAAACCTTAAAATTTTAGTAAGGGTAAAGGTAAAGAAAGACTACAAAAGTAAACAAAGGCTCTAAATGTAAACAGACTACAAATTTAAACAAAGCCTTTAAAAATAAACAAAGAATCTAAATGTAAGCGGACTACAAATGTAAACAAAGTGCACAAATGTTAACAGACTAAAAATGTAAACAGTCTCTAAATGTAAACAAAGACATGTAAACAAAGAGTGCAAATTTAAACAGGCTCTGTATGTAAACAAAGACAACAAATGTAAACAAAGATAACAAATGTAAACAAAGACTACAAATATAAACAAAGACTCTAAATTGAAACAAAGATTACACATGTAAACAAAGACTACGAACGTAAACAAAGGCACTAAATGTAAACATTCTAAATGTAAACAAAGTCTACAAATGTAAACAAAGTATCTAAATTTAAACAAAGACACTAAATGTAAAGAGTCTCGAAATGTAAACAGACTACGAATATAAACAAAGAATTTAAATGTAAACAAAGACTACAAATGTAAACAAAGAATTTAAATGTAAACAAAAACTACAAATGTAAACAATGACTACAAATGTAAACAAGGACTCTAAAGGTAAACAAAGACTACAAATGGAAACAAAGGCACTAAACGGAAACACTCTAAATATAAAAAAGTTTAAAATTGTAAACAAATAATCTAAATATAAACAAAGACACTAAATGTAAAGAGACTCGAAATGTAAACAAAGACTACAAATGTAAACAATGACTACAAATGTAAACAAGGAATCTAAAGGTAAACAAAGACTACATATGTAAACAAATACTCTAAATGTAAACAAAGGCTCTATATCTAAACAAAGACTACAAATGTAAAGAAAGACTACAAATTTAAAGAAAGACTACAAATGTAAACAAAGGCTCTAAATGTAAACAGACTACAAATTTAAACAAAGCCTCTAAATTTAAACAAAGAATCTAAATGTAAGCGGACTACAAATGTAAACAAAGAATATAAAATTAAACAAAGAGCACAAATGTTAACAGACATTAAATGTAAACAAAGACTACAAATGTAAACAAAGTTTCTAAATGTAAAGTGACTCGAAATGTAAATTAAGACTCTAAATGTAAACAAGGAATCTAATTGTAAACAAAGACTACAAATGTAAACAAAGACTCTGAATGTAAACAAAGGCTCTAATTATAAACACACACTCTAAATGAAAACAAACACTACAAATGTAAACAGACTCTAACTGTAAACAAAATCTCTAAATGTAAACAAATATTGTAGATGTAAATATAGACTCTAAAGGTAAAGAAAGACTACAAATGTAAACAAAGGCTCTAAATGTAAACAGACTACAAATTTAAACAAAGCCTTTAAAAATAAACAAAGAATCTAAATGTAAGCGGACTACAAATGTAAACAAAGTGCACAAATGTTAACAGACTAAAAATGTAAACAGTCTCTAAATGTAAACAAAGACATGTAAACAAAGAGTGCAAATTTAAACAGGCTCTGTATGTAAACAAAGACAACAAATGTAAACAAAGATAACAAATGTAAACAAAGACTACAAATATAAACAAAGACTCTAAATTGAAACAAAGATTACACATGTAAACAAAGACTACGAACGTAAACAAAGGCACTAAATGTAAACATTCTAAATGTAAACAAAGTCTTCAAATGTAAACAAAGTATCTAAATTTAAACAGAGACACTAAATGTAAAGAGAATCGAAATGTAAACAAAGACTACAAATGTAAACAATGACTATAAATGTAAACAAGGACTCTAAAGGTAAACAAAGACTACAAATGTAAACAAAGGCACTAAATGTAAACACTCTAAATATAAAAAAGTCTAAATATGTAAACAAAGAATCTAAATTTAAACAAAGACACTAAATGTAAAGAGACTTGAAATGTAAACAAAGACTACAAATGTAAACAATGTCTACAAATGTAAACAAGGACTCTAAAGGTAAACAAAGACTACATATGTAAACAAATACTCTAATTTTAAACAAAGGCTCTATATGTAAACAAAGACTACAAATGTAAATAAAGACTACAAATTTAAAGGAAGACCACAAATGTAAACAAAGGCTCTATATGTAAACAGACTACAAATTTAAACAAAGCCTCTAAATTTAAGCAAAGAATCTAAATGTAAGTGGACTACAAATGTAAACAAAGAATACAAAATTAAACAAAGAGCACAAATGTTAAGACATTAAATGTAAACAAAGACTACAAATGTAAACAAAGACTGCAAATGTAAACAAAGCTCTAAATGTAAACAGATTACAAATGTAAACAAAGAGCACAAATGTTAAGAGACTCAAAATGTAAACAAAGAGTGTAAATGTAAACAAAGACTCTAAATATAAACAAAGACTCTAAATGTAAACAAATACGTGGAAACAAAGAGTGCAAATTTAAATAGGCTCTGTATGTAAACAAACACAACAATTGTAAACAAAGACTACGAATGAGAAAAAGGCTCTAAATGAAAACAAAGATTACAAATATAAACAAAGACTCTAAATGGGAACAAAGATTACACATGTAAATAAAGACTACAAACGTAAACAAAATCACTAAATGTAAACAGAATCTAAATGTAAACAAAGACTACAAATGTAAACAAAGACTACAAAGATTCTAAATGTAAAGAGACTCGAAATGTAAACTAAGACTCTAAATGTAAACAAGGAATCTAATTGTAAACAAAGACTACAAAAGTAAACAAAGACTCTGAATGTAAACAAAGGCTCTAATTTTAAACAAACACTCTAAATGTAAACAAAGACTACAAATGTAAACAGACTCTAACTGTAAACAAAATCTCTAAATGTAAACAAATATTGTAAATGTAAACATAAACTCTAAAGTTAAAGAAAGACTACAAATGTAAACAAAGGCTCTAAATGTAAACAGACTACAGATTTAAACAAAGCCTTTAAAACTAAACAAAGAATCTAAATGTAAGCGGACTACAAATGTAAACAAAGTGCACAAATGTTAACAGACTAAAAATGTAAACAGTCTCTAAATGTAAACAAAGACATGTAAACAAAGAGTGCAAATTTAAACAGGCTCTGTATGTAAACAAAGACAACAAATGTAAACAAAGACTACAAATATAAACAAAGACTCTAAATTGAAATAAAGATTACACATGTAATCAAAGACTACGAACGTAAACAAAGGCACTAAATGTAAACATTCTAAATGTAAACAAAGTCTAGAAATGTAAACAGAGTATCTAAATTTAAACAAAGACACTAAATGTAAAGAGACTCGAAATGTAAACAGACTACAAATGTAAACAATGACTACAAATGTATACAAGGACTCTAAAGGTAAACAAAGACTACATATGTAAACAAATACTCTAAATGTAAACAAAGGCTCTATATGTAAACAAAGACTACAAATGTAAACAAAGACTACAAATTTAGAGAAAGACTACAAACGTAAACAAAGCCTCTAAATTTAAACAAATAATCTAAATGTAAAGAAAGACTACAAATGTAAAGAAAGACTCTAAATATAAACAAAGACTAAAAATGTAAACAAAGGCACTAAATGTAAACAAAATCTACAAATGTAAACAAAGAATCCGAATGTAAACAAAATCACTAAATCTAAACAGAATCTAAATGTAAACAAAGACTACATATGTAAACAAAGTTTCTAAATGTAAAGAGACTCGAAATGTAAACTAAGACTCTAAATGTAAACAAGGAATCTAATTGTAAACAAACACTACAAATGTAAACAACGACTCTGAATGTAAACAAAGGCTCTAATTGGAAACAAACTCTAAATGTAAACAAAGACTACAAATGTAAACAAAGACTCTGAATGTAAACAAAGGCTCTAGTATTAAACAAACACTCTAAATGTAAACAAAGACTACAAATGTAAACAGACTCTAACTGTAAACAAAATCTGTAAATGTAAACAAATATTGTAAATGTAAACATAGACTCTAAAGGTAAAGAAAGACTACAAATGTAAACACAGTCTCTAAATGTAAACAAAGACATGTAAACAAAGAGTGCAAATTTAAACAGGCTCTGTATGTAAACAATGACAACAAATGCAAACAAAGATAACAAATGTAAACAAAGACTACAAATATAAACAAGGACTCTAAATTGAAACAAAGATTACACATGTAAACAAAGACTCCGAACGTCAACAAAGGCACTAAATGTAAACATTCTAAATGTAAACAAAGTCTACAAATGTAAACAAAGTATATAAATTTAAACAAAGACACTAAATGTAAAGAGTCTCGAAATGTAAACAAAGACTACGAATATAAACAAAGAATTTAAATGTAAACAAAGACTACAAATGTAAACAAAGAATTTAAATGTAAACAAAGACTAGAAATGTAAACAATGACTACAAATGTAAACAAGGACTCTAAAGGTAAACAAAGACTACAAATGTAAACAAAGGCACTAAACGGAAACACTCTAAATATAAAAAAGTCTAAAAATGTAAACAAAGAATCTAAATTTAAACAAAGACACTAAATGTAAAGAGACTCGAAATGTAAACAAAGACTACAAATGTAAACAATGACTACAAATGTAAACAAGGACTCTAAAGGTAAACAAAGACTACATATGTAAACAAATACTCTAAATGTAAACAAAGGCTCTATATGTAAACAAAGACTACAAATGTGAACAAAGACTACAAATTTAAAGACTACAAATGTAAACAAAGGCTCTAAATGTAAACAGACTACAAATTTAAACAAAGCCTCTAAATTTAAACAAAGAATCTAAATGTAAGCGGACTACAAATGTAAACAAAGAATACAAAATTAAACAAAGAGCACAAATGTTAACAGACATTAAATGTAAACAAAGACTACAAATGTAAACAAAGACTGCAAATGTAAACATAGACTACAAATGTAAACTGACTCTAAATGTAAACACAGACAACAAATGTAAACAAAGCTCTAAATGTAATTAGATTACAAATGTAAACAAAGAGCACAAATGTTAAGAGACTCAAAATGTAAACAAAGAGTGTAAATGTAAACAAAGGCTTAAAATATAAACAAAGACTCTAAATGTAAACAAATACGTGGAAACAAAAAGTGCAAATTTAAATAGGCTCTGTATGTAAACAAAGACAACAAATGTAAACAAAGACTACGAATGAGAAAAAGGCTCTAAATGAAAACAAAGATTACAAATATAAACAAAGACTCTAAATGGAAACAAAGATTACACATGTAAATAAATACTACAAACGTAAACAAAGACTCTAAATGTAAACAAGTACTCTGAATGTAAAGAAGGACTACAAATGTAAACAAACACTCTAAATATAAACAAAGACTAAAAATGTAAACAAAGGCACTAAATGTAAACTCTCTAAATGTAAACAAAATCTACAAATGTAAACAAAGAATCTAAATGTAAACGAAATCACTAAATGTAAACAGAATCTAAATGTAAACAAAGATTACAAATGTAAACAAAGACTACAAATGTAAACAAAGATTCTAAATGTAAAGAGACTCGAAATGTAAACTAAGACTCTAAATGTAAACTAAGAATCTGAATGTAAACCAAGGCTCTAATTGTAAACAAACACTCTAAATGTAAACAAAGACTACAAATGTAAACAGACTCTAACTGTAAACAAAATCTCTAAATGTAAACAAATATTGAAAATGTAAACATAGACTCTAAATGTAAAGAAAGACTACGAACGTAAACAAAGGCACTAAATGTAAACATTCTAAATGTAAACAAACTCTACAAATGTAAACAAAGTATATAAATTTAAACAAAGACAGTAAATGTAAAGAGACTCGAAATGTAAACAAAGACTACAAATGTAAACAGTGACTACAAATGTAAACAAGGACTCTAAAGGTAAACAAAGACTACAAATGTAAACAAAGGCACTAAATGCAAACACTCTAAATATAAAAAAGTCTAAAAATGTAAACAAAGAATCTAAATTTAAGCAGACACTAAATGTAAAGAGACTCGAAATGTAAACAAAGACTACAAATGTAAACAATGACTACAAATGTAAACAAGGACTCTAAAGGTAAACAAAGACTACTTATGTAAACAAATACTCTAAATGTAAACAAAGGCTCTATATGTAAACAAAGACTACAAATGTAAACAAAGACTACAAATTTAGAGAAAGACTACAAATGTAAACAAAGGCTCTAAATGTAAACAGACTACAAATTTAAACAAAGCCTCTAAATTTAAACAAATAATCTAAATGTAAGTGGACTACAAATGTAAACAAAGAATACAAAATTAAACAAAGAGCACAAATATTAACAAAGACTACAAATGTAAACAGAGACTGCAAATGTAAACATAGACTACAAATGTAAACTGACTCTAAATGTAAACACAGACAACAAATGTAAACAAAGCTCTAAATGTAAACAGATTACAAATGGAAACAAAGAGCACAAATGTTAAGAGACTCAAAATGTAAACAAAGAGTGCAAATGTAAACAAAGACTCAAAATATAAACAAAGACTCTAAATGTAAAGAAATACGTGGAAACAAAGAGTGCAAATTTAAATACGCTCTGTATGTAAACAAAGACAACAAATGTAAACAAAGACTACGAATGAGAAAAAGGCTTTAAATGAAAGCAAAGATTACAAATATAAACAAACACTCTAAATGTAAACAAAAACTACAAATGTAAACAAAGGCTCTAAATGTAAAAATGTAAACAGACTACAAATTTAAACAAAGCCTTTAAAAGTAAACAAAGAATCTAAATGTAAGCGGACTACAAATGTAAACAAACTGCACAAATGTTAACAGACTAAAAACGTAACTATATGCAAAAAAAGACATGTAAACAAAGAGTGCAAATTTAAACAGGCTCTGTATGTAAACAAAGACAACAAATGTAAAAAAAGATAACAAATGTAAACAAAGACTACAAATATAAACAAAGACTAAATTGAAAGAAAGATTAAACATGTAAACAAAGACTACGAACGTAAACAAAGGCACTAAATGTAAACATACTAAATGTAAACAAAGTCTACAAATGTAAACAAAGTATCTAAATTTAAACAAAGACACTAAATGTAAAGAGACTCGAAATGTAAACAAAGACCACAACGTAAACAAAGAATTTAAATGTAAACAAAGACTACAAATGTAAACAAAGAATTTAAACGTAAACAAAGACTACAAATGTAA
Organism: Salticus scenicus; assembly: GCA_963930645.1. NCBI lineage: Eukaryota > Metazoa > Arthropoda > Arachnida > Araneae > Salticidae > Salticus > Salticus scenicus. Next base: position 4,805,123 of record OZ005648.1, on the reverse strand, counting down.
ACAATGGCTACAAATGTAAACAAGGACTCTAAAGGTAAACAAAGACTACAAATGTAAACAAAGGCGCTAAATGTAAGCACTCTAAATATAAAAAAGTCTAAAAATGTAAACAAAGAATCTAAATTTAAACAAAGACACTAAATATAAAGAGACTCGAAGTGTAAACAAAGACTACAAATGTAAACAATGACTACAAATGTAAACAAGGACTCTAAAGTTAAACAGAGACTACATATGTAAACAAATACTCTAAATGTAAACAAAGGCTCTATATGTAAACAAAGACTTCAAATGTAAACAAAGACTACAAATTTAAAGAAAGACTACAAATGTAAACAAAGGCTCTATATGTAAACAGACTACAAATTTAAACAAAGCCTCTAAATTTAAACAAAGATTCTAAATGTAAGCGGACTACAAATGTAAACAAAGAATACAAAATTAAACAAAAAGCACAAATGTTAACAGACATTAAATGTAAACAAAGACTACAAATGTAAACAAAGACTGCAAATGTAAACATAGACTACAAATGTAAACTGACTCTAAATGTAAACACAGACAACAAATGTAAACAAAGCTCTAAAGGTAAACAGATTACAAATGTAAACAAAGAGCACAGATGTTAAGAGACTCAAAATGTAAACAAAGAGTGTAAATGTAAACAAAGACTCAAAATATAAACAAAGACTCTAAATGTAAACAAATACGTGGAAACAAGGAGTGCAAATTTAAATAGGCTCTGTAAACAAAGACAACAATGTAAACAGACTACGAATGAGAAAAAGGCTCTAAATGAAAACAAAGATTACAAATATAAACAAAGACTCTAAATGGAAACAAAGATTACACATGTAAATAAAGACTACAAACGTAAACAAAGACTCTAAATGTAAACAAAGACTAAAAATGTAAACATAGGCACTAAATGTAAACACTCTAAATGTAAACAAAATCTACAAATGTAAACAAAGTATCTAAATGTAAAGAAAGTCACTAAATGTAAACATAATCTAAATGTAAACAAAGACTACAAATGTAAACAAAGACTACAAATGTAAACAAAGATTCTAAATGTAAAGAGACTCGAAATGTAAACTAAGACTCTAAATGTAAACAAGGAATCTAATTGTAAACAAAGACTACAAATGTAAACAAAGACTCTGAATGTAAACAAAGGCTCTAGTATTAAACAAACACTCTAAATGTAAACAAAGACTACAAATGTAAACAGACTCTAACTCTAAACAAAATCTCTAAATGTAAACAAATATTGTAAATGTAAACATAGACTCTAAAGGTAAACAAAGACTACAAATTGAAACAAAGGCGCTAAATGTAAGCACTCTAAATATAAAAAAGTCTAAAAATGTAAACAAAGAATCTAAATTTAAACAAAGACTCTAAATATAAAGAGACTCGAAATGTAAACAAAGACTACAAATGTAAACAATGACTACAAATGTAAACAAGGACTCTAAAGTTAAACAAAGACTACATATGTAAACAAATACTCTAAATGTAAACAAAGGCTCTATATGTAAACAAAGACTACAAATGTAAACAAAGACTACAAATTTAAAGAAAGACTACAAATGTAAACAAAGGCTCTATATGTAAACAGACTACAAATTTAAACAAAGCCTCTAAATTTAAACAAAGATTCTAAATGTAAGCGGACTACAAATGTAAACAAAGAATACAAAATTAAACAAAAAGCACAAAAGTTAACAGACATTAAATGTAAACAAAGACTACAAATGTAAACAAAGACTGCAAATGTAAACATAGACTACAAATGTAAACTGACTCTAAATGTAAACACAGACAACAAATGTAAACAAAGCTCTAAAGGTAAACAGATTACAAATGTAAACAAAGAGCACAGATGTTAAGAGACTCAAAATGTAAACAAAGAGTGTAAATGTAAACAAAGACTCAAAATATAAACAAAGACTCTAAATGTAAACAAATACGTGGAAACAAGGAGTGCAAATTTAAATAGGCTCTGTAAACAAAGACAACAATGTAAACAGACTACGAATGAGAAAAAGGCTCTAAATGAAAACAAAGATTACAAATATAAACAAAGACTCTAAATGGAAACAAAGATTACACATGTAAATAAAGACTACAAACGTAAACAAAGACTCTAAAGGTAAACAAAGACTAAAAATGTAAACATAGGCACTAAATGTAAACACTCTAAATGTAAACAAAATCTACAAATGTAAACAAAGTATCTAAATGTAAAGAAAGTCACTAAATGTAAACATAATCTAAATGTAAACAAAGACTACAAATGTAAACAAAGACTACAAATGTAAACAAAGATTCTAAATGTAAAGAGACTCGAAATGTAAACTAAGACTCTAAATGTAAACAAGGAATCTAATTGTAAACAAAGACTACAAATGTAAACAAAGACTCTGAATGTAAACAAAGGCTCTAGTATTAAACAAACACTCTAAATGTAAACAAAGACTACAAATGTAAACAGACTCTAACTCTAAACAAAATCTCTAAATGTAAACAAATATTGTAAATGTAAACATAGACTCTAAAGGTAAAGAAAGACTACAAATGTAAACAAAGGCTCTAAATGTAAACAGACTACAAATTTAAACAAAGCCTTTAAAAATATACAAAGAAACTAAATGTAAGCGGACTACAAATGTAAACAAAGTGCACAAATGTTAACAGGCTAAAAATGTAAACAGTCTCTAAATGTAAACAAAGACATGTAAACAAAGAGTGCAAAATTTAAACAGGTTCCGTATTTAAACAAAGACAACAAATGTAAACAAAGATAACAAATGTAAACAAAGACTATAAATATAAACAAAGACTCTAAATTGAAACAAAGATTACACATGTAAACAAAGACTACGAACGTAAACAAAGGCACTAAATGTAAACATTCTAAATGTAAACAAAGTCTACAAATGTAAACAAAGTATCTAAATTTAAACAAAACACTAAATATAAAGAGACTCGAAATGTAAACAAAGACTACAAATGTAAACTATGACTACAAATGTAAACAAGGACTCTAAAGGTAAACAAAGACTACAAATATAAACAAAGGCACTAAATGCAAACACTCTAAATATAAAAAAGTCTAAAAATGTAAACAAAGAATCTAAATTTAAACAAAGACATTAAATGTAAAGAGACTCGAAATGTAAACAGACTACAAATGTAAACAATGACTACAAATGTAAACAAGGACTCTAAAGGTAAACAAAGACTACATATGTAAACAAATACTCTAAATGTAAACAAAGGCTCTATATGTACAAATGTAAACAAAGTATCTAAATTTAAACAAAGACACTAAATGTAAAGAGACTCGAAATGTAAACAAAGACTACAAATGTAAACAATGACTACAAATGTAAACAAGGACTCTAAAGGTAAACAAAGACTACAAATGTAAACAAAGGCACTAAATATAAACACTCTAAATATAAAAATGTCTAAAAATGTAAACAAAGAATCTAAATTTAAACAAAGACACTAAATATAAACAGACTCGAAATGTAAACAAAGACTACAAATGTAAACAAAGACTACAAATGTAAACAAGGACTCTAAAGGTAAACAAAGACTGCATATGTAAACAAATACACTAAATGTAAACAAAGGCTCTATATGTAAACAAAGACTACAAATGTAAATAAAGACTACAAATTTAAAGAAAGACTACAAATGTAAACAAAGGCTCTAAATGTAAACAGACTACAAATTTAAACAAAGCCTCTAAATTTAAGCAAAGAATCTACAAATGCGGTCTACAAATGTAAACAAAGAATACAAAATTAAACAAAGAGCACAAATGTTAACAGACATTAAATGTAAACAAAGACTACAAATGTAAACAAAGACTGCAAATGTAAACAAAGCTCTAAATGTAAACAGACTACAAATGTAAACAAAGAGCACAAATGTTAAGAGACTCAAAATGTAAACAAAGAGTGTAAATGTAAACAAAGACTCTAAATGTAAACAAATACGTGGAAACAAAGAGTGCAAATTTAAATAGGCTCTGTATGTAAACAAACACAACAAATGTAAACAAAGACTACGAATGAGAAAAAGGCTCTAAATGAAAACAAAGATTACAAATATAAACAAAGACTTTAAATGGGAACAAAGATTACACATGTAAATAAAGACTACAAACGTAAACAAAATCACTAAATGTAAACAGAATCTAAATGTAAACAAAGACTACAAATGTAAACAAAGTTTACAAAGATTCTAAATGTAAAGAGACTCGAAATGTAAACTAAGACTCTAAATGTAAACAAGGAATCTAATTGTAAACAAAGACTACAAAAGTAAACAAAGACTCTGAATGTAAACAAAGGCTCTAATTTTAAACAAACACTCTAAATGTAAACAAAGACTACAAATGTAAACAGACTCTAACTGTAAACAAAATCTCTAAATGTAAACAAATATTGTAAATGTAAACATAAACTCTAAAGTTAAAGAAAGACTACAAATGTAAACAAAGGCTCTAAATGTAAACAGACTACAGATTTAAACAAAGCCTTTAAAAATAAACAAAGAATCTAAATGTAAGCGGACTACAAATGTAAACAAAGTGCACAAATGTTAACAGACTAAAAATGTAAACAGTCTCTAAATGTAAACAAAGACATGTAAACAAAGAGTGCAAATTTAAACAGGCTCTGTATGTAAACAAAGACAACAAATGTAAACAAAGACTACAAATATAAACAAAGACTCTAAATTGAAATAAAGATTACACATGTAATCAAAGACTACGAACGTAAACAAAGGCACTAAATGTAAACATTCTAAATGTAAACAAAGTCTAGAAATGTAAACAGAGTATCTAAATTTAAACAAAGGCACTAAATGTAAAGAGACTCAAAATGTAAACAGACTACAAATGTAAACAATGACTACAAATGTAAACAAGGACTCTAAAGGTAAACAAAGACTACATATGTAAACAAATACTCTAAATGTAAACAAAGGCTCTATATGTAAACAAAGACTACAAATGTAAACAAAGACTACAAATTTAGAGAAAGACTACAAATGTAAACAAAGGCTCTAAATGTAAACAGACTACAAATTTAAACAAAGCCTCTAAATTTAAACAAATAATCTAAATGTAAGTGGACTACAAATGTAAACAAAGAATACAAAATTAAACAAAGAGCACAAATATTAACAAAGACTACAAATGTAAACAAAGACTGCAAATGTAAACATAGACTACAAATGTAAACTATGACTACAAATGTAAACAAGGACTCTAAAGGTAAACAAAGACTACAAATGTAAACAAAGGCACTAAATGCAAACACTCTAAATATAAAAAAGTCTAAAAATGTAAACAAAGAATCTAAATTTAAACAAAGACACTAAATGTAAAGAGACTCGAAATGTAAACAGACTACAAATGTAAACAATGACTACAAATGTAGACAAGGACTCTAAAGGTAAACAAAGACTACATATGTAAACAAATACTCTAAATGTAAACAAAGGCTCTATATGTAAAAAAAGACTACAAATGTAAACAAAGACTACAAATTTAGAGAAAGACTACAAATGTAAATAAAGGCTCTAAATGTAAACAGACTACAAATTTAAACAAAGCCTCTAAATTTAAACAAATAATCTAAATGTAAGCGGACTACAAATGTAAACAAAGAATACAAAATTAAACAAAGATCACAAATGTTAACAGACAATAAATGTAAACAAAGACTACAAATGTAAACAAAGACTGCAAATGTAAACATAGACTACAAATGTAAACTGACTCTAAATGTAAACACAGACAACAAATGTAAACAAAGCTCTAAATGTAAACAGATTACAAATGTAAACAAAGAGCACAAATGTTAAGAGACTCAAAATGTAAACAAAGAGTGTAAATGTAAACAAAGACTCAAAATATAAACAAAGACTCTAAATGTAAACAAATACGTGGAAACAAAGAGTGCAAATTTAAATAGGCTCTGTATTTAAACAAAGACAACCAATGTAAACAAAGACTACGAATGAGAAAAAGGCTCTAAATGAAAACAAAGATTACAAATATAAACAAAGACTCTAAATGGAAACAAAGATTACACATGTAAATAATGATTACAAACGTAAACAAAGACTCTAAATATAAACAAGTACTCTAAATGTAAAGAAAGACTACAAATGTAAACAAAGACTCTAAATATAAACAAAGACTAAAAATCTAAACAAAGGCACTAAATGTAAACTCTCTAAATGTAAACAAAATCTACAAATGTAAACAAAGAATCTAAATGTAAACAAAGATTACAAATGTAAACAAAGACTACAAATGTAAACAAAGATTCTAAATGTAAAGAGACTCGAAATGTAAACTAAGACTCTAAATGTAAACAAGGAATCTAATTGTAAACAAAGACTACAAATGTAAACAAAGACTCTGAATGTAAACCAAGGCTCTAATTGTAAACAAACACTCTAAATGTAAACAAAGACTACAAATGTAAACAGACTCTAACTGTAAATAAAATCTCTAAATGTAAACAAATATTGTAAATGTAAACATAGACTCTAAAGGTAAAGAAAGACTACAAATGTAAACAAAGGCTCTAAATGTAAACAGACTACAAATTTAAACAAAGCCTCAAAATTTAAACAAAGAATCTAAATGTAAGCGGACTACAAATGTAAACAAAGAACACAAAATTATACAAAGAGCACAAATGTTAACAGTCCTTAAATGTAAACAAAGACTACAAATGTAAACAAAGACTGCAAATGTAAACATAGACTACAAATGTAACCTAACTCTAAATGTAAACACAGACTACAAATGTAAACAAAGCTCTAAATGTAAGAAGATTACAAATGTAAACAAAGTACACAAATGTTAAGAGACTCAAAATGCAAACAAAGAGTGTAAATGTAAAGAAAGACTCAAAATATAAACAAAGAATCTAAATATAAACAAATACGTGGAAACAAAGAGTGCAAATTTAAATATGCTCTGTATGTAAACAAAGACAACAAATGTAAACAAAGACTACGAATGAGAAAAAGGCTCTAAATGAAAACAAAGATTACAAATATAAACAAAGACTCTAAAATGAAACAAAAATTACACATGTAAATAAAGACTACAAAGGTAAAAAAAGACTCTAAATATAAACAAGTACTCTAAATGTAAAGAAAGGCTACAAATGTAAACAAAGACTCTAAATATAAACAAAGACTAAAAATGTAAACAAAGGCACTAAATGTAAACAGAATCTAAATGTAAACAAAGACTACAAATGTAAACAAAGACACTAAATGTAAAGAGACTCGAAATGTAAACAAAGTCTACAAATGTAAACAATGACTACAAATGTAAACAAGGACTCTAAAGGTAAACGAAGACTACATATGTAAATAAATACTCTAAATGTAAACAAAGGCTCTATATGTAAACAAAGACTACAAATTTAGAGAAAGACTACAAACGTAAACAAAGCCTCTAAATTTAAACAAATAATCTAAATGTAAAGAAAGACTACAAATGTAAAGAAAGACTCTAAATATAAACAAAGACTAAAAATGTAAACAAAGGCACTAAATGTAAACTCTCTAAATGTAAACAAAATCTACAAATGTAAACAAAGAATCCGAATGTAAACAAAATCACTAAATCTAAACAGAATCTAAATGTAAACAAAGACTACATATGTAAACAAAGTTTCTAAATGTAAAGAGACTCGAAATGTAAACTAAGACTCTAAATGTAAACAAGGAATCTAATTGTAAACAAAGACTACAAATGTAAACAACGACTCTGAATGTAAACAAAGGCTCTAATTGGAAACAAACTCTACATGTAAACAAAGACTACAAATGTAAACAGACTCTAACTGTAAACAAAATCTGTAAATGTAAACAAATATTGTAAATGTAAACATAGACTCTAAAGGTAAAGAAAGACTACAAATGTAAACAAAGGCTCTAAATGTAAACAGACGACAAATTAAACAAAGACTTTAAAAATAAACAAAGAATCTAAATGTAAGCGGACTACAAATGTAAACGAAGTGCACAAATGTTAACAGACTAAAAATGTAAACAGTCTCTAAATGTAAACAAAGACATGTAAACAAAGAGTGCAAATTTAAACAGGCTCTGTATGTAAACAATGACAACAAATGCAAACAAAGATAACAAATGTAAACAAAGACTACAAACATAAACAAGGACTCTAAATTGAAACAAAGATTACACATGTAAACAAAGACTACGAACGTAAACAAAGGCACTAAATGTAAACATTCTAAATGTAAACAAAGTCTACAAATGTAAACAAAGTATATAAATTTAAACAAAGACACTAAATGTAAAGAGTCTCGAAATGTAAACAAAGACTACGAATATAAACAAAGAATTTAAATGTAAACAAAGACTACAAATGTAAACAAAGAATTTAAATGTAAACAAAGACTAGAAATGTAAACAATGACTACAAATGTAAACAAGGACTCTAAAGGTAAACAAAGACTACAAATGTAAACAAAGGCACTAAACGGAAACACTCTAAATATAAAAAAGTCTAAAAATGTAAACAAAGAATCTAAATTTAAACAAAGACACTAAATGTAAAGAGACTCGAAATGTAAACAAAGACTACAAATGTAAACAAGGACTCTAAAGGTAAACAAAGACTACAAATTTAAAGAAAGACTACAAATGTAAACAAAGGCTCTAAATGTAAACAGACTACAAATTTAAACAAAGCCTCTAAATTTAAACAAAGAATCTAAATGTAAGCGGACTACAAATGTAAACAAAGAATACAAAATTAAACAAAGAGCACAAATGTTAACAGACATTAAATGTAAACAAAGACTACAAATGTAAACAAAGACTGCAAATGTAAACATAGACTACAAATGTAAACTGACTCTAAATGTAAACACAGACAACAAATGTAAACAAAGCTCTAAATGTAAACGGATTACAAATGTAAACAAAGAGCACAAATGTTAAGAGACTCAAAATGTAAACAAAGAGTGTAAATGTAAACAAATACGTGGAAACAAAAAGTGCAAATTTAAATAGGCTCTGTATGTAAACAAAGACAACAAATGTAAACAAAGACTACGAATGAGAAAAAGGCTCTAAATGAAAACAAAGATTACAAATATAAACAAAGACTCTAAATGGAAACAAAGATTACACATGTAAATAAATACTACAAACGTAAACAAAGACTCTAAATGTAAACAAGTACTCTGAATTTAAAGAAGGACTACAAATGTAAACAAACACTCTAAATATAAACAAAGACTAAAAATGTAAACAAAGGCACTAAATGTAAACTCTCTAAATGTAAACAAAATCTACAAATGTAAACAAAGAATCTAAATGTAAACAAAATCACTAAATGTAAACAGAATCTAAATGTAAACAAAGATTACAAATGTAAACAAAGACTACAAATGTAAACAAAGATTCTAAATGTAAAGAGACTCGAAATGTAAACTAAGAATCTAATTGTAAACAAAGACTACAAATGTAAACAAAGACTCTGAATGTAAACAAAGGCTCTAATTGTAAACAAACACTCTAAATGTAAACAAAGACTACAAATGTAAACAGACTCTAACTGTAAACAAAATCTCTAAATGTAAACAAATATTGAAAATGTAAACATAGACTCTAAATGTAAAGAAAGACTACGAACGTAAACAAAGGCACTAAATGTAAACATTCTAAATGTAAACAAAGTCTACAAATGTAAACAAAGTATATAAATTTAAACAAAGACAGTAAATGTAAAGAGACTCGAAATGTAAACAAAGACTACAAATGTAAACAATGACTACAAATGTAAACAAGGACTCTAAAGGTAAACAAAGACTACAAATGTAAACAAAGGCACTAAATGCAAACACTCTAAATATAAAAAAGTCTAAAAATGTAAACAAAGAATCTAAATTTAAACAGACACTAAATGTAAAGAGACTCGAAATGTAAACAAAGACTACAAATGTAAACAATGACTACAAATGTAAACAAGGACTCTAAAGGTAAACAAAGACTACATATGTAAACAAATACTCTAAATGTAAACAAAGGCTCTATATGTAAACAAAGACTACAAATGTAAACAAAGACTACAAATTTAGAGAAAGACTACAAATGTAAACAAAGGCTCTAAATGTAAACAGACTACAAATTTAAACAAAGCCTCTAAATTTAAACAAATAATCTAAATGTAAGTGGACTACAAATGTAAACAAAGAATACAAAATTAAACAAAGAGCACAAATATTAACAAAGACTACAAATGTAAACAAAGACTGCAAATGTAAACATAGACTACAAATGTAAACTGACTCTAAATGTAAACACAGACAACAAATGTAAAGAAAGCTCTAAATGTAAACAGATTACAAATGGAAACAAAGAGCACAAATGTTAAGAGACTCAAAATGTAAACAAAGAGTGCAAATGTAAACAAAGACTCAAAATATAAACAAAGACTCTAAATGTAAAGAAATACGTGGAAACAAAGAGTGCAAATTTAAATACGCTCTGTATGTAAACAAAGACAACAAATGTAAACAAAGACTACGAATGAGAAAAAGGCTTTAAATGAAAGCAAAGATTACAAATATAAACAAACACTCTAAATGTAAACAAAGACTACAAATGTAAACAAAGGCTCTAAATGTAAAAATGTAAACAGACTACAAATTTAAACAAAGCCTTTAAAAGTAAACAAAGAATCTAAATGTAAGCGGACTACAAATGTAAACAAACTGCACAAATGTTAACAGACTAAAAACGTAACTATATGCAAAAAAAGACATGTAAACAAAGAGTGCAAATTTAAACAGGCTCTGTATGTAAACAAAGACAACAAATGTAAACAAAGATAACAAATGTAAACAAAGACTACAAATATAAACAAAGACTAAATTGAAAGAAAGATTAAACATGTAAACAAAGACTACGAACGTAAACAAAGGCACTAAATGTAAACATACTAAATGTAAACAAAGTCTACAAATGTAAACAAAGTATCTAAATTTAAACAAAGACACTAAATGTAAAGAGACTCGAAATGTAAACAAAGACCACAACGTAAACAAAGAATTTAAATGTAAACAAAGACTACAAATGTAAACAAAGAATTTAAACGTAAACAAAGACTACAAATGTAAACAATGGCTACAAATGTAAACAAGGACTCTAAAGGTAAACAAAGACTACAAATGTAAACAAAGGCGCTAAATGTAAGCACTCTAAATATAAAAAAGTCTAAAAATGTAAACAAAGAATCTAAATTTAAACAAAGACACTAAATATAAAGAGACTCGAAATGTAAACAAAGACTACAAATGTAAACAATGACTACAAATGTAAACAAGGACTCTAAAGTTAAACAAAGACTACATATGTAAACAAATACTTTAAATGTAAACAAAGGCTCTATATGTAAACAAAGACTTCAAATGTAAACAAAGACTACAAATTTAAAGAAAGACTACAAATGTAAACAAAGGCTCTATATGTAAACAGACTACAAATTTAAACAAAGCCTCTAAATTTAAACAAAGATTCTAAATGTAAGCGGACTACAAATGTAAACAAAGAATACAAAATTAAACAAAAAGCACAAATGTTAACAGACATTAAATGTAAACAAAGACTACAAATGTAAACAAAGCTCTAAAGGTAAACAGATTACAAATGTAAACAAAGAGCACAGATGTTAAGAGACTCAAAATGTAAACAAAGAGTGTAAATGTAAACAAAGACTCAAAATATAAACAAAGACTCTAAATGTAAACAAATACGTGGAAACAAGGAGTGCAAATTTAAATAGGCTCTGTAAACAAAGACAACAATGTAAACAGACTACGAATGAGAAAAAGGCTCTAAATGAAAACAAAGATTACAAATATAAACAAAGACTCTAAATGGAAACAAAGATTACACATGTAAATAAAGACTACAAACGTAAACAAAGACTCTAAATGTAAACAAAGACTAAAAATGTAAACATAGGCACTAAATGTAAACACTCTAAATGTAAACAAAATCTACAAATGTAAACAAAGACTCTGAATGTAAACAAAGGCTCTAGTATTAAACAAACACTCTAAATGTAAACAAAGACTACAAATGTAAACAGACTCTAACTCTAAACAAAATCTCTAAATGTAAACAAATATTGTAAATGTAAACATAGACTCTAAAGGTAAACAAAGACTACAAATTGAAACAAAGGCGCTAAATGTAAGCACTCTAAATATAAAAAAGTCTAAAAATGTAAACAAAGAATCTAAATTTAAACAAAGACACTAAATATAAAGAGACTCGAAATGTAAACAAAGACTACAAATGTAAACAATGACTACAAATGTAAACAAGGACTCTAAAGTTAAACAAAGACTACATATGTAAACAAATACTCTAAATGTAAACAAAGGCTCTATATGTAAACAAAGACTACAAATGTAAACAAAGACTACAAATTTAAAGAAAGACTACAAATGTAAACAAAGGCTCTATATGTAAACAGACTACAAATTTAAACAAAGCCTCTAAATTTAAACAAAGATTCTAAATGTAAGCGGACTACAAATGTAAACAAAGAATACAAAATTAAACAAAAAGCACAAATGTTAACAGACATTAAATGTAAACAAAGACTACAAATGTAAACAAAGACTGCAAATGTAAACATAGACTACAAATGTAAACTGACTCTAAATGTAAACACAGACAACAAATGTAAACAAAGCTCTAAAGGTAAACAGATTACAAATGTAAACAAAGAGTGTAAATGTAAACAAAGACTCAAAATATAAACAAAGACTCTAAATGTAAACAAATACGTGGAAACAAGGAAAAAAGACTACAAATGTTTACAAAGACTACAAATTTAGAGAAAGACTACAAATGTAAACAAAGGCTCTAAATGTAAACAGACTACAAATTTAAACAAAGCCTCTAAATTTAAACAAATAATCTAAATGTAAGCGGACTACAAATGTAAACAAAGAATACAAAATTAAACAAAGATCACAAATGTTAACAGACAATAAATGTAAACAAAGACTACAAATGTAAACAAAGACTGCAAATGTAAACATAGACAACAAATGTAAACTGACTCTAAATGTAAACACAGACAACAAATGTAAACAAAGCTCTAAATGTAAACAGATTACAAATGTAAACAAAGAGCACAAATGTTAAGAGACTCAAAATGTAAACAAAGAGTGTAAATGTAAACAAAGACTCAAAATATAAACAAAGACTCTAAATGTAAACAAATACGTGGAAACAAAGAGTGCAAATTTAAATAGGCTCTGTATTTAAACAAAGACAACCAATGTAAACAAAGACTACGAATGAGAAAAAGGCTCTAAATGAAAACAAAGATTACAAATATAAACAAAGACTCTAAATGGAAACAAAGATTACACATGTAAATAATGATTACAAACGTAAACAAAGACTCTAAATATAAACAAGTACTCTAAATGTAAAGAAAGACTACAAATGTAAACAAAGACTCTAAATATAAACAAAGACTAAAAATCTAAACAAAGGCACTAAATGTAAACTCTCTAAATGTAAACAAAATCTACAAATGTAAACAAAGAATCTAAATGTAAACAAAGATTACAAATGTAAACAAAGACTACAAATGTAAACAAAGATTCTAAATGTAAAGAGACTCGAAATGTAAACTAAGACTCTAAATGTAAACAAGGAATCTAATTGTAAACAAAGACTACAAATGTAAACAAAGACTCTGAATGTAAACCAAGGCTCTAATTGTAAACAAACACTCTAAATGTAAACAAGGACTACAAATGTAAACAGACTCTAACTGTAAATAAAATCTCTAAATGTAAACAAATATTGTAAATGTAAACATAGACTCTAAAGGTAAAGAAAGACTACAAATGTAAACAAAGGCTCTAAATGTAAACAGACTACAAATTTAAACAAAGCCTCAAAATTTAAACAAAGAATCTAAATGTAAGCGGACTACAAATGTAAACAAAGAACACAAAATTATACAAAGAGCACAAATGTTAACAGACCTTAAATGTAAACAAAGACTACAAATGTAAACAAAGACTGCAAATGTAAACATAGACTACAAATGTAACCTAACTCTAAATGTAAACACAGACTACAAATGTAAACAAAGCTCTAAATGTAAGAAGATTACAAATGTAAACAAAGTACACAAATGTTAACCCATTCATGGTCACGCCATTTTTAATTTTTTCGTTTCAAAGCCATTTTAGTGGGATGTGTTTTATATATTTTTAAGTCATTAAGTACTAATAATATTACAAATTTATCAGGAATACTGAGAAACTGATTGTTTTCTATTTAGCAAATTCGTAGCAATAAATAAATGATTCAGAAGTAAAAAATTCTGACCGCGTATACACGTTCATGACCATGAAAGGGTTAAGAGACTCAAAATGCAAACAAAGAGTGTAAATGTAAACAAAGACTCAAAATATAAACAAAGAATCTAAATATAAACAAATACGTGGAAACAAAGAGTGCAAATTTAAATACGCTCTGTATGTAAACAAAGACAACAAATGTAAACAAAGACTACGAATGAGAAAAAGGCTCTAAATGAAAACAAAGATTACAAATATAAACAAAGACTCTAAAATGAAACAAAAATTACACATGTAAATAAAGACTACAAAGGTAAAAAAAGACTCTAAATATAAACAAGTACTCTAAATGTAAAGAAAGGCTACAAATGTAAACAAAGACTCTAAATATAGACAAAGACTAAAAATGTAAAAAAAGGCACTAAATGTAAACAGAATCTAAATGTAAACAAAGACTACAAATGTAAACAAAGACACTAAATGTAAAGAGACTCGAAATGTAAACAAAGACTACAAATGTAAACAATGACTACAAATGTAAACAAGGACTCTAAAGGTAAACGAAGACTACATATGTAAATAAATACTCTAAATGTAAACAAAGGCTCTATATGTAAACAAAGACAACAAATGTAAACAAAGACTACGAATGACAAAAAGGCTCTAAATGAAAACAAAGATTACAAATATAAACAAAGAATCTAAATGGAAACAAAGATTACACATGTAAATAAATACTACAAACGTAAACAAAGACTCTAAATGTAAACAAGTACTCTAAATGTAAAGAAAGACTACAAATGTAAACAAAGACTCTAAACATAAACAAAGACTAAAAATGTAAACAAAGGCACTAAATGTAAACTCTCTAAATGTAAATAAAATCTACAAATGTAAACAAAGAATCTAAATGTAAACAAAATCACTAAATGTAAACAGAATCTAAATGTAAACAAAGACTACAAATGTAAACAAAGACACTAAATGTAAAGAGACTCGAAATGTAAACTAAGACTCTAAATGTAAACAAGGAATCTAATTGTAAACAAAGACTACAAATGTAAACAAAGACTCTGAATGTAAACATAGGCTCTAATTTTAAACACACACTCTAAATGAAAACAAAGACTACAAATATAAACAGACTCTAACTGTAAACCAAATCTCTAAATGTAAACAAATATTGTAGATGTAAATATAGACTCTAAAGGTAAAGAAAGACTACAAATGTAAACAAAGGCTCTAAATGTAATCAGACTACAAATTTAAACAAAGCCTTTAAAAATAAACAAAGAATCTAAATGTAAGCGGACTACAAATGTAAACAAAGTGCACAAATGTTAACAGCCTAAAAATATAAACAGTCTCTAAATGTAAACAAAGACATGTAAACAAAGAGTGCAAATTTAAACAGGCTCTGTATGTAAACAAAGACAACAAATGTAAACAAAGATAACAAATGTAAACAAAGACTACAAATATAAACAAAGACTCTAAATTGAAACAAAGATTACACATGTAAACAAAGACTACGAACGTAAACAAAGGCACTAAATGTAAACATTCTAAATGTAAACAAAGTCTACAAATGTAAACAAAGTATCTAAATTTAAACAAAGACACTAAATGTAAAGAGACTCGAAATGTAAACAAAGACTACAAATGTAAACAATGACTACAAATGTAAACAAGGACTCTAAAGGTAAACAAAGACTACAAATGTAAACAAAGGCACTAAATGTAAACACTCTAAATATAAAAATGTCTAAAAATGTAAACAAAGAATCTAAATTTAAACAAAGACACTAAATATAAACAGACTCGAAATGTAAACAAAGACTACAAATGTAAACAAAGACTACAAATGTAAACAAGGACTCTAAAGGTAAACAAAGACTGCATATGTAAACAAATACACTAAATGTAAACAAAGGCTCTATATGAAAACAAAGACTACAAATGTAAATAAAGACTACAAATTTAAAGAAAGACTACAAATGTAAACAAAGGCTCTAAATGTAAACAGACTACAAATTTAAACAAAGCCTCTAAATTTAAGCAAAGAATCTAAATGTAAGCGGTCTACAAATGTAAACAAAGAATACAAAATTAAACAAAGAGCACAAATGTTAACAGACATTAAATGTAAACAAAGACTACAAATGTAAACAAAGACTGCAAATGTAAACAAAGCTCTAAATGTAAACAGATTACAAATGTAAACAAAGAGCACAAATGTTAAGAGACTCAAAATGTAAACAAAGAGTGTAAATGTAAACAAAGACTCTAAATGTAAACAAATACGTGGAAACAAAGAGTGCAAATTTAAATAGGCTCTGTATGTAAACAAACACAACAAATGTAAACAAAGACTACGAATGAGAAAAAGGCTCTAAATGAAAACAAAGATTACAAATATAAACAAAGACTTTAAATGGGAACAAAGATTACACATGTAAATAAAGACTACAAACGTAAACAAAATCACTAAATGTAAACAGAATCTAAATGTAAACAAAGACTACAAATGTAAACAAAGACTACAAAGATTCTAAATGTAAAGAGACTCGAAATGTAAACTAAGACTCTAAATGTAAACAAGGAATCTAATTGTAAACAAAGACTACAAAAGTAAACAAAGACTCTGAATGTAAACAAAGGCTCTAATTTTAAACAAACTCTAAATGTAAACAAAGACTACAAATGTAAACAGACTCTAACTGTAAACAAAATCTCTAAATGTAAACAAATATTGTAAATGTAAACATAAACTCTAAAGTTAAAGAAAGACTACAAATGTAAACAAAGGCTCTAAATGTAAACAGACTACAGATTTAAACAAAGCCTTTAAAAATAAACAAAGAATCTAAATGTAAGCGGACTACAAATGTAAACAAAGTGCACAAATGTTAACAGACTAAAAATGTAAACAGTCTCTAAATGTAAACAAAGACATGTAAACAAAGAGTGCAAATTTAAACAGGCTCTGTATGTAAACAAAGACAACAAATGTAAACAAAGACTACAAATATAAACAAAGACTCTAAATTGAAATAAAGATTACACATGTAATCAAAGACTACGAACGTAAACAAAGGCACTAAATGTAAACATTCTAAATGTAAACAAAGTCTAGAAATGTAAACAGAGTATCTAAATTTAAACAAAGACACTAAATGTAAAGAGACTCGAAATGTAAACAGACTACAAATGTAAACAATGACTACAAATGTAAACAAGGACTCTAAAGGTAAACAAAGACTACATATGTAAACAAATACTCTAAATGTAAACAAAGGCTCTATATGTAAACAAAGACTACAAATGTAAACAAAGACTACAAATTTAGAGAAAGACTACAAATGTAAACAAAGGCTCTAAATGTAAACAGACTACAAATTTAAACAAAGCCTCTAAATTTAAACAAATAATCTAAATGTAAGTGGACTACAAATGTAAACAAAGAATACAAAATTAAACAAAGAGCACAAATATTAACAAAGACTACAAATGTAAACAAAGACTGCAAATGTAAACATAGACTACAAATGTAAACTATGACTACAAATGTAAACAAGGACTCTAAAGGTAAACAAAGACTACAAATGTAAACAAAGGCACTAAATGCAAACACTCTAAATATAAAAAAGTCTAAAAATGTAAACAAAGAATCTAAATTTAAACAAAGACACTAAATGTAAAGAGACTCGAAATGTAAACAGACTACAAATGTAAACAATGACTACAAATGTAGACAAGGACTCTAAAGGTAAACAAAGACTACATATGTAAACAAATACTCTAAATGTAAACAAAGGCTCTATATGTAAAAAAAGACTACAAATGTAAACAAAGACTACAAATTTAGAGAAAGACTACAAATGTAAATAAAGGCTCTAAATGTAAACAGACTACAAATTTAAACAAAGCCTCTAAATTTAAACAAATAATCTAAATGTAAGCGGACTACAAATGTAAACAAAGAATACAAAATTAAACAAAGATCACAAATGTTAACAGACAATAAATGTAAACAAAGACTACAAATGTAAACAAAGACTGCAAATGTAAACATAGACTACAAATGTAAACTGACTCTAAATGTAAACACAGACAACAAATGTAAACAAAGCTCTAAATGTAAACAGATTACAAATGTAAACAAAGAGCACAAATGTTAAGAGACTCAAAATGTAAACAAAGAGTGTAAATGTAAACAAAGACTCAAAATATAAACAAAGACTCTAAATGTAAACAAATACGTGGAAACAAAGAGTGCAAATTTAAATAGGCTCTGTATTTAAACAAAGACAACCAATGTAAACAAAGACTACGAATGAGAAAAAGGCTCTAAATGAAAACAAAGATTACAAATATAAACAAAGACTCTAAAATGAAACAAAAATTACACATGTAAATAATGATTACAAACGTAAACAAAGACTCTAAATATAAACAAGTACTCTAAATGTAAAGAAAGACTACAAATGTAAACAAAGACTCTAAATATAAACAAAGACTAAAAATATAAACAAAGGCACTAAATGTAAACTCTCTAAATGTAAACAAAATCTACAAATGTAAACAAAGAATCTAAATGTAAACAAAGATTACAAATGTAAACAAAGACTACAAATGTAAACAAAGATTCTAAATGTAAAGAGACTCGAAATGTAAACTAAGACTCTAAATGTAAACAAGGAATCTAATTGTAAACAAAGACTACAAATGTAAACAAAGACTCTGAATGTAAACCAAGGCTCTAATTGTAAACAAACACTCTAAATGTAAACAAAGACTACAAATGTAAACAGACTCTAACTGTAAATAAAATCTCTAAATGTAAACAAATATTGTAAATGTAAACATAGACTCTAAAGGTAAAGAAAGACTACAAATGTAAACAAAGGCTCTAAATGTAAACAGACTACAAATTTAAACAAAGCCTCAAAATTTAAACAAAGAATCTAAATGTAAGCGGACTACAAATGTAAACAAAGAACACAAAATTATACAAAGAGCACAAATGTTAACAGTCCTTAAATGTAAACAAAGACTACAAATGTAAACAAAGACTGCAAATGTAAACATAGACTACAAATGTAACCTAACTCTAAATGTAAACACAGACTACAAATGTAAACAAAGCTCTAAATGTAAGAAGATTACAAATGTAAACAAAGTACACAAATGTTAAGAGACTCAAAATGCAAACAAAGAGTGTAAATGTAAAGAAAGACTCAAAATATAAACAAAGAATCTAAATATAAACAAATACGTGGAAACAAAGAGTGCAAATTTAAATACGCTCTGTATGTAAACAAAGACAACAAATGTAAACAAAGACTACGAATGAGAAAAAGGCTCTAAATGAAAACAAAGATTACAAATATAAACAAAGACTCTAAAATGAAACAAAAATTACACATGTAAATAAAGACTACAAAGGTAAAAAAAGACTCTAAATATAAACAAGTACTCTAAATGTAAAGAAAGGCTACAAATGTAAACAAAGACTCTAAATATAAACAAAGACTAAAAATGTAAACAAAGGCACTAAATGTAAACAGAATCTAAATGCAAACAAAGACTACAAATGTAAACAAAGACACTAAATGTAAAGAGACTCGAAATGTAAACAAAGTCTACAAATGTAAACAATGACTACAAATGTAAACAAGGACTCTAAAGGTAAACGAAGACTACATATGTAAATAAATACTCTAAATGTAAACAAAGGCTCTATATGTAAACAAAGACTACAAATTTAGAGAAAGACTACAAACGTAAACAAAGCCTCTAAATTTAAACAAATAATCTAAATGTAAAGAAAGACTACAAATGTAAAGAAAGACTCTAAATATAAACAAAGACTAAAAATGTAAACAAAGGCACTAAATGTAAACTCTCTAAATGTAAACAAAATCTACAAATGTAAACAAAGAATCCGAATGTAAACAAAATCACTAAATCTAAACAGAATCTAAATGTAAACAAAGACTTCATATGTAAACAAAGTTTCTAAATGTAAAGAGACTCGAAATGTAAACTAAGACTCTAAATGTAAACAAGGAATCTAATTGTAAACAAAGACTACAAATGTAAACAACGACTCTGAATGTAAACAAAGGCTCTAATTGGAAACAAACTCTAAATGTAAACAAAGACTACAAATGTAAACAGACTCTAACTGTAAACAAAATCTGTAAATGTAAACAAATATTGTAAATGTAAACATAGACTACAAATGTAACCTAACTCTAAATGTAAACACAGACTACAAATGTAAACAAAGCTCTAAATGTAAGAAGATTACAAATGTAAACAAAGTACACAAATGTTAAGAGACTCAAAATGCAAACAAAGAGTGTAAATGTAAAGAAAGACTCAAAATATAAACAAAGAATCTAAATATAAACAAATACGTGGAAACAAAGAGTGCAAATTTAAATACGCTCTGTATGTAAACAAAGACAACAAATGTAAACAAAGACTACGAATGAGAAAAAGGCTCTAAATGAAAACAAAGATTACAAATATAAACAAAGACTCTAAAATGAAACAAAAATTACACATGTAAATAAAGACTACAAAGGTAAAAAAAGACTCTAAATATAAACAAGTACTCTAAATGTAAAGAAAGGCTACAAATGTAAACAAAGACTCTAAATATAAACAAAGACTAAAAATGTAAACAAAGGCACTAAATGTAAACAGAATCTAAATGCAAACAAAGACTACAAATGTAAACAAAGACACTAAATGTAAAGAGACTCGAAATGTAAACAAAGTCTACAAATGTAAACAATGACTACAAATGTAAACAAGGACTCTAAAGGTAAACGAAGACTACATATGTAAATAAATACTCTAAATGTAAACAAAGGCTCTATATGTAAACAAAGACTACAAATTTAGAGAAAGACTACAAACGTAAACAAAGCCTCTAAATTTAAACAAATAATCTAAATGTAAAGAAAGACTACAAATGTAAAGAAAGACTCTAAATATAAACAAAGACTAAAAATGTAAACAAAGGCACTAAATGTAAACTCTCTAAATGTAAACAAAATCTACAAATGTAAACAAAGAATCCGAATGTAAACAAAATCACTAAATCTAAACAGAATCTAAATGTAAACAAAGACTTCATATGTAAACAAAGTTTCTAAATGTAAAGAGACTCGAAATGTAAACTAAGACTCTAAATGTAAACAAGGAATCTAATTGTAAACAAAGACTACAAATGTAAACAACGACTCTGAATGTAAACAAAGGCTCTAATTGGAAACAAACTCTAAATGTAAACAAAGACTACAAATGTAAACAGACTCTAACTGTAAACAAAATCTGTAAATGTAAACAAATATTGTAAATGTAAACATAGACTCTAAAGGTAAAGAAAGACTACAAATGTAAACAAAGGCTCTAAATGTAAACAGACGACAAATTAAACAAAGACTTTAAAAATAAACAAAGAATCTAAATGTAAGCGGACTACAAATGTAAACGAAGTGCACAAATGTTAACAGACTAAAAATGTAAACAGTCTCTAAATGTAAACAAAGACATGTAAACAAAGAGTGCAAATTTAAACAGGCTCTGTATGTAAACAATGACAACAAATGCAAACAAAGATAACAAATGTAAACAAAGACTACAAACATAAACAAGGACTCTAAATTGAAACAAAGATTACACATGTAAACAAAGACTACGAACGTAAACAAAGGCACTAAATGTAAACATTCTAAATGTAAACAAAGTCTACAAATGTAAACAAAGTATATAAATTTAAACAAAGACACTAAATGTAAAGAGTCTCGAAATGTAAACAAAGACTACGAATATAAACAAAGAATTTAAATGTAAACAAAGACTACAAATGTAAACAAAGAATTTAAATGTAAACAAAGACTAGAAATGTAAACAATGACTACAAATGTAAACAAGGACTCTAAAGGTAAACAAAGACTACAAATGTAAACAAAGGCACTAAACGGAAACACTCTAAATATAAAAAAGTCTAAAAATGTAAACAAAGAATCTAAATTTAAACAAAGACACTAAATATAAAGAGACTCGAAATGTAAACAAAGACTACAAATGTAAACAAGGACTCTAAAGGTAAACAAAGACTACAAATTTAAAGAAAGACTACAAATGTAAACAAAGGCTCTAAATGTAAACAGACTACAAATTTAAACAAAGCCTCTAAATTTAAACAAAGAATCTAAATGTAAGCGGACTACAAATGTAAACAAAGAATACAAAATTAAACAAAGAGCACAAATGTTAACAGACATTAAATGTAAACAAAGACTACAAATGTAAACAAAGACTGCAAATGTAAACATAGACTACAAATGTAAACTGACTCTAAATGTAAACACAGACAACAAATGTAAACAAAGCTCTAAATGTAAACAGATTACAAATGTAAACAAAGAGCACAAATGTTAAGAGACTCAAAATGTAAACAAAGAGTGTAAATGTAAACAAATACGTGGAAACAAAAAGTGCAAATTTAAATAGGCTCTGTATGTAAACAAAGACAACAAATGTAAACAAAGACTACGAATGAGAAAAAGGCTCTAAATGAAAACAAAGATTACAAATATAAACAAAGACTCTAAATGGAAACAAAGATTACACATGTAAATAAATACTACAAACGTAAACAAAGACTCTAAATGTAAACAAGTACTCTGAATTTAAAGAAGGACTACAAATGTAAACAAACACTCTAAATATAAACAAAGACTAAAAATGTAAACAAAGGCACTAAATGTAAACTCTCTAAATGTAAACAAAATCTACAAATGTAAACAAAGAATCTAAATGTAAACAAAATCACTAAATGTAAACAGAATCTAAATGTAAACAAAGATTACAAATGTAAACAAAGACTACAAATGTAAACAAAGATTCTAAATGTAAAGAGACTCGAAATGTAAACTAAGAATCTAATTGTAAACAAAGACTACAAATGTAAACAAAGACTCTGAATGTAAACAAAGGCTCTAATTGTAAACAAACACTCTAAATGTAAACAAAGACTACAAATGTAAACAGACTCTAACTGTAAACAAAATCTCTAAATGTAAACAAATATTGAAAATGTAAACATAGACTCTAAATGTAAAGAAAGACTACGAACGTAAACAAAGGCACTAAATGTAAACATTCTAAATGTAAACAAAGTCTACAAATGTAAACAAAGTATATAAATTTAAACAAAGACAGTAAATGTAAAGAGACTCGAAATGTAAACAAAGACTACAAATGTAAACAATGACTACAAATGTAAACAAGGACTCTAAAGGTAAACAAAGACTACAAATGTAAACAAAGGCACTAAATGCAAACACTCTAAATATAAAAAAGTCTAAAAATGTAAACAAAGAATCTAAATTTAGAGAAAGACTACAAATGTAAACAAAGGCTCTAAATGTAAACAGACTACAAATTTAAACAAAGCCTCTAAATTTAAACAAATAATCTAAATGTAAGTGGACTACAAATGTAAACAAAGAATACAAAATTAAACAAAGAGCACAAATATTAACAAAGACTACAAATGTAAACAAAGACTGCAAATGTAAACATAGACTACAAATGTAAACTGACTCTAAATGTAAACACAGACAACAAATGTAAAGAAAGCTCTAAATGTAAACAGATTACAAATGGAAACAAAGAGCACAAATGTTAAGAGACTCAAAATGTAAACAAAGAGTGCAAATGTAAACAAAGACTCAAAATATAAACAAAGACTCTAAATGTAAAGAAATACGTGGAAACAAAGAGTGCAAATTTAAATACGCTCTGTATGTAAACAAAGACAACAAATGTAAACAAAGACTACGAATGAGAAAAAGGCTTTAAATGAAAGCAAAGATTACAAATATAAACAAACACTCTAAATGTAAACAAAGACTACAAATGTAAACAAAGGCTCTAAATGTAAAAATGTAAACAGACTACAAATTTAAACAAAGCCTTTAAAAGTAAACAAAGAATCTAAATGTAAGCGGACTACAAATGTAAACAAACTGCACAAATGTTAACAGACTAAAAACGTAACTATATGCAAAAAAAGACATGTAAACAAAGAGTGCAAATTTAAACAGGCTCTGTATGTAAACAAAGACAACAAATGTAAACAAAGATAACAAATGTAAACAGACTACAAATATAAACAAAGACTAAATTGAAAGAAAGATTAAACATGTAAACAAAGACTACGAACGTAAACAAAGGCACTAAATGTAAACATACTAAATGTAAACAAAGTCTACAAATGTAAACAAAGTATCTAAATTTAAACAAAGACACTAAATGTAAAGAGACTCGAAATGTAAACAAAGACCACAACGTAAACAAAGAATTTAAATGTAAACAAAGACTACAAATGTAAACAAAGAATTTAAACGTAAACAGAGACTACAAATGTAAACAATGGCTACAAATGTAAACAAGGACTCTAAAGGTAAACAAAGACTACAAATGTAAACAAAGGCGCTAAATGTAAGCACTCTAAATATAAAAAAGTCTAAAAATGTAAACAAAGAATCTAAATTTAAACAAAGACACTAAATATAAAGAGACTCGAAATGTAAACAAAGACTACAAATGTAAACAATGACTACAAATGTAAACAAGGACTCTAAAGTTAAACAAAGACTACATATGTAAACAAATACTCTAAATGTAAACAAAGGCTCTATATGTAAACAAAGACTTCAAATGTAAACAAAGACTACAAATTTAAAGAAAGACTACAAATGTAAACAAAGGCTCTATATGTAAACAGACTACAAATTTAAACAAAGCCTCTAAATTTAAACAAAGATTCTAAATGTAAGCGGACTACAAATGTAAACAAAGAATACAAAATTAAACAAAAAGCACAAATGTTAACAGACATTAAATGTAAACAAAGACTACAAATGTAAACAAAGCTCTAAAGGTAAACAGATTACAAATGTAAACAAAGAGCACAGATGTTAAGAGACTCAAAATGTAAACAAAGAGTGTAAATGTAAACAAAGACTCAAAATATAAACAAAGACTCTAAATGTAAACAAATACGTGGAAACAAGGAGTGCAAATTTAAATAGGCTCTGTAAACAAAGACAACAATGTAAACAGACTACGAATGGGAAAAAGGCTCTAAATGAAAACAAAGATTACAAATATAAACAAAGACTCTAAATGGAAACAAAGATTACACATGTAAATAAAGACTACAAACGTAAACAAAGACTCTAAATGTAAACAAAGACTAAAAATGTAAACATAGGCACTAAATGTAAACACTCTAAATGTAAACAAAATCTACAAATGTAAACAAAGTATCTAAATGTAAAGAAAGTCACTAAATGTAAACATAATCTAAATGTAAACAAAGACTACAAATGTAAACAAAGACTACAAATGTAAACAAAGATTCTAAATGTAAAGAGACTCGAAATGTAAACTAAGACTCTAAATGTAAACAAGGAATCTAATTGTAAACAAAGACTACAAATGTAAACAAAGACTCTGAATGTAAACAAAGGCTCTAGTATTAAACAAACACTCTAAATGTAAACAAAGACTACAAATGTAAACAGACTCTAACTCTAAACAAAATCTCTAAATGTAAACAAATATTGTAAATGTAAACATAGACTCTAAAGGTAAACAAAGACTACAAATTGAAACAAAGGCGCTAAATGTAAGCACTCTAAATATAAAAAAGTCTATAAATGTAAACAAAGAATCTAAATTTAAACAAAGACACTAAATATAAAGAGACTCGAAATGTAAACAAAGACTACAAATGTAAACAATGACTACAAATGTAAACAAGGACTCTAAAGTTAAACAAAGACTACATATGTAAACAAATACTCTAAATGTAAACAAAGGCTCTATATGTAAACAAAGACTACAAATGTAAACAAAGACTACAAATTTAAAGAAAGACTACAAATGTAAACAAAGGCTCTATATGTAAACAGACTACAAATTTAAACAAAGCCTCTAAATTTAAACAAAGATTCTAAATGTAAGCGGACTACAAATGTAAACAAAGAATACAAAATTAAACAAAAAGCACAAATGTTAACAGACATTAAATGTAAACAAAGACTACAAATGTAAACAAAGACTGCAAATGTAAACATAGACTACAAATGTAAACTGACTCTAAATGTAAACACAGACAACAAATGTAAACAAAGCTCTAAAGGTAAACAGATTACAAATGTAAACAAAGAGTGTAAATGTAAACAAAGACTCAAAATATAAACAAAGACTCTAAATGTAAACAAATACGTGGAAACAAGGAAAAAAGACTACAAATGTTTACAAAGACTACAAATTTAGAGAAAGACTACAAATGTAAACAAAGGCTCTAAATGTAAACAGACTACAAATTTAAACAAAGCCTCTAAATTTAAGCAAAGAATCTAAATGTAAGCGGTCTACAAATGTAAACAAAGAATACAAAATTAAACAAAGAGCACAAATGTTAACAGACATTAAATGTAAACAAAGACTACAAATGTAAACAAAGACTGCAAATGTAAACAAAGCTCTAAATGTAAACAGATTACAAATGTAAACAAAGAGCACAAATGTTAAGAGACTCAAAATGTAAACAAAGAGTGTAAATGTAAACAAAGACTCTAAATGTAAACAAATACGTGGAAACAAAGAGTGCAAATTTAAATAGGCTCTGTATGTAAACAAACACAACAAATGTAAACAAAGACTACGAATGAGAAAAAGGCTCTAAATGAAAACAAAGATTACAAATATAAACAAAGACTTTAAATGGGAACAAAGATTACACATGTAAATAAAGACTACAAACGTAAACAAAATCACTAAATGTAAACAGAATCTAAATGTAAACAAAGACTACAAATGTAAACAAAGTTTACAAAGATTCTAAATGTAAAGAGACTCGAAATGTAAACTAAGACTCTAAATGTAAACAAGGAATCTAATTGTAAACAAAGACTACAAAAGTAAACAAAGACTCTGAATGTAAACAAAGGCTCTAATTTTAAACAAACACTCTAAATGTAAACAAAGACTACAAATGTAAACAGACTCTAACTGTAAACAAAATCTCTAAATGTAAACAAATATTGTAAATGTAAACATAAACTCTAAAGTTAAAGAAAGACTACAAATGTAAACAAAGGCTCTAAATGTAAACAGACTACAGATTTAAACAAAGCCTTTAAAAATAAACAAAGAATCTAAATGTAAGCGGACTACAAATGTAAACAAAGTGCACAAATGTTAACAGACTAAAAATGTAAACAGTCTCTAAATGTAAACAAAGACATGTAAACAAAGAGTGCAAATTTAAACAGGCTCTGTATGTAAACAAAGACAACAAATGTAAACAAAGACTACAAATATAAACAAAGACTCTAAATTGAAATAAAGATTACACATGTAATCAAAGACTACGAACGTAAACAAAGGCACTAAATGTAAACATTCTAAATGTAAACAAAGTCTAGAAATGTAAACAGAGTATCTAAATTTAAACAAAGGCACTAAATGTAAAGAGACTCGAAATGTAAACAGACTACAAATGTAAACAATGACTACAAATGTAAACAAGGACTCTAAAGGTAAACAAAGACTACATATGTAAACAAATACTCTAAATGTAAACAAAGGCTCTATATGTAAACAAAGACTACAAATGTAAACAAAGACTACAAATTTAGAGAAAGACTACAAATGTAAACAAAGGCTCTAAATGTAAACAGACTACAAATTTAAACAAAGCCTCTAAATTTAAACAAATAATCTAAATGTAAGTGGACTACAAATGTAAACAAAGAATACAAAATTAAACAAAGAGCACAAATATTAACAAAGACTACAAATGTAAACAAAGACTGCAAATGTAAACATAGACTACAAATGTAAACTATGACTACAAATGTAAACAAGGACTCTAAAGGTAAACAAAGACTACAAATGTAAACAAAGGCACTAAATGCAAACACTCTAAATATAAAAAAGTCTAAAAATGTAAACAAAGAATCTAAATTTAAACAAAGACACTAAATGTAAAGAGACTCGAAATGTAAACAGACTACAAATGTAAACAATGACTACAAATGTAGACAAGGACTCTAAAGGTAAACAAAGACTACATATGTAAACAAATACTCTAAATGTAAACAAAGGCTCTATATGTAAAAAAAGACTACAAATGTAAACAAAGACTACAAATTTAGAGAAAGACTACAAATGTAAATAAAGGCTCTAAATGTAAACAGACTACAAATTTAAACAAAGCCTCTAAATTTAAACAAATAATCTAAATGTAAGCGGACTACAAATGTAAACAAAGAATACAAAATTAAACAAAGATCACAAATGTTAACAGACAATAAATGTAAACAAAGACTACAAATGTAAACAAAGACTGCAAATGTAAACATAGACTACAAATGTAAACTGACTCTAAATGTAAACACAGACAACAAATGTAAACAAAGCTCTAAATGTAAACAGATTACAAATGTAAACAAAGAGCACAAATGTTAAGAGACTCAAAATGTAAACAAAGAGTGTAAATGTAAACAAAGACTCAAAATATAAACAAAGACTCTAAATGTAAACAAATACGTGGAAACAAAGAGTGCAAATTTAAATAGGCTCTGTATTTAAACAAAGACAACCAATGTAAACAAAGACTACGAATGAGAAAAAGGCTCTAAATGAAAACAAAGATTACAAATATAAACAAAGACTCTAAATGGAAACAAAGATTACACATGTAAATAATGATTACAAACGTAAACAAAGACTCTAAATATAAACAAGTACTCTAAATGTAAAGAAAGACTACAAATGTAAACAAAGACTCTAAATATAAACAAAGACTAAAAATCTAAACAAAGGCACTAAATGTAAACTCTCTAAATGTAAACAAAATCTACAAATGTAAACAAAGAATCTAAATGTAAACAAAGATTACAAATGTAAACAAAGACTACAAATGTAAACAAAGATTCTAAATGTAAAGAGACTCGAAATGTAAACTAAGACTCTAAATGTAAACAAGGAATCTAATTGTAAACAAAGACTACAAATGTAAACAAAGACTCTGAATGTAAACCAAGGCTCTAATTGTAAACAAACACTCTAAATGTAAACAAAGACTACAAATGTAAACAGACTCTAACTGTAAATAAAATCTCTAAATGTAAACAAATATTGTAAATGTAAACATAGACTCTAAAGGTAAAGAAAGACTACAAATGTAAACAAAGGCTCTAAATGTAAACAGACTACAAATTTAAACAAAGCCTCAAAATTTAAACAAAGAATCTAAATGTAAGCGGACTACAAATGTAAACAAAGAACACAAAATTATACAAAGAGCACAAATGTTAACAGTCCTTAAATGTAAACAAAGACTACAAATGTAAACAAAGACTGCAAATGTAAACATAGACTACAAATGTAACCTAACTCTAAATGTAAACACAGACTACAAATGTAAACAAAGCTCTAAATGTAAGAAGATTACAAATGTAAACAAAGTACACAAATGTTAAGAGACTCAAAATGCAAACAAAGAGTGTAAATGTAAAGAAAGACTCAAAATATAAACAAAGAATCTAAATATAAACAAATACGTGGAAACAAAGAGTGCAAATTTAAATACGCTCTGTATGTAAACAAAGACAACAAATGTAAACAAAGACTACGAATGAGAAAAAGGCTCTAAATGAAAACAAAGATTACAAATATAAACAAAGACTCTAAAATGAAACAAAAATTACACATGTAAATAAAGACTACAAAGGTAAAAAAAGACTCTAAATATAAACAAGTACTCTAAATGTAAAGAAAGGCTACAAATGTAAACAAAGACTCTAAATATAAACAAAGACTAAAAATGTAAACAAAGGCACTAAATGTAAACAGAATCTAAATGCAAACAAAGACTACAAATGTAAACAAAGACACTAAATGTAAAGAGACTCGAAATGTAAACAAAGTCTACAAATGTAAACAATGACTACAAATGTAAACAAGGACTCTAAAGGTAAACGAAGACTACATATGTAAATAAATACTCTAAATGTAAACAAAGGCTCTATATGTAAACAAAGACTACAAATTTAGAGAAAGACTACAAACGTAAACAAAGCCTCTAAATTTAAACAAATAATCTAAATGTAAAGAAAGACTACAAATGTAAAGAAAGACTCTAAATATAAACAAAGACTAAAAATGTAAACAAAGGCACTAAATGTAAACTCTCTAAATGTAAACAAAATCTACAAATGTAAACAAAGAATCCGAATGTAAACAAAATCACTAAATCTAAACAGAATCTAAATGTAAACAAAGACTACATATGTAAACAAAGTTTCTAAATGTAAAGAGACTCGAAATGTAAACTAAGACTCTAAATGTAAACAAGGAATCTAATTGTAAACAAAGACTACAAATGTAAACAACGACTCTGAATGTAAACAAAGGCTCTAATTGGAAACAAACTCTAAATGTAAACAAAGACTACAAATGTAAACAGACTCTAACTGTAAACAAAATCTGTAAATGTAAACAAATATTGTAAATGTAAACATAGACTCTAAAGGTAAAGAAAGACTACAAATGTAAACAAAGGCTCTAAATGTAAACAGACGACAAATTAAACAAAGACTTTAAAAATAAACAAAGAATCTAAATGTAAGCGGACTACAAATGTAAACGAAGTGCACAAATGTTAACAGACTAAAAATGTAAACAGTCTCTAAATGTAAACAAAGACATGTAAACAAAGAGTGCAAATTTAAACAGGCTCTGTATGTAAACAATGACAACAAATGCAAACAAAGATAACAAATGTAAACAAAGACTACAAACATAAACAAGGACTCTAAATTGAAACAAAGATTACACATGTAAACAAAGACTACGAACGTAAACAAAGGCACTAAATGTAAACATTCTAAATGTAAACAAAGTCTACAAATGTAAACAAAGTATATAAATTTAAACAAAGACACTAAATGTAAAGAGTCTCGAAATGTAAACAAAGACTACGAATATAAACAAAGAATTTAAATGTAAACAAAGACTACAAATGTAAACAAAGAATTTAAATGTAAACAAAGACTAGAAATGTAAACAATGACTACAAATGTAAACAAGGACTCTAAAGGTAAACAAAGACTACAAATGTAAACAAAGGCACTAAACGGAAACACTCTAAATATAAAAAAGTCTAAAAATGTAAACAAAGAATCTAAATTTAAACAAAGACACTAAATGTAAAGAGACTCGAAATGTAAACAAAGACTACAAATGTAAACAAGGACTCTAAAGGTAAACAAAGACTACAAATTTAAAGAAAGACTACAAATGTAAACAAAGACTCTAAATGTAAACAGACTACAAATTTAAACAAAGCCTCTAAATTTAAACAAAGAATCTAAATGTAAGCGGACTACAAATGTAAACAAAGAATACAAAATTAAACAAAGAGCACAAATGTTAACAGACATTAAATGTAAACAAAGACTACAAATGTAAACAAAGACTGCAAATGTAAACATAGACTACAAATGTAAACTGACTCTAAATGTAAACACAGACAACAAATGTAAACAAAGCTCTAAATGTAAACAGATTACAAATGTAAACAAAGAGCACAAATGTTAAGAGACTCAAAATGTAAACAAAGAGTGTAAATGTAAACAAATACGTGGAAACAAAAAGTGCAAATTTAAATAGGCTCTGTATGTAAACAAAGACAACAAATGTAAACAAAGACTACGAATGAGAAAAAGGCTCTAAATGAAAACAAAGATTACAAATATAAACAAAGACTCTAAATGGAAACAAAGATTACACATGTAAATAAATACTACAAACGTAAACAAAGACTCTAAATGTAAACAAGTACTCTGAATTTAAAGAAGGACTACAAATGTAAACAAACACTCTAAATATAAACAAAGACTAAAAATGTAAACAAAGGCACTAAATGTAAACTCTCTAAATGTAAACAAAATCTACAAATGTAAACAAAGAATCTAAATGTAAACAAAATCACTAAATGTAAACAGAATCTAAATGTAAACAAAGATTACAAATGTAAACAAAGACTACAAATGTAAACAAAGATTCTAAATGTAAAGAGACTCGAAATGTAAACTAAGAATCTAATTGTAAACAAAGACTACAAATGTAAACAAAGACTCTGAATGTAAACAAAGGCTCTAATTGTAAACAAACACTCTAAATGTAAACAAAGACTACAAATGTAAACAGACTCTAACTG
The DNA here is from genome assembly GCA_963930645.1 of Salticus scenicus. Lineage (NCBI taxonomy): Eukaryota > Metazoa > Arthropoda > Arachnida > Araneae > Salticidae > Salticus > Salticus scenicus. The sequence continues at coordinate 4,772,357 of OZ005648.1, read as the reverse complement.
TAAACAAAATCTCTAAATGTAAACAAATATTGAAAATGTAAACATAGACTCTAAATGTAAAGAAAGACTACGAACGTAAACAAAGGCACTAAATGTAAACATTCTAAATGTAAACAAAGTCTACAAATGTAAACAAAGTATATAAATTTAAACAAAGACAGTAAATGTAAAGAGACTCGAAATGTAAACAAAGACTACAAATGTAAACAATGACTACAAATGTAAACAAGGACTCTAAAGGTAAACAAAGACTACATATGTAAACAAATACTCTAAATGTAAACAAAGGCTCTATATGTAAACAAAGACTACAAATGTAAACAAAGACTACAAATTTAGAGAAAGACTACAAATGTAAACAAAGGCTCTAAATGTAAACAGACTACAAATTTAAACAAAGCCTCTAAATTTAAACAAATAATCTAAATGTAAGTGGACTACAAATGTAAACAAAGAATACAAAATTAAACAAAGAGCACAAATATTAACAAAGACTACAAATGTAAACAAAGACTGCAAATGTAAACATAGACTACAAATGTAAACTGACTCTAAATGTAAACACAGACAACAAATGTAAAGAAAGCTCTAAATGTAAACAGATTACAAATGGAAACAAAGAGCACAAATGTTAAGAGACTCAAAATGTAAACAAAGAGTGCAAATGTAAACAAAGACTCAAAATATAAACAAAGACTCTAAATGTAAAGAAATACGTGGAAACAAAGAGTGCAAATTTAAATACGCTCTGTATGTAAACAAAGACAACAAATGTAAACAAAGACTACGAATGAGAAAAAGGCTTTAAATGAAAGCAAAGATTACAAATATAAACAAACACTCTAAATGTAAACAAAGACTACAAATGTAAACAAAGGCTCTAAATGTAAAAATGTAAACAGACTACAAATTTAAACAAAGCCTTTAAAAGTAAACAAAGAATCTAAATGTAAGCGGACTACAAATGTAAACAAACTGCACAAATGTTAACAGACTAAAAACGTAACTATATGCAAAAAAAGACATGTAAACAAAGAGTGCAAATTTAAACAGGCTCTGTATGAAAACAAAGACAACAAATGTAAACAAAGATAACAAATGTAAACAAAGACTACAAATATAAACAAAGACTAAATTGAAAGAAAGATTAAACATGTAAACAAAGACTACGAACGTAAACAAAGGCACTAAATGTAAACATACTAAATGTAAACAAAGTCTACAAATGTAAACAAAGTATCTAAATTTAAACAAAGACACTAAATGTAAAGAGACTCGAAATGTAAACAAAGACCACAACGTAAACAAAGAATTTAAATGTAAACAAAGACTACAAATGTAAACAAAGAATTTAAACGTAAACAGAGACTACAAATGTAAACAATGGCTACAAATGTAAACAAGGACTCTAAAGGTAAACAAAGACTACAAATGTAAACAAAGGCGCTAAATGTAAGCACTCTAAATATAAAAAAGTCTAAAAATGTAAACAAAGAATCTAAATTTAAACAAAGACACTAAATATAAAGAGACTCGAAATGTAAACAAAGACTACAAATGTAAACAATGACTACAAATGTAAACAAGGACTCTAAAGTTAAACAAAGACTACATATGTAAACAAATACTCTAAATGTAAACAAAGGCTCTATATGTAAACAAAGACTTCAAATGTAAACAAAGACTACAAATTTAAAGAAAGACTACAAATGTAAACAAAGGCTCTATATGTAAACAGACTACAAATTTAAACAAAGCCTCTAAATTTAAACAAAGATTCTAAATGTAAGCGGACTACAAATGTAAACAAAGAATACAAAATTAAACAAAAAGCACAAATGTTAACAGACATTAAATGTAAACAAAGACTACAAATGTAAACAAAGCTCTAAAGGTAAACAGATTACAAATGTAAACAAAGAGCACAGATGTTAAGAGACTCAAAATGTAAACAAAGAGTGTAAATGTAAACAAAGACTCAAAATATAAACAAAGACTCTAAATGTAAACAAATACGTGGAAACAAGGAGTGCAAATTTAAATAGGCTCTGTAAACAAAGACAACAATGTAAACAGACTACGAATGGGAAAAAGGCTCTAAATGAAAACAAAGATTACAAATATAAACAAAGACTCTAAATGGAAACAAAGATTACACATGTAAATAAAGACTACAAACGTAAACAAAGACTCTAAATGTAAACAAAGACTAAAAATGTAAACATAGGCACTAAATGTAAACACTCTAAATGTAAACAAAATCTACAAATGTAAACAAAGTATCTAAATGTAAAGAAAGTCACTAAATGTAAACATAATCTAAATGTAAACAAAGACTACAAATGTAAACAAAGACTACAAATGTAAACAAAGATTCTAAATGTAAAGAGACTCGAAATGTAAACTAAGACTCTAAATGTAAACAAGGAATCTAATTGTAAACAAAGACTACAAATGTAAACAAAGACTCTGAATGTAAACAAAGGCTCTAGTATTAAACAAACACTCTAAATGTAAACAAAGACTACAAATGTAAACAGACTCTAACTCTAAACAAAATCTCTAAATGTAAACAAATATTGTAAATGTAAACATAGACTCTAAAGGTAAACAAAGACTACAAATTGAAACAAAGGCGCTAAATGTAAGCACTCTAAATATAAAAAAGTCTATAAATGTAAACAAAGAATCTAAATTTAAACAAAGACACTAAATATAAAGAGACTCGAAATGTAAACAAAGACTACAAATGTAAACAATGACTACAAATGTAAACAAGGACTCTAAAGTTAAACAAAGACTACATATGTAAACAAATACTCTAAATGTAAACAAAGGCTCTATATGTAAACAAAGACTACAAATGTAAACAAAGACTACAAATTTAAAGAAAGACTACAAATGTAAACAAAGGCTCTATATGTAAACAGACTACAAATTTAAACAAAGCCTCTAAATTTAAACAAAGATTCTAAATGTAAGCGGACTACAAATGTAAACAAAGAATACAAAATTAAACAAAAAGCACAAATGTTAACAGACATTAAATGTAAACAAAGACTACAAATGTAAACAAAGACTGCAAATGTAAACATAGACTACAAATGTAAACTGACTCTAAATGTAAACACAGACAACAAATGTAAACAAAGCTCTAAAGGTAAACAGATTACAAATGTAAACAAAGAGTGTAAATGTAAACAAAGACTCAAAATATAAACAAAGACTCTAAATGTAAACAAATACGTGGAAACAAGGAAAAAAGACTACAAATGTTTACAAAGACTACAAATTTAGAGAAAGACTACAAATGTAAACAAAGGCTCTAAATGTAAACAGACTACAAATTTAAACAAAGCCTCTAAATTTAAACAAATAATCTAAATGTAAGCGGACTACAAATGTAAACAAAGAATACAAAATTAAACAAAGATCACAAATGTTAACAGACAATAAATGTAAACAAAGACTACAAATGTAAACAAAGACTGCAAATGTAAACATAGACAACAAATGTAAACTGACTCTAAATGTAAACACAGACAACAAATGTAAACAAAGCTCTAAATGTAAACAGATTACAAATGTAAACAAAGAGCACAAATGTTAAGAGACTCAAAATGTAAACAAAGAGTGTAAATGTAAACAAAGACTCAAAATATAAACAAAGACTCTAAATGTAAACAAATACGTGGAAACAAAGAGTGCAAATTTAAATAGGCTCTGTATTTAAACAAAGACAACCAATGTAAACAAAGACTACGAATGAGAAAAAGGCTCTAAATGAAAACAAAGATTACAAATATAAACAAAGACTCTAAATGGAAACAAAGATTACACATGTAAATAATGATTACAAACGTAAACAAAGACTCTAAATATAAACAAGTACTCTAAATGTAAAGAAAGACTACAAATGTAAACAAAGACTCTAAATATAAACAAAGACTAAAAATCTAAACAAAGGCACTAAATGTAAACTCTCTAAATGTAAACAAAATCTACAAATGTAAACAAAGAATCTAAATGTAAACAAAGATTACAAATGTAAACAAAGACTACAAATGTAAACAAAGATTCTAAATGTAAAGAGACTCGAAATGTAAACTAAGACTCTAAATGTAAACAAGGAATCTAATTGTAAACAAAGACTACAAATGTAAACAAAGACTCTGAATGTAAACCAAGGCTCTAATTGTAAACAAACACTCTAAATGTAAACAAGGACTACAAATGTAAACAGACTCTAACTGTAAATAAAATCTCTAAATGTAAACAAATATTGTAAATGTAAACATAGACTCTAAAGGTAAAGAAAGACTACAAATGTAAACAAAGGCTCTAAATGTAAACAGACTACAAATTTAAACAAAGCCTCAAAATTTAAACAAAGAATCTAAATGTAAGCGGACTACAAATGTAAACAAAGAACACAAAATTATACAAAGAGCACAAATGTTAACAGTCCTTAAATGTAAACAAAGACTACAAATGTAAACAAAGACTGCAAATGTAAACATAGACTACAAATGTAACCTAACTCTAAATGTAAACACAGACTACAAATGTAAACAAAGCTCTAAATGTAAGAAGATTACAAATGTAAACAAAGTACACAAATGTTAAGAGACTCAAAATGCAAACAAAGAGTGTAAATGTAAACAAAGACTCAAAATATAAACAAAGAATCTAAATATAAACAAATACGTGGAAACAAAGAGTGCAAATTTAAATACGCTCTGTATGTAAACAAAGACAACAAATGTAAACAAAGACTACGAATGAGAAAAAGGCTCTAAATGAAAACAAAGATTACAAATATAAACAAAGACTCTAAAATGAAACAAAAATTACACATGTAAATAAAGACTACAAAGGTAAAAAAAGACTCTAAATATAAACAAGTACTCTAAATGTAAAGAAAGGCTACAAATGTAAACAAAGACTCTAAATATAAACAAAGACTAAAAATGTAAACAAAGGCACTAAATGTAAACAGAATCTAAATGTAAACAAAGACTACAAATGTAAACAAAGACACTAAATGTAAAGAGACTCGAAATGTAAACAAAGACTACAAATGTAAACAATGACTACAAATGTAAACAAGGACTCTAAAGGTAAACGAAGACCACATATGTAAATAAATACTCTAAATGTAAACAAAGGCTCTATATGTAAACAAAGACAACAAATGTAAACAAAGACTACGAATGAGAAAAAGGCTCTAAATGAAAACAAAGATTACAAATATAAACAAAGAATCTAAATGGAAACAAAGATTACACATGTAAATAAATACTACAAACGTAAACAAAGACTCTAAATGTAAACAAGTACTCTAAATGTAAAGAAAGACTACAAATGTAAACAAAGACTCTAAACATAAACAAAGACTAAAAATGTAAACAAAGGCACTAAATGTAAACTCTCTAAATGTAAATAAAATCTACAAATGTAAACAAAGAATCTAAATGTAAACAAAATCACTAAATGTAAACAGAATCTAAATGTAAACAAAGACTACAAATGTGAACAAAGACACTAAATGTAAAGAGACTCGAAATGTAAACTAAGACTCTAAATGTAAACAAGGAATCTAATTGTAAACAAAGACTACAAATGTAAACAAAGACTCTGAATGTAAACATAGGCTCTAATTTTAAACACACACTCTAAATGAAAACAAAGACTACAAATATAAACAGACTCTAACTGTAAACCAAATCTCTAAATGTAAACAAATATTGTAGATGTAAATATAGACTCTAAAGGTAAAGAAAGACTACAAATGTAAACAAAGGCTCTAAATGTAATCAGACTACAAATTTAAACAAAGCCTTTAAAAATAAACAAAGAATCTAAATGTAAGCGGACTACAAATGTAAACAAAGTGCACAAATGTTAACAGCCTAAAAATATAAACAGTCTCTAAATGTAAACAAAGACATGTAAACAAAGACAACAAATGTAAACAAAGATAACAAATGTAAACAAAGACTACAAATATAAACAAAGACTCTAAATTGAAACAAAGATTACACATGTAAACAAAGACTACGAACGTAAACAAAGGCACTAAATGTAAACATTCTAAATGTAAACAAAGTCTACAAATGTAAACAAAGTATCTAAATTTAAACAAAGACACTAAATGTAAAGAGACTCGAAATGTAAACAAAGACTACAAATGTAAACAATGACTACAAATGTAAACAAGGACTCTAAAGGTAAACAAAGACTACAAATGTAAACAAAGGCACTAAATGTAAACACTCTAAATATAAAAATGTCTAAAAATGTAAACAAAGAATCTAAATTTAAACAAAGACACTAAATATAAACAGACTCGAAATGTAAACAAAGACTACAAATGTAAACAAAGACTACAAATGTAAACAAGGACTCTAAAGGTAAACAAAGACTGCATATGTAAACAAATACTCTAAATGTAAACAAAGGCTCTATATGTAAACAAAGACTACAAATGTAAATAAAGACTACAAATTTAAAGAAAGACTACAAATGTAAACAAAGGCTCTAAATGTAAACAGACTACAAATTTAAACAAAGCCTCTAAATTTAAGCAAAGAATCTAAATGTAAGCGGTCTACAAATGTAAACAAAGAATACAAAATTAAACAAAGAGCACAAATGTTAACAGACATTAAATGTAAACAAAGACTACAAATGTAAATAAAGACTGCAAATGTAAACAAAGCTCTAAATGTAAACAGATTACAAATGTAAACAAAGAGCACAAATGTTAAGAGACTCAAAATGTAAACAAAGAGTGTAAATGTAAACAAAGACTCTAAATATAAACAAAGACTCTAAATGTAAACAAATACGTGGAAACAAAGAGTGCAAATTTAAATAGGCTCTGTATGTAAACAAACACAACAAATGTAAACAAAGACTACGAATGAGAAAAAGGCTCTAAATGAAAACAAAGATTACAAATATAAACAAAGACTCTAAATGGGAACAAAGATTACACATGTAAATAAAGACTACAAACGTAAACAAAATCACTAAATGTAAACAGAATCTAAATGTAAACAAAGACTACAAATGTAAACAAAGACTACAAAGATTCTAAATGTAAAGAGACTCGAAATGTAAACTAAGACTCTAAATGTAAACAAGGAATCTAATTGTAAACAAAGACTACAAAAGTAAACAAAGACAACAAATGTAAACAAAGACTCTGAATGTAAACCAAGGCTCTAATTGTAAACAAACACTCTAAATGTAAACAAAGACTACAAATGTAAACAGACTCTAACTGTAAATAAAATCTCTAAATGTAAACAAATATTGTAAATGTAAACATAGACTCTAAACATAAAGAAAGACTACAAATGTAAACAAAGTCTCTAAATGTAAACAAGTACTCTAAATGTAAAGAAAGACTACAAATGTAAAAAAACTCTAAATATAAACAAAGACTAAAAATGTAAACAAAGGCACTAAATGTAAACTCTCTAAATGTAAACAAAATCTACAAATGTAAACAAAGAATCTAAATGTAAACAAAATCACTAAATGTAAACAGAATCTAAATGTAAACAAAGACTACAAATGTAAACAAAGATTCTAAATGTAAAGAGACTCGAAATGTAAACTAAGACTCTAAATGTAAACAAGGAATCTAATTGTAAACAATGACTACAGATGTAAACAAAGACTCTGAATGTTAACAAAGGCTCTAATTGTAAACACACACTCTAAATGTAAACAAAGACTACAAATGTAAACAGACTCTAACTGTAAACAAAATCTCTAAATGTAAACAAATATTGTAAATGTAAACATAAACTCTAAAGTTAAAGAAAGACTACAAATGTAAACAAAGGCTCTAAATGTAAACAGACTACAGATTTAAACAAAGCCTTTAAAAATAAACAAAGAATCTAAATGTAAGCGGACTACAAATGTAAACAAAGTGCACAAATGTTAACAGACTAAAAATGTAAACAGTCTCTAAATGTAAACAAAGACATGTAAACAAAGAGTGCAAATTTAAACAGGCTCTGTATGTAAACAAAGACAACAAATGTAAACAAAGACTACAAATATAAACAAAGACTCTAAATTGAAATAAAGATTACACATGTAATCAAAGACTACGAACGTAAACAAAGGCACTAAATGTAAACATTCTAAATGTAAACAAAGTCTAGAAATGTAAACAGAGTATCTAAATTTAAACAAAGACACTAAATGTAAAGAGACTCGAAATGTAAACAGACTACAAATGTAAACAATGACTACAAATGTAAACAAGGACTCTAAAGGTAAACAAAGACTACATATGTAAACAAATACTCTAAATGTAAACAAAGGCTCTATATGTAAACAAAGACTACAAATTTAGAGAAAGACTACAAACGTAAACAAAGCCTCTAAATTTAAACAAATAATCTAAATGTAAAGAAAGACTACAAATGTAAAGAAAGACTCTAAATATAAACAAAGACTAAAAATGTAAACAAAGGCACTAAATGTAAACTCTCTAAATGTAAACAAAATCTACAAATGTAAACAAAGAATCCGAATGTAAACAAAATCACTAAATCTAAACAGAATCTAAATGTAAACAAAGACTACATATGTAAACAAAGTTTCTAAATGTAAAGAGACTACAAATTTAAACAAAGCCTCAAAATTTAAACAAAGAATCTAAATGTAAGCGGACTACAAATGTAAACAAAGAATACAAAATTATACAAAGAGCACAAATGTTAACAGACCTTAAATGTAAACAAAGACTACAAATGTAAACAAAGACTGCAAATGTAAACATAGACTACAAATGTAACCTAACTCTAAATGTAAACACAGACTACAAATGTAAACAAAGCTCTAAATGTAAGAAGATTACAAATGTAAACAAAGTACACAAATGTTAAGAGACTCAAAATGCAAACAAAGAGTGTAAATGTAAACAAAGACTCAAAATATAAATAAAGAATCTAAATATAAACAAATACGTGGAAACAAAGAGTGCAAATTTAAATACGCTCTGTATGTAAAGAAAGACAACAAATGTAAACAAAGACTACGAATGAGAAAAAGGCTCTAAATGAAAACAAAGATTACAAATATAAACAAAGACTCTAAAATGAAACAAAAATTACACATGTAAATAAAGACTACAAAGGTAAAAAAAGACTCTAAATATAAACAAGTACTCTAAATGTAAAGAAATGCTACAAATGTAAACAAAGACTCTAAATATAAACAAAGACTAAAAATGTAAACAAAGGCACTAAATGTAAACAGAATCTAAATGTAAACAAAGACTACAAATGTAAACAAAGACACTAAATGTAAAGAGACTCGAAATGTAAACAAAGACTACAAATGTAAACAATGACTACAAATGTAAACAAGGACTCTAAAGGTAAACGAAGACTATATATGTAAATAAATACTCTAAATGTAAACAAAGGCTCTATATGTAAACAAAGACAACAAATGTAAACAAAGACTACGAATGAGAAAAAGGCTCTAAATGAAAACAAAGATTACAAGTATAAACAAAGAATCTAAATGGAAACAAAGATTACACATGTAAATTAATACTACAAACGTAAACAAAGACTCTAAATGTAAACAAGTACTCTAAATGCAAAGAAAGACTACAAATGTAAACAAAGACTCTAAATATAAACAAAGACTAAAAATGTAAACATAGGCACTAAATGTAAACTCTCTAAATGTAAACAAAATCTACAAATGTAAACAAAGAATCTAAATGTAAACAAAATCACTAAATGTAAACAGAATCTAAATGTAAACAAAGACTACAAATGTAAACAAAGATTCTAAATGTAAAGAGACTAGAAATGTAAACTAAGACTCTAAATGTAAACAAGGAATTTAATTGTAAACAAAGACTACAAATGTAAACAAAGACTCTGAATGTAAACATAGGCTCTAATTGTAAACACACACTCTAAATGAAAACAAAGACTACAAATATAAACAGACTCTAACTGTAAACAATATCTCTAAATGTAAACAAATATTGTAGATGTAAATATAGACTCTAAATGTAAAGAAAGACTTCAAATGTAAACAAAGGCTCTAAATGTAAACAGACTACAAATTTAAAGAAAGCCTTTAAAAATAAACAAAGAATCTAAATGTAAGCGGACTTCAAATGTAAACAAAGTGTACAAATGTTAACAGACTAAAAATGTAAACAGTCTCTAAATGTAAACAAAGACATGTAAACAAAGAGTGCAAATTTAAACAGGCTCTGTATGTAAACAAAGACAACAAATGTAAACAAAGACTACAAATATAAACAAAGACTCTAAATTGAAATAAAGATTACACATGTAAACAAAGACTACGAACGTAAACAAAGGCACTAAATGTAAACATTCTAAATGTAAAAACTAGAAATGTAAAAACAGTATCTAAATTTAAACAAAGACACTAAATGTAAAGAGACTCGAAATGTAAAAAGACTACAAAAGTAAACAATGACTACAAATGTAAACAAGGACTCTAAAGGTAAACAAAGACTCTAAAGGTAAACAAAGACTACATATGTAAACAAATACTCTAAATGTAAACAAAGGCTCTATATGTAAACAAAGACTACAAATGTAAACAAAGACTACAAACGTAAACAAAGCCTCTAAATTTAAACAAATAATCTAAATGTAAAGAAAGACTACAAATGTAAACAAAGACTCTAAATATAAACAAAGACTAAAAATGTAAACAAAGGCACTAAATGTATACTCTCTAAATGTAAACAAAATCTACAAATGTAAACAAAGAATCTAAATGTAAACAAAATCACTAAATGTAAACAGAATCTAAATGTAAACAAAGACTACAAATGTAAACAAAGATTCTAAATGTAAAGAGACTCGAAATGTAAACTAAGACTCTAAATGTAAACAAGGAATCTAATTGTAAACAAAGACTACAAATGTAAACAAAGACTCTGAATGTAAACAAAGGCTCTAGTATTAAACAAACACTCTAAATGTAAACAAAGACTACAAATGTAAACAGACTCTAACTCTAAACAAAATCTCTAAATGTAAACAAATATTGTATATGTAAACATAGACTCTAAAGGTAAAGAAAGACTACAAATGTAAACAAAGGCTCTAAATGTAAACAGACTACAAATTTAAACAAAGCCTTTAAAAATAAACAAAGAAACTAAATGTAAGCGGACTACAAATGTAAACAAAGTGCACAAATGTTAACAGAATAAAAATGTAAACAGTCTCTAAATGTAAACAAAGACATGTAAACAAAGAGTGCAAATTTAAACAGGTTCCGTATTTAAACAAAGACAACAAATGTAAACAAAGATAAAAAATGTAAACAAAGACTATAAATATAAACAAAGACTCTAAATTGAAACAAAGATTACACATGTAAACAAAGACCACGAACGTAAACAAAGGCACTAAATGTAAACATTCTAAATGTAAACAAAGTCTACAAATGTAAACAAAGTATCTAAATTTAAACAAAGACACTAAATATAAAGAGACTCGAAATGTAAACAAAGACTACAAATGTAAACAATGACTACAAATGTAAACAAGGACTCTAAAGGTAAACAAAGACTACAAATGTAAACAAAGGCACTAAATGCAAACACTCTAAATATAAAAAAGTCTAAAAATGTAAACAAAGATTCTAAATTTAAACAAAGACACTAAATGGAAAGACACTCGAAATGTAAACAAATACGTGGAAACAAAGAGTGCAAATTTAAATAGGCTCTGTATTTAATCAAAGACAACAAATGTAAACAAAGACTACGAATGAGAAAAAGGCTCTAAATGAAAACAAAGATTACAAATATAAACAAAGACTCTAAATGGAAACAAAGATTACACATGTAAATAAAGACTACAAACGTAAACAAAGACTCTAAATATAAACAAGTACTCTAAATGTAAAGAAAGACTACAAATGTAAACAAACACTCTAAATATAAACAAAGACTAAAAATCTAAACAAAGGCACTAAATGTAAACTCTCTAAATGTAAACAAAATCTACAAATGTAAACAAAGAATCTAAATGTAAACAAAGATTACAAATGTAAACAAAGACTACAAATGTAAACAAAGATTCTAAATGTAAAGAGACTCGAAATGTAAACTAAGACTCTAAATGTAAACAAGGAATCTAATTGTGAACAAAGACAACAAATGTAAACAAAGACTCTGAATGTAAACCAAGGCTCTAATTGTAAACAAACACTCTAAATGTAAACAAAGACTACAAATGTAAACAGACTCTAACTGTAAATAAAATCTCTAAATGTAAACAAATATTGTAAATGTAAACATAGACTCTAAAGATAAAGAAAGACTACAAATGTAAACAAAGACTCTAAATGTAAACAAGTACTCTAAATGTAAAGAAAGACTACAAATGTAAAAAAACTCTAAATATAAACAAAGACTAAAAATGTAAACAAAGGCACTAAATGTAAACTCTCTAAATGTAAACAAAATCTACAAATGTAAACAAAGAATCTAAATGTAAACAAAATCACTAAATGTAAACAGAATCTAAATGTAAACAAAGACTACAAATGTAAACAAAGATTCTAAATGTAAAAAGACTCGAAATGTAAACTAAGACTCTAAATGTAAACAAGGAATCTAATTGTAAACAAAGACTACAGATGTAAACAAAGACTCTGAATGTTAACAAAGGCTCTAATTGTAAACACACACTCTAAATGTAAACAAAGACTACAAATGTAAACAGACTCTAACTGTAAACAAAATCTCTAAATGTAAACAAATATTGTAGATGTATATATAGACTCTAAAGGTAAAGAAAGACTACAAATGTAAACAAAGGCTCTAAATGTAAACAGATTACAATTTTAAACAATGCCTTTAAAAATAAACAAAGAATCTAAATGTAAGCGGACTACAAATGTAAACAAAGTGCACAAATGTTAACAGACTAAAAATGTTAACAGTCTCTAAATGTAAACAAAGACATGTAAACAAAGAGTGCAAATTTAAACAGGCTCTGTATGTAAACAAAGACAACAAATGTAAACAAAGATAACAAATGTAAACAAAGACTACAAATATAAACAAAGACTCTAAATTGAAACAAAGATTACACATGTAAACAAAGACTACGAACGTAAACAAAGGCACTAAATGTAAACATTCTAAATGTAAACAAAGTCTACAAATGTAAACAAAGTATCTAAATTTAAACAAAGACACTAAATGTAAAGAGACTCGAAATGTAAACAAAGACTACAAATGTAAACAATGACTACAAATGTAAACAATGACTACAAATGTAAACACGGACTCTAAAGGTAAACAAAGACTACAAATATAAACAAAGGAACTAAATGTAAACACTCTAAATATAAAAAAGTCTAAAAATGTAAACAAAGAATCTAAATTTAAACAAAGACACTAAATGTAAATAGACTCGAAATGTAAACAAAGACTACAAATGTAAACAATGACTACAAATGTAAACAAGGACGCTAAAGTTAAACAAAGACTACATATGTAAACAAATACTCTAAATGTAAACAAAGGCTCTATATCTAAAGAAAGACCACAAATGTAAACAAAGACTACAAATTTAAAGAAAGACTACAAATGTAAACAAAGGCTCTCAATGTAAACAGACTGCAAATTTAAACAAAGCCTCTAAATTTAAACAAAGAATCTAAATGTAAGCGGACTACAAATGTAAACAAATACAAAATTAAACAAAGAGCACAAATGTTAACAGACATTAAATGTAAACAAAGACTACAAATGTAAACAAAGACTGCAAATGTAAACATAGACTACAATTGTAAACTGACTCTAAATGTAAACACAGACAACAAATGTAAACAAAGCTCTAAATGTAAACAGATTACAAATGTAAACAAAGAGCACAAATGTTAAGAGACTCAAAATGTAAACAAAGAGTGTAAATGCAAACAAAGACTCAAAATATAAACAAAGACTCTAAATGTAAAGAAATACGTGGAAACAAAGAGTGCAAAATTAAATACGCTCTGTATGTAAACAAAGACAACAAATGTAAACAAAGACTACGAATGAGAAAAAGGCTTTAAATGAAAACAAAGATTACAAATATAAACAAACACTCTAAATGTAAACAAAGACTACAAATGTAAACAAAGGCTCTAAATGTAAAAATGTAAACAGACTACAAATTTAAACATAGCCTTTAAAAGTAAATAAAGAATCTAAATGTAAGTGGACTACAAATGTAAACAAAGTGCACAAATGTTAACAGACTAAAAATGTAAACAGTCTCTATATGTAAACAAAGACATGTAAACAAAGAGTGCAAATTTAAACAGGCTCTGTATGTAAACAAAGACAACAAATGTAAACAAAGATAACAAATGTAAACAAAGACTACAAATATAAACAAAGACTGAATTGAAACAAAGATTAAACATGTAAACAAAGACTACGAACGTAAACAAAGACACTAAATGTAAACATACTAAATGTAAACAAAGTCTACAAATGTAAACAAAGAATTTAAATGTAAACAAAGACTACAAATGTAAACAAAGAATTTAAACGTAAACAAAGAGCACAAATGTTAACAGACATTAAATGTAAACAAAAACTACAAATGTAAACAAAGACTGCAAATGTAAACATAGACTACAAATGTAAACTGACTCTAAATGTAAACACAGACAACAAATGTAAACAAAGCTCTAAATGTTAACAGATTACAAATGTAAACAAAGAGCATAGATGTTAAGAGACTCAAAATGTAAACAAAGGGTGTAAATGTAAACAAATACGTGGAAACAAGGAGTGCAAATTTAAATAGGCTCTGTATGTAAACAAAGACAACAAATGTAAACAAAGACTATGAATGAGAAAAAGGCTCTAAATGAAAACAAAGATTACAAATATAAACAAAGACTCTAAATGTAAACAAATACTCTAAATGTAAAGAAAGAATACAAATGTAAACAAAGACTCTAAATGTAAACAGACTAAAAATGTAAACATAGGCACTAAATGTAAACACTCTAAATGTAAACAAAATCTACAAATGTAAACAAAGTATCTAAATTTAAAGAAAGTCACTAAATGTAAACATAATCGAAATGTAAACAAAGACTACAAATGTAAACAAAGACTACAAATGTAAACAAAGATTCTAAATGTAAAGAGACTCGAAATGTAAACTAAGACTCTAAATGTAAACAAGGAATCTAATTGTAAACAAAGACTGCAGATGTAAACAAAGACTCTGAATGTAAACAAAGGCTCTAATTGTAAACACACACTCTAAATGTAAACAAAGACTACAAATGTAAACAGACTCTAACTGTAAACAAAATCTCTAAATGTAAACAAATATTGTAAATGTAAACATAGACTCTAAAGGTAAAGAAAGACTACAAAAGTAAACAAAGGCTCTAAATGTAAACAGACTACAAATTTAAACAAAGCCTTTAAAAATAAACAAAGAAACTAAATGTAAGCGGACTACAAATGTAAACAAAGAATACAAAATTAAAGAAAGATCACAAATGTTAACAGACATTAAATGTAAACAAAGACTACAAATGTAAACAAAGACTGCAAATGTAAACATAGACTACAAATGTAAACTGACTCTAAATGTAAACACAGACAACAAATGTAAACAAAGCTCTAAATGTAAACAGATTACAAATGTAAACAAAGAGCACAAATGTTAAGAGACTCAAAATGTAAACAAAGAGTGTAAATGTAAACAAAGACTCAAAATATAAACAAAGACTCTAAATGTAAACAAATACGTGGAAACAAAGAGTGCAAATTAAAATAGGCTCTGTATTTAAACAAAGACAACAAATGTAAACAAAGACTATGAATGAGAAAAAGGCTCTAAATGAAAACAAAGATTACAAATATAAACAAAGACTCTAAATGGAAACAAAGATTACACATGTAAATAAAGACTACAAACGTAAACAAAGACTCTAAATATAAACAAGTACTCTAAATGTAAAGAAAGGCTACAAATGTAAACAAAGACTCTAAATATAAACAAAGACTAAAAATCTAAACAAAGGCACTAGATGTAAACTCTCTAAATGTAAACAAAATCTACAAATGTAAACAAAGAATCTAAATGTAAACAAAGATTACAAATGTAAACAAAGACTACAAATGTAAACAAAGATTACAAATGTAAACAAAGATTCTAAATGTAAAGAGACTCGAAATGTAAACTAAGACTCTAAATGTAAACAAGGAATCTAATTGTAAACAAAGACTACAAATGTAAACAAAGACTCTGAATGTAAACATAGGCTCTAATTTTAAACACACACTCTAAATGAAAACAAAGACTACAAATATAAACAGACTCTAACTGTAAACCAAATCTCTAAATGTAAACAAATATTGTAGATGTAAATATAGACTCTAAAGGTAAAGAAAGACTACAAATGTAAACAAAGGCTCTAAATGTAATCAGACTACAAATTTAAACAAAGCCTTTAAAAATAAACAAAGAATCTAAATGTAAGCGGACTACAAATGTAAACAAAGTGCACAAATGTTAACAGCCTAAAAATATAAACAGTCTCTAAATGTAAACAAAGACATGTAAACAAAGACAACAAATGTAAACAAAGATAACAAATGTAAACAAAGACTACAAATATAAACAAAGACTCTAAATTGAAACAAAGATTACACATGTAAACAAAGACTACGAACGTAAACAAAGGCACTAAATGTAAACATTCTAAATGTAAACAAAGTCTACAAATGTAAACAAAGTATCTAAATTTAAACAAAGACACTAAATGTAAAGAGACTCGAAATGTAAACAAAGACTACAAATGTAAACAATGACTACAAATGTAAACAAGGACTCTAAAGGTAAACAAAGACTACAAATGTAAACAAAGGCACTAAATGTAAACACTCTAAATATAAAAATGTCTAAAAATGTAAACAAAGAATCTAAATTTAAACAAAGACACTAAATATAAACAGACTCGAAATGTAAACAAAGACTACAAATGTAAACAAAGACTACAAATGTAAACAAGGACTCTAAAGGTAAACAAAGACTGCATATGTAAACAAATACTCTAAATGTAAACAAAGGCTCTATATGTAAACAAAGACTACAAATGTAAATAAAGACTACAAATTTAAAGAAAGACTACAAATGTAAACAAAGGCTCTAAATGTAAACAGACTACAAATTTAAACAAAGCCTCTAAATTTAAGCAAAGAATCTAAATGTAAGCGGTCTACAAATGTAAACAAAGAATACAAAATTAAACAAAGAGCACAAATGTTAACAGACATTAAATGTAAACAAAGACTACAAATGTAAATAAAGACTGCAAATGTAAACAAAGCTCTAAATGTAAACAGATTACAAATGTAAACAAAGAGCACAAATGTTAAGAGACTCAAAATGTAAACAAAGAGTGTAAATGTAAACAAAGACTCTAAATATAAACAAAGACTCTAAATGTAAACAAATACGTGGAAACAAAGAGTGCAAATTTAAATAGGCTCTGTATGTAAACAAACACAACAAATGTAAACAAAGACTACGAATGAGAAAAAGGCTCTAAATGAAAACAAAGATTACAAATATAAACAAAGACTCTAAATGGGAACAAAGATTACACATGTAAATAAAGACTACAAACGTAAACAAAATCACTAAATGTAAACAGAATCTAAATGTAAACAAAGACTACAAATGTAAACAAAGACTACAAAGATTCTAAATGTAAAGAGACTCGAAATGTAAACTAAGACTCTAAATGTAAACAAGGAATCTAATTGTAAACAAAGACTACAAAAGTAAACAAAGACAACAAATGTAAACAAAGACTCTGAATGTAAACCAAGGCTCTAATTGTAAACAAACACTCTAAATGTAAACAAAGACTACAAATGTAAACAGACTCTAACTGTAAATAAAATCTCTAAATGTAAACAAATATTGTAAATGTAAACATAGACTCTAAACATAAAGAAAGACTACAAATGTAAACAAAGTCTCTAAATGTAAACAAGTACTCTAAATGTAAAGAAAGACTACAAATGTAAAAAAACTCTAAATATAAACAAAGACTAAAAATGTAAACAAAGGCACTAAATGTAAACTCTCTAAATGTAAACAAAATCTACAAATGTAAACAAAGAATCTAAATGTAAACAAAATCACTAAATGTAAACAGAATCTAAATGTAAACAAAGACTACAAATGTAAACAAAGATTCTAAATGTAAAGAGACTCGAAATGTAAACTAAGACTCTAAATGTAAACAAGGAATCTAATTGTAAACAATGACTACAGATGTAAACAAAGACTCTGAATGTTAACAAAGGCTCTAATTGTAAACACACACTCTAAATGTAAACAAAGACTACAAATGTAAACAGACTCTAACTGTAAACAAAATCTCTAAATGTAAACAAATATTGTAAATGTAAACATAAACTCTAAAGTTAAAGAAAGACTACAAATGTAAACAAAGGCTCTAAATGTAAACAGACTACAGATTTAAACAAAGCCTTTAAAAATAAACAAAGAATCTAAATGTAAGCGGACTACAAATGTAAACAAAGTGCACAAATGTTAACAGACTAAAAATGTAAACAGTCTCTAAATGTAAACAAAGACATGTAAACAAAGAGTGCAAATTTAAACAGGCTCTGTATGTAAACAAAGACAACAAATGTAAACAAAGACTACAAATATAAACAAAGACTCTAAATTGAAATAAAGATTACACATGTAATCAAAGACTACGAACGTAAACAAAGGCACTAAATGTAAACATTCTAAATGTAAACAAAGTCTAGAAATGTAAACAGAGTATCTAAATTTAAACAAAGACACTAAATGTAAAGAGACTCGAAATGTAAACAGACTACAAATGTAAACAATGACTACAAATGTAAACAAGGACTCTAAAGGTAAACAAAGACTACATATGTAAACAAATACTCTAAATGTAAACAAAGGCTCTATATGTAAACAAAGACTACAAATTTAGAGAAAGACTACAAACGTAAACAAAGCCTCTAAATTTAAACAAATAATCTAAATGTAAAGAAAGACTACAAATGTAAAGAAAGACTCTAAATATAAACAAAGACTAAAAATGTAAACAAAGGCACTAAATGTAAACTCTCTAAATGTAAACAAAATCTACAAATGTAAACAAAGAATCCGAATGTAAACAAAATCACTAAATCTAAACAGAATCTAAATGTAAACAAAGACTACATATGTAAACAAAGTTTCTAAATGTAAAGAGACTACAAATTTAAACAAAGCCTCAAAATTTAAACAAAGAATCTAAATGTAAGCGGACTACAAATGTAAACAAAGAATACAAAATTATACAAAGAGCACAAATGTTAACAGACCTTAAATGTAAACAAAGACTACAAATGTAAACAAAGACTGCAAATGTAAACATAGACTACAAATGTAACCTAACTCTAAATGTAAACACAGACTACAAATGTAAACAAAGCTCTAAATGTAAGAAGATTACAAATGTAAACAAAGTACACAAATGTTAAGAGACTCAAAATGCAAACAAAGAGTGTAAATGTAAACAAAGACTCAAAATATAAACAAAGAATCTAAATATAAACAAATACGTGGAAACAAAGAGTGCAAATTTAAATACGCTCTGTATGTAAACAAAGACAACAAATGTAAACAAAGACTACGAATGAGAAAAAGGCTCTAAATGAAAACAAAGATTACAAATATAAACAAAGACTCTAAAATGAAACAAAAATTACACATGTAAATAAAGACTACAAAGGTAAAAAAAGACTCTAAATATAAACAAGTACTCTAAATGTAAAGAAATGCTACAAATGTAAACAAAGACTCTAAATATAAACAAAGACTAAAAATGTAAACAAAGGCACTAAATGTAAACAGAATCTAAATGTAAACAAAGACTACAAATGTAAACAAAGACACTAAATGTAAAGAGACTCGAAATGTAAACAAAGACTACAAATGTAAACAATGACTACAAATGTAAACAAGGACTCTAAAGGTAAACGAAGACTATATATGTAAATAAATACTCTAAATGTAAACAAAGGCTCTATATGTAAACAAAGACAACAAATGTAAACAAAGACTACGAATGAGAAAAAGGCTCTAAATGAAAACAAAGATTACAAGTATAAACAAAGAATCTAAATGGAAACAAAGATTACACATGTAAATTAATACTACAAACGTAAACAAAGACTCTAAATGTAAACAAGTACTCTAAATGCAAAGAAAGACTACAAATGTAAACAAAGACTCTAAATATAAACAAAGACTAAAAATGTAAACATAGGCACTAAATGTAAACTCTCTAAATGTAAACAAAATCTACAAATGTAAACAAAGAATCTAAATGTAAACAAAATCACTAAATGTAAACAGAATCTAAATGTAAACAAAGACTACAAATGTAAACAAAGATTCTAAATGTAAAGAGACTAGAAATGTAAACTAAGACTCTAAATGTAAACAAGGAATTTAATTGTAAACAAAGACTACAAATGTAAACAAAGACTCTGAATGTAAACATAGGCTCTAATTGTAAACACACACTCTAAATGAAAACAAAGACTACAAATATAAACAGACTCTAACTGTAAACAATATCTCTAAATGTAAACAAATATTGTAGATGTAAATATAGACTCTAAATGTAAAGAAAGACTTCAAATGTAAACAAAGGCTCTAAATGTAAACAGACTACAAATTTAAAGAAAGCCTTTAAAAATAAACAAAGAATCTAAATGTAAGCGGACTTCAAATGTAAACAAAGTGTACAAATGTTAACAGACTAAAAATGTAAACAGTCTCTAAATGTAAACAAAGACATGTAAACAAAGAGTGCAAATTTAAACAGGCTCTGTATGTAAACAAAGACAACAAATGTAAACAAAGACTACAAATATAAACAAAGACTCTAAATTGAAATAAAGATTACACATGTAAACAAAGACTACGAACGTAAACAAAGGCACTAAATGTAAACATTCTAAATGTAAAAACTAGAAATGTAAAAACAGTATCTAAATTTAAACAAAGACACTAAATGTAAAGAGACTCGAAATGTAAAAAGACTACAAAAGTAAACAATGACTACAAATGTAAACAAGGACTCTAAAGGTAAACAAAGACTCTAAAGGTAAACAAAGACTACATATGAAAACAAATACTCTAAATGTAAACAAAGGCTCTATATGTAAACAAAGACTACAAATGTAAACAAAGACTACAAACGTAAACAAAGCCTCTAAATTTAAACAAATAATCTAAATGTAAAGAAAGACTACAAATGTAAACAAAGACTCTAAATATAAACAAAGACTAAAAATGTAAACAAAGGCACTAAATGTATACTCTCTAAATGTAAACAAAATCTACAAATGTAAACAAAGAATCTAAATGTAAACAAAATCACTAAATGTAAACAGAATCTAAATGTAAACAAAGACTACAAATGTAAACAAAGATTCTAAATGTAAAGAGACTCGAAATGTAAACTAAGACTCTAAATGTAAACAAGGAATCTAATTGTAAACAAAGACTACAAATGTAAACAAAGACTCTGAATGTAAACAAAGGCTCTAGTATTAAACAAACACTCTAAATGTAAACAAAGACTACAAATGTAAACAGACTCTAACTCTAAACAAAATCTCTAAATGTAAACAAATATTGTATATGTAAACATAGACTCTAAAGGTAAAGAAAGACTACAAATGTAAACAAAGGCTCTAAATGTAAACAGACTACAAATTTAAACAAAGCCTTTAAAAATAAACAAAGAAACTAAATGTAAGCGGACTACAAATGTAAACAAAGTGCACAAATGTTAACAGAATAAAAATGTAAACAGTCTCTAAATGTAAACAAAGACATGTAAACAAAGAGTGCAAATTTAAACAGGTTCCGTATTTAAACAAAGACAACAAATGTAAACAAAGATAAAAAATGTAAACAAAGACTATAAATATAAACAAAGACTCTAAATTGAAACAAAGATTACACATGTAAACAAAGACCACGAACGTAAACAAAGGCACTAAATGTAAACATTCTAAATGTAAACAAAGTCTACAAATGTAAACAAAGTATCTAAATTTAAACAAAGACACTAAATATAAAGAGACTCGAAATGTAAACAAAGACTACAAATGTAAACAATGACTACAAATGTAAACAAGGACTCTAAAGGTAAACAAAGACTACAAATGTAAACAAAGGCACTAAATGCAAACACTCTAAATATAAAAAAGTCTAAAAATGTAAACAAAGATTCTAAATTTAAACAAAGACACTAAATGGAAAGACACTCGAAATGTAAACAAATACGTGGAAACAAAGAGTGCAAATTTAAATAGGCTCTGTATTTAATCAAAGACAACAAATGTAAACAAAGACTACGAATGAGAAAAAGGCTCTAAATGAAAACAAAGATTACAAATATAAACAAAGACTCTAAATGGAAACAAAGATTACACATGTAAATAAAGACTACAAACGTAAACAAAGACTCTAAATATAAACAAGTACTCTAAATGTAAAGAAAGACTACAAATGTAAACAAACACTCTAAATATAAACAAAGACTAAAAATCTAAACAAAGGCACTAAATGTAAACTCTCTAAATGTAAACAAAATCTACAAATGTAAACAAAGAATCTAAATGTAAACAAAGATTACAAATGTAAACAAAGACTACAAATGTAAACAAAGATTCTAAATGTAAAGAGACTCGAAATGTAAACTAAGACTCTAAATGTAAACAAGGAATCTAATTGTGAACAAAGACAACAAATGTAAACAAAGACTCTGAATGTAAACCAAGGCTCTAATTGTAAACAAACACTCTAAATGTAAACAAAGACTACAAATGTAAACAGACTCTAACTGTAAATAAAATCTCTAAATGTAAACAAATATTGTAAATGTAAACATAGACTCTAAAGATAAAGAAAGACTACAAATGTAAACAAAGACTCTAAATGTAAACAAGTACTCTAAATGTAAAGAAAGACTACAAATGTAAAAAAACTCTAAATATAAACAAAGACTAAAAATGTAAACAAAGGCACTAAATGTAAACTCTCTAAATGTAAACAAAATCTACAAATGTAAACAAAGAATCTAAATGTAAACAAAATCACTAAATGTAAACAGAATCTAAATGTAAACAAAGACTACAAATGTAAACAAAGATTCTAAATGTAAAAAGACTCGAAATGTAAACTAAGACTCTAAATGTAAACAAGGAATCTAATTGTAAACAAAGACTACAGATGTAAACAAAGACTCTGAATGTTAACAAAGGCTCTAATTGTAAACACACACTCTAAACTTAAACAAAGACTACAAATGTAAACAGACTCTAACTGTAAACAAAATCTCTAAATGTAAACAAATATTGTAGATGTATATATAGACTCTAAAGGTAAAGAAAGACTACAAATGTAAACAAAGGCTCTAAATGTAAACAGATTACAATTTTAAACAATGCCTTTAAAAATAAACAAAGAATCTAAATGTAAGCGGACTACAAATGTAAACAAAGTGCACAAATGTTAACAGACTAAAAATGTTAACAGTCTCTAAATGTAAACAAAGACATGTAAACAAAGAGTGCAAATTTAAACAGGCTCTGTATGTAAACAAAGACAACAAATGTAAACAAAGATAACAAATGTAAACAAAGACTACAAATATAAACAAAGACTCTAAATTGAAACAAAGATTACACATGTAAACAAAGACTACGAACGTAAGCAAAGGCACTAAATGTAAACATTCTAAATGTAAACAAAGTCTACAAATGTAAACAAAGTATCTAAATTTAAACAAAGACACTAAATGTAAAGAGACTCGAAATGTAAACAAAGACTACAAATGTAAACAATGACTACAAATGTAAACAATGACTACAAATGTAAACACGGACTCTAAAGGTAAACAAAGACTACAAATATAAACAAAGGAACTAAATGTAAACACTCTAAATATAAAAAAGTCTAAAAATGTAAACAAAGAATCTAAATTTAAACAAAGACACTAAATGTAAATAGACTCGAAATGTAAACAAAGACTACAAATGTAAACAATGACTACAAATGTAAACAAGGACGCTAAAGTTAAACAAAGACTACATATGTAAACAAATACTCTAAATGTAAACAAAGGCTCTATATCTAAAGAAAGACCACAAATGTAAACAAAGACTACAAATTTAAAGAAAGACTACAAATGTAAACAAAGGCTCTCAATGTAAACAGACTGCAAATTTAAACAAAGCCTCTAAATTTAAACAAAGAATCTAAATGTAAGCGGACTACAAATGTAAACAAATACAAAATTAAACAAAGAGCACAAATGTTAACAGACATTAAATGTAAACAAAGACTACAAATGTAAACAAAGACTGCAAATGTAAACATAGACTACAATTGTAAACTGACTCTAAATGTAAACACAGACAACAAATGTAAACAAAGCTCTAAATGTAAACAGATTACAAATGTAAACAAAGAGCACAAATGTTAAGAGACTCAAAATGTAAACAAAGAGTGTAAATGCAAACAAAGACTCAAAATATAAACAAAGACTCTAAATGTAAAGAAATACGTGGAAACAAAGAGTGCAAAATTAAATACGCTCTGTATGTAAACAAAGACAACAAATGTAAACAAAGACTACGAATGAGAAAAAGGCTTTAAATGAAAACAAAGATTACAAATATAAACAAACACTCTAAATGTAAACAAAGACTACAAATGTAAACAAAGGCTCTAAATGTAAAAATGTAAACAGACTACAAATTTAAACATAGCCTTTAAAAGTAAATAAAGAATCTAAATGTAAGTGGACTACAAATGTAAACAAAGTGCACAAATGTTAACAGACTAAAAATGTAAACAGTCTCTATATGTAAACAAAGACATGTAAACAAAGAGTGCAAATTTAAACAGGCTCTGTATGTAAACAAAGACAACAAATGTAAACAAAGATAACAAATGTAAACAAAGACTACAAATATAAACAAAGACTGAATTGAAACAAAGATTAAACATGTAAACAAAGACTACGAACGTAAACAAAGACACTAAATGTAAACATACTAAATGTAAACAAAGTCTACAAATGTAAACAAAGAATTTAAATGTAAACAAAGACTACAAATGTAAACAAAGAATTTAAACGTAAACAAAGAGCACAAATGTTAACAGACATTAAATGTAAACAAAAACTACAAATGTAAACAAAGACTGCAAATGTAAACATAGACTACAAATGTAAACTGACTCTAAATGTAAACACAGACAACAAATGTAAACAAAGCTCTAAATGTTAACAGATTACAAATGTAAACAAAGAGCATAGATGTTAAGAGACTCAAAATGTAAACAAAGGGTGTAAATGTAAACAAATACGTGGAAACAAGGAGTGCAAATTTAAATAGGCTCTGTATGTAAACAAAGACAACAAATGTAAACAAAGACTATGAATGAGAAAAAGGCTCTAAATGAAAACAAAGATTACAAATATAAACAAAGACTCTAAATGTAAACAAATACTCTAAATGTAAAGAAAGAATACAAATGTAAACAAAGACTCAAAATGTAAACAGACTAAAAATGTAAACATAGGCACTAAATGTAAACACTCTAAATGTAAACAAAATCTACAAATGTAAACAAAGTATCTAAATTTAAAGAAAGTCACTAAATGTAAACATAATCGAAATGTAAACAAAGACTACAAATGTAAACAAAGACTACAAATGTAAACAAAGATTCTAAATGTAAAGAGACTCGAAATGTAAACTAAGACTCTAAATGTAAACAAGGAATCTAATTGTAAACAAAGACTGCAGATGTAAACAAAGACTCTGAATGTAAACAAAGGCTCTAATTGTAAACACACACTCTAAATGTAAACAAAGACTACAAATGTAAACAGACTCTAACTGTAAACAAAATCTCTAAATGTAAACAAATATTGTAAATGTAAACATAGACTCTAAAGGTAAAGAAAGACTACAAAAGTAAACAAAGGCTCTAAATGTAAACAGACTACAAATTTAAACAAAGCCTTTAAAAATAAACAAAGAAACTAAATGTAAGCGGACTACAAATGTAAACAAAGAATACAAAATTAAAGAAAGATCACAAATGTTAACAGACATTAAATGTAAACAAAGACTACAAATGTAAACAAAGACTGCAAATGTAAACATAGACTACAAATGTAAACTGACTCTAAATGTAAACACAGACAACAAATGTAAACAAAGCTCTAAATGTAAACAGATTACAAATGTAAACAAAGAGCACAAATGTTAAGAGACTCAAAATGTAAACAAAGAGTGTAAATGTAAACAAAGACTCAAAATATAAACAAAGACTCTAAATGTAAACAAATACGTGGAAACAAAGAGTGCAAATTAAAATAGGCTCTGTATTTAAACAAAGACAACAAATGTAAACAAAGACTATGAATGAGAAAAAGGCTCTAAATGAAAACAAAGATTACAAATATAAACAAAGACTCTAAATGGAAACAAAGATTACACATGTAAATAAAGACTACAAACGTAAACAAAGACTCTAAATATAAACAAGTACTCTAAATGTAAAGAAAGACTACAAATGTAAACAAAGACTCTAAATATAAACAAAGACTAAAAATCTAAACAAAGGCACTAAATGTAAACTCTCTAAATGTAAACAAAATCTACAAATGTAAACAAAGAATCTAAATGTAAACAAAGATTACAAATGTAAACAAAGACTACAAATGTAAACAAAGATTACAAATGTAAACAAAGATTCTAAATGTAAAGAGACTCGAAATGTAAACTAAGACTCTAAATGTAAACAAGGAATCTAATTGTAAACAAAGACTACAAATGTAAACAAAGACTCTGAATGTAAACCAAGGCTCTAATTGTAAACAAACACTCTAAATGTAAACAAAGACTAAAAATGTAAACAGACTCTAACTGTAAATAAAATCTCTAAATGTAAACAAATATTGTAAATGTAAACATAGACTCTAAAGGTAAAGAAAGACTACAAATGTAAACAAAGGCTCTAAATGTAAACAGACTACAAATTTAAACAAAGCCTCAAAATTTAAACAAAGAATCTAAATGTAAGCGGACTACAAATGTAAACAAAGAATACAAAATTAAAGAAAAATCACAAATGTTAACAGACATTAAATGTAAACAAAGACTACAAATGTAAACAAAGACTGCAAATGTAAACATAGACTACAAATGTAAACTGAATCTAAATATAAACACAGACAACAAATGTAAACAAAGCTCTAAATGTAAACAGATTACAAATGTAAACAAAGAGCACAAATTTTAAGAGACTCAAAATGTAAACAAAGAGTGTAAATGTAAACAAATACGTGGAAAAAAAGAGTGCAAATTTAAATACGCTCTGTATGTAAACAAAGACAACAAATGTAAACAAAGACTACGAATGAGAAAAAGGCTCTAAATGAAAACAAAGATTACAAATATAAACAAAGACTCTAAATGGAAACAAGTACTCTAAATGTAAAGAAAGACTACAAATGTAAACAAAGACTCTAAATATAAACAAAGACTAAAAATGTAAACAAAGGCACTAAATGTAAACTCTCTAAATGTAAACAAAATCTACAAATGTAAACAAAGAATCTAAATGTAAACAAAATCACTAAATGTAAACAGAATCTAAATGTAAACAAAGACTACAAATGTAAACAAAGATTCTAAATGTAAAGAGATTCGAAATGTAAAGTAAGACTCTAAATGTAAACAAGGAATCTAATTGTAAACAAAGACTACAGATGTAAACAAAGACTCTGAATGTAAACAAAGGCTCTAATTGTAAACACACACTCTAAATGTAAACAAAGACTACAAATGTAAACAGACTCTAACTGTAAACAAAATCTCTAAATGTAAACAAATATTGTAGATGTAAATATAGACTCTAAAGTTAAAGAAAGACTACAAATGTAAAGAAAGGCTCTAAATGTAAACAGACTACAAATTTAAACAAAGCCTTTAAAAATAAACAAAGAATCTAAATGCAAGCGGACTACAAATGTAAACAAAGTGCACAAATGTTAACAGACTAAAAATGTAAACAGTCTCTAAATGTAAACAAAGACATGTAAACAAAGAGTGCAAATTTAAACAGGCTCTGTATGTAAACAAAGACAACAAATGTAAACAAAGATAACAAATGTAAACAAAGACTACAAATATAAACAAAGACACTAAATTGAAACAAAGATTACACACGTAAACAAAGACTACGAACGTAAACAAAGGCACTAAATATAAGCATTCTAAATGTAAACAAAGTCTACAAATTTAAACAAAGTATCTAAATTTAAACAAAGACACTAAATGTAAAGAGACTCGAAATGTAAACAAAGACTACAAATGTAAACAATGACTACAAATGTAAACAAGGACTCTAAAGGTAAACAAAGACTACAAATGTAAACAAAGGCACTAAATGTAAACACTCTAAATATAAAAATGTCTAAAAATGTAAACAAAGAATCTAAATTTAAACAGACACTAAATGTAAACAGACTCGAAATGTAAACAAAGACTACAAATGTAAACAATGACTACAAATGTAAACAAGGACTCTAAAGGTAAACAAAGACTGCATATGTAAATAAATACTCTAAATGTAAACAAAGGCTCTATATGTAAAGAAAGACTACAAATGTAAATAAAGACTACAAATTTAAAGAAAGACTACAAATGTAAACAAAAGCTCTAAATGTAAACAGACTACAAATTTAAACAAAGCCTCTAAATTTAAAAAAAAATCTAAATGTAAGCGGACTACAAATGTAAACAAAGAATACAAAATTAAACAAAGATCACAAATGTTAACAGACATTAAATGTAAACAAAGACTACAAATGTAAACAAAGACTGGAAATGTAAACATAGACTACAAATGTAAACTGACTCTAAATGTAAACACAGACAACAAATGTAAACAAAGCTCTAAATGTAAACAGATTACAAATGTAAACAAAGAGCACAAATGTTAAGAGACTCAAAATGTAAACAAAGAGTTTAAATGTAAACAAAGACTCTAAATATAAACAAAGACTCTAAATGTAAACAAATACGTGGGAACAAAGAGTGCAAATTTAAATAGGCTCTGTATGTAAACAAACACAACAAATGTAAACAAAGACTACGTATGAGAAAAAGGCTCTAAATGAAAACAAAGATTACAAATATAAACAAAGACTCTAAATGGGAACAAAGATTACACATGTAAATAAAGACTACAAACGTAAACACAGATTCTAAATGTAAAGAGACTCGAAATGTAAACTAAGACTCTAAATGTAAACAAGGAATCTAATTGTAAACAAAGACTACAAATGTAAACAAAGACTCTGAATGTAAACAAAGGCTCTAATTGGAAACAAACTCTAAATGTAAACAAAGACTACAAATGTAAACAGACTCTAACTGTAAACAAAATCTCTAAATGTAAACAAATATTGTAAATGTAAACATAGACTCTAAAGGTAAAGAAAGACTACAAATGTAAACAAAGGCTCTAAATGTAAACAGACTACAAATTAAACAAAGACTTTAAAAATAAACAAAGAATCTAAATGTAAGCGGACTACAAATGTAAACAAAGTGCACAAATGTTAACAGACTAAAAATGTAAACAGTCTCTAAATGTAAACAAAGACATGTAAACAAAGAGTGCAAATTTAAACAGGCTCTGTATGTAAACAAAGACAACAAATATAAACAAAGATAACAAATGTAAACAAAGACTACAAATATAAACAAAGACTCTAAATTGAAAGAAAGATTACACATGTAAACAAAGACTACGAACGTAAACAAAGGCACTAAATGTAAACATTCTAAATGTAAACAAAGTCTACAAATGTAAACAAAGTATCTAAATTTAACCTTTTGAAAGGGGCTCTTACGAAATCGTATGGTGAAGCGTGACAGATGCTGTCACAGCCCCTTCCAAAAGGTTAAACAAAGACACTAAATGTAAAGAGTCTCGAAATGTAAACAAAGACTACGAATATAAACAAAGAATTTAAATGTAAACAAAGACTACAAATGTAAACAAAGAATTTAAATGTAAACAAAGACTACAAATGTAAACAATGACTACAAATGTAAACAAGGACTAAAGGTAAACAAAGACTACAAATGTAAACAAAGGCACTAAACGGAAACACTCTAAATATAAAAAAGTCTAAAAATGTAAACAAAGAATCTAAATTTAAACAAAGACACTAAATGTAAAGAGACTCGAAATGTAAACAAAGACTACAAATGTAAACAAAGACTGCAAATGTAAACATAGACTACAAATGTAAACTGACTCTAAATGTAAACACAGACAACAAATGTAAACAAAGCTCTAAATGTAAACAGATTACAAATGTAAACAAAGAGCACAAATGTTAAGAGACTCAAAATGTAAACAAAGAGTGTAAATGTAAACAAAGGCTCAAAATATAAACAAAGACTCTAAATGTAAACAAATACGTGGAAACAAAAAGTGCAAATTTAAATAGGCTCTGTATGTAAACAAAGACAACAAATGTAAACAAGGACTACGAATGAGAAAAAGGCTCTAATTAAAACAAAGATTACAAATATAATCAAAGACTCTAAATGGAAACTAAGATTACACATGTAAATAAATACTACAAACGTAAACAGACTCTAAATGTAAACAAGTACTCTAAATGTAAAGAAGGACTACAAATGTAAACAAAGACTCTAAATATAAACAAAGACTAAAAATGTAAACAAAGGCACTAAATGTAAACTCTCTAAATGTAAACAAAATCTACAAATGTAAACAAAGAATCTAAATGTAAACAAAATCACTAAATGTAAACAGAATCTAAATGTAAACAAAGATTACAAATGTAAACAAAGACTACAAATGTAAACAAAGATTCTAAATGTAAAGAGACTCGAAATGTAAACTAAGACTCTAAATGTAAACAAGGAATCTAATTGTAAACAAAGACAACAAATGTAAACAAAGACTCTGAATGTAAACAAAGGCTCTAATTGTAAACAAACACTCTAAATGTAAACAGACTACAAATGTAAACAGACTCTAACTGTAAACAAAATCTCTAAATGTAAACAAATATTGTAAATGTAAACATAGACTCTAAAGGTAAAGAAAGACTACGAACGTAAACAAAGGCACTAAATGTAAACATTCTAAATGTAAACATAGTCTACAAATGTAAACAAAGTATATAAATTTAAACAAAGACACTAAATGTAAAGAGACTCGAAATGTAAACAAGACTACAAATGTAAACGAGGACTCTAAAGGTAAACAAAGACTACAAATGTAAACAAAGGCACTAAATGCAAACAATCTAAATATAAAAAAGTCTAAAAATGTAAACAAAGAATCTAAATTTAAACAGACACTAAATGTAAAGAGACTCGAAATGTAAACAAAGACTACAAATGTAAACAATGACTACAAATGTAAACAAGGGCTCTAAAGGTAAACAAAGACTACATATGTAAACAAATACTCTAAATGTAAACAAAGGCTCTATATGTAAACAAAGACTACAAATGTAAACAAAGACTACAAATTTAGAGAAAGACTACAAATGTAAACAAAGGCTCTAAATGTAAACAGACTACAAATTTAAACAAAGCCTCTAAATTTAAACAAATATTCTAAATGTAAGCGGACTACAAATGTAAACAAAGGATACAAAATTAAACAAAGAGCACAAATGTTAACAGATATTAAATGTAAACAAAGACTGCAAATGTAAACATAGACTACAAATGTAAACTGACTCTAAATGTAAACACAGACAACAAATGTAAACAAAGCTCTAAATGTAAACAGATTACAAATGTAAACAAAGAGCACAAATGTTAGGAGACTCAAAATGTAAACAAAGAGTGTAAATGTAAACAAAGACTCAAAATATAAACAAAGACTCTAAATGTAAACAAATACGTGGAAACAAAAAGTGCAAATTTAAATAGGCTCTGTATGTAAACAAAGACAACAAATGTAAACAAAGACTACGAATGAGAAAAAGGCTCTAAATGAAAACAAAGATTACAAATATAATCAAAGACTCTAAATGGAAACTAAGATTACACATGTAAATAAATACTACAAACGTAAACAGACTCTAAATGTAAACAAGTACTCTAAATGTAAAGAAGGACTACAAATGTAAACAAAGACTCTAAATATAAACAAAGACTAAAAATGTAAACAAAGGCACTAAATGTAAACTCTCTAAATGTAAACAAAATCTACAAATGTAAACAAAGAATCTAAATGTAAACAAAATCACTAAATGTAAACAAAATCACTAAATGTAAACAGAATCTAAATGTAAACAAAGATTACAAATGTAAAGAAAGACTACAAATGTAAACAAAGATTCTAAATGTAAAGAGACTCGAAATGTAAACAGACTACAAATGTAAACAATGACTACAAATGTAAACAAGGACTCTAAAGGTAAACAAAGACTACATATGTAAACAAATACTCTAAATGTAAACAAAGGCTCTATATGTAAACAAAGACTACAAATTTAGAGAAAGACTACAAACGTAAACAAAGCCTCTAAATTTAAACAAATAATCTAAATGTAAAGAAAGACTACAAATGTAAAGAAAGACTCTAAATATAAACAAAGACTAAAAATGTAAACAAAGGCACTAAATGTAAACTCTCTAAATGTAAACAAAATCTACAAATGTAAACAAAGAATCCGAATGTAAACAAAATCACTAAATCTAAACAGAATCTAAATGTAAACAAAGACTACATATGTAAACAAAGTTTCTAAATGTAAAGAGACTACAAATTTAAACAAAGCCTCAAAATTTAAACAAAGAATCTAAATGTAAGCGGACTACAAATGTAAACAAAGAATACAAAATTATACAAAGAGCACAAATGTTAACAGACCTTAAATGTAAACAAAGACTACAAATGTAAACAAAGACTGCAAATGTAAACATAGACTACAAATGTAACCTAACTCTAAATGTAAACACAGACTACAAATGTAAACAAAGCTCTAAATGTAAGAAGATTACAAATGTAAACAAAGTACACAAATGTTGAGACTCAAAATGCAAACAAAGAGTGTAAATGTAAACAAAGACTCAAAATATAAACAAAGAATCTAAATATAAACAAATACGTGGAAACAAAGAGTGCAAATTTAAATACGCTCTGTATGTAAACAAAGACAACAAATGTAAACAAAGACTACGAATGAGAAAAAGGCTCTAAATGAAAACAAAGATTACAAATATAAACAAAGACTCTAAAATGAAACAAAAATTACACATGTAAATAAAGACTACAAAGGTAAAAAAAGACTCTAAATATAAACAAGTACTCTAAATGTAAAGAAAGGCTACAAATGTAAACAAAGACTCTAAATATAAACAAAGACTAAAAATGTAAACAAAGGCACTAAATGTAAACAGAATCTAAATGTAAACAAAGACTACAAATGTAAACAAAGACACTAAATGTAAAGAGACTCGAAATGTAAACAAAGACTACAAATGTAAACAATGACTACAAATGTAAACAAGGACTCTAAAGGTAAACGAAGACTATATATGTAAATAAATACTCTAAATGTAAACAAAGGCTCTATATGTAAACAAAGACAACAAATGTAAACAAAGACTACGAATGAGAAAAAGGCTCTAAATGAAAACAAAGATTACAAGTATAAACAAAGAATCTAAATGGAAACAAAGATTACACATGTAAATTAATACTACAAACGTAAACAAAGACTCTAAATGTAAACAAGTACTCTAAATGCAAAGAAAGACTACAAATGTAAACAAAGACTCTAAATATAAACAAAGACTAAAAATGTAAACATAGGCACTAAATGTAAACTCTCTAAATGTAAACAAAATCTACAAATGTAAACAAAGAATCTAAATGTAAACAAAATCACTAAATGTAAACAGAATCTAAATGTAAACAAAGACTACAAATGTAAACAAAGATTCTAAATGTAAAGAGACTAGAAATGTAAACTAAGACTCTAAATGTAAACAAGGAATTTAATTGTAAACAAAGACTACAAATGTAAACAAAGACTCTGAATGTAAACATAGGCTCTAATTGTAAACACACACTCTAAATGAAAACGAAGACTACAAATATAAACAGACTCTAACTGTAAACAATATCTCTAAATGTAAACAAATATTGTAGATGTAAATATAGACTCTAAATGTAAAGAAAGACTCTAAATGTAAACAAAGACTACAAATGTAAACAGACTCTAACTGTAAACAAAATCTCTAAATGTAAACAAATATTGTAAATGTAAACATAGACTCTAAAGGTAAAGAAACACTACAAATGTAAACAAAGGCTCTAAATTTAAACAGACTACAAATTTAAAGAAAGCCTTTAAAAATAAACAAAGAATCTAAATGTAAGCGGACTACAAATGTAAACAAAGTGTACAAATGTTAACAGACTAAAAATGTAAACAGTCTCTAAATGTAAACAAAGACATGTAAACAAAGAGTGCAAATTTAAACAGGCTCTGTATGTAAACAAAGACAACAAATGTAAACAAAGACTACAAATATAAACAAAGACTCTAAATTGAAATAAAGATTACACATGTAAACAAAGACTACGAACGTAAACAAAGGCACTAAATGTAAACATTCTAAATGTAAACAAAGTCTAGAAATGTAAAAACAGTATCTAAATTTAAACAAAGACACTAAATGTAAAGAGACTCGAAATGTAAAAAGACTACAAAAGTAAACAATGACTACAAATGTAAACAAGGACTCTAAAGGTAAACAAAGACTCTAAAGGTAAACAAAGACTACATATGTAAACAAATACTCTAAATGTAAACAAAGGCTCTATATGTAAACAAAGACTACAAATGTAAACAAAGACTACAAACGTAAACAAAGCCTCTAAATTTAAACAAATAATCTAAATGTAAAGAAAGACTACAAATGTAAACAAAGACTCTAAATATAAACAAAGACTAAAAATGTAAACAAAGGCACTAAATGTATACTCTCTAAATGTAAACAAAATCTACAAATGTAAACAAAGAATCTAAATGTAAACAAAATCACTAAATGTAAACAGAATCTAAATGTAAACAAAGACTACAAATGTAAACAAAGATTCTAAATGTAAAGAGACTCGAAATGTAAACTAAGACTCTAAATGTAAACAAGGAATCTAATTGTAAACAAAGACTACAAATGTAAACAAAGACTCTGAATGTAAACAAAGGCTCTAGTATTAAACAAACACACTAAATGTAAACAAAGACTACAAATGTAAACAGACTCTAACTCTAAACAAAATCTCTAAATGTAAACAAATATTGTATATGTAAACATAGACTCTAAAGGTAAAGAAAGACTACAAATGTAAACAAAGGCTCTAAATGTAAACAGACTACAAATTTAAACAAAGCCTTTAAAAATAAACAAAGAAACTAAATGTAAGCGGACTACAAATGTAAACAAAGTGCACAAATGTTAACAGAATAAAAATGTAAACAGTCTCTAAATGTAAACAAAGACATGTAAACAAAGAGTGCAAATTTAAACAGGTTCCGTATTTAAACAAAGACAACAAATGTAAACAAAGATAAAAAATGTAAACAAAAACTATAAATATAAACAAAGACTCTAAATTGAAACAAAGATTACACATGTAAACAAAGACCACGAACGTAAACAAAGGCACTAAATGTAAACATTCTAAATGTAAACAAAGTCTACAAATGTAAACAAAGTATCTAAATTTAAACAAAGACACTAAATATAAAGAGACTCGAAATGTAAACAAAGACTACAAATGTAAACAATGACTACAAATGTAAACAAGGACTCTAAAGGTAAACAAAGACTACAAATGTAAACAAAGGCACTAAATGCAAACACTCTAAATATAAAAAAGTCTAAAAATGTAAACAAAGATTCTAAATTTAAACAAAGACACTAAATGGAAAGAGACTCGAAATGTAAACAAATACGTGGAAACAAAGAGTGCAAATTTAAATAGGCTCTGTATTTAATCAAAGACAACAAATGTAAACAAAGACTACGAATGAGAAAAAGGCTCTAAATGAAAACAAAGATTACAAATATAAACAAAGACTCTAAATGGAAACAAAGATTACACATGTAAATAAAGACTACAAACGTAAACAAAGACTCTAAATATAAACAAGTACTCTAAATGTAAAGAAAGACTACAAATGTAAACAAACACTCTAAATATAAACAAAGACTAAAAATCTAAACAAAGGCACTAAATGTAAACTCTCTAAATGTAAACAAAATCTACAAATGTAAACAAAGAATCTAAATGTAAACAAAGATTACAAATGTAAACAAAGACTACAAATGTAAACAAAGATTCTAAATGTAAAGAGACTCGAAATGTAAACTAAGACTCTAAATGTAAACAAGGAATCTAATTGTGAACAAAGACAACAAATGTAAACAAAGACTCTGAATGTAAACCAAGGCTCTAATTGTAAACAAACACTCTAAATGTAAACAAAGACTACAAATGTAAACAGACTCTAACTGTAAATAAAATCTCTAAATGTAAACAAATATTGTAAATGTAAACATAGACTCTAAAGATAAAGAAAGACTACAAATGTAAACAAAGACTCTAAATGTAAACAAGTACTCTAAATGTAAAGAAAGACTACAAATGTAAAAAAACTCTAAATATAAACAAAGACTAAAAATGTAAACAAAGGCACTAAATGTAAACTCTCTAAATGTAAACAAAATCTACAAATGTAAACAAAGAATCTAAATGTAAACAAAATCACTAAATGTAAACAGAATCTAAATGTAAACAAAGATTCTAAATGTAAAAAGACTCGAAATGTAAACTAAGACTCTAAATGTAAACAAGGAATCTAATTGTAAACAAAGACTACAGATGTAAACAAAGACTCTGAATGTTAACAAAGGCTCTAATTGTAAACACACACTCTAAATGTAAACAAAGACTACAAATGTAAACAGACTCTAACTGTAAACAAAATCTCTAAATGTAAACAAATATTGTAGATGTATATATAGACTCTAAAGGTAAAGAAAGACTACAAATGTAAACAAAGGCTCTAAATGTAAACAGATTACAATTTTAAACAATGCCTTTAAAAATAAACAAAGAATCTTAATGTAAGCGGACTACAAATGTAAACAAAGTGCACAAATGTTAACAGACTAAAAATGTTAACAGTCTCTAAATGTAAACAAAGACATGTAAACAAAGAGTGCAAATTTAAACAGGCTCTGTATGTAAACAAAGACAACAAATGTAAACAAAGATAACAAATGTAAACAAAGACTACAAATATAAACAAAGACTCTAAATTGAAACAAAGATTACACATGTAAACAAAGACTACGAACGTAAACAAAGGCACTAAATGTAAACATTCTAAATGTAAACAAAGTCTACAAATGTAAACAAAGTATCTAAATTTAAACAAAGACACTAAATGTAAAGAGACTCGAAATGTAAACAAAGACTACAAATGTAAACAATGACTACAAATGTAAACAATGACTACAAATGTAAACACGGACTCTAAAGGTAAACAAAGACTACAAATATAAACAAAGGAACTAAATGTAAACACTCTAAATATAAAAAAGTCTAAAAATGTAAACAAAGAATCTAAATTTAAACAAAGACACTAAATGTAAATAGACTCGAAATGTAAACAAAGACTACAAATGTAAACAATGACTACAAATGTAAACAAGGACGCTAAAGTTAAACAAAGACTACATATGTAAACAAATACTCTAAATGTAAACAAAGGCTCTATATCTAAAGAAAGACCACAAATGTAAACAAAGACTACAAATTTAAAGAAAGACTACAAATGTAAACAAAGGCTCTCAATGTAAACAGACTGCAAATTTAAACAAAGCCTCTAAATTTAAACAAAGAATCTAAATGTAAGCGGACTACAAATGTAAACAAATACAAAATTAAACAAAGAGCACAAATGTTAACAGACATTAAATGTAAACAAAGACTACAAATGTAAACAAAGACTGCAAATGTAAACATAGACTACAATTGTAAACTGACTCTAAATGTAAACACAGACAACAAATGTAAACAAAGCTCTAAATGTAAACAGATTACAAATGTAAACAAAGAGCACAAATGTTAAGAGACTCAAAATGTAAACAAAGAGTGTAAATGCAAACAAAGACTCAAAATATAAACAAAGACTCTAAATGTAAAGAAATACGTGGAAACAAAGAGTGCAAATTTAAATACGCTCTGTATGTAAACAAAGACAACAAATGTAAACAAAGACTACGAATGAGAAAAAGGCTTTAAATGAAAACAAAGATTACAAATATAAACAAACACTCTAAATGTAAACAAAGACTACAAATGTAAACAAAGGCTCTAAATGTAAAAATGTAAACAGACTACAAATTTAAACATAGCCTTTAAAAGTAAATAAAGAATCTAAATGTAAGTGGACTACAAATGTAAACAAAGTGCACAAATGTTAACAGACTAAAAATGTAAACAGTCTCTATATGTAAACAAAGACATGTAAACAAAGAGTGCAAATTTAAACAGGCTCTGTATGTAAACAAAGACAACAAATGTAAACAAAGATAACAAATGTAAACAAAGACTACAAATATAAACAAAGACTGAA
This sequence comes from Salticus scenicus, assembly GCA_963930645.1. Lineage (NCBI taxonomy): Eukaryota > Metazoa > Arthropoda > Arachnida > Araneae > Salticidae > Salticus > Salticus scenicus. The sequence goes on along the minus strand of OZ005648.1, from coordinate 4,733,468 downwards.
TTGAAACAAAGATTAAACATGTAAACAAAGACTACGAACGTAAACAAAGACACTAAATGTAAACATACTAAATGTAAACAAAGTCTACAAATGTAAACAAAGAATTTAAATGTAAACAAAGACTACAAATGTAAACAAAGAATTTAAACGTAAACAAAGAGCACAAATGTTAACAGACATTAAATGTAAACAAAAACTACAAATGTAAACAAAGACTGCAAATGTAAACATAGACTACAAATGTAAACTGACTCTAAATGTAAACACAGACAACAAATGTAAACAAAGCTCTAAATGTAAACAGATTACAAATGTAAACAAAGAGCATAGATGTTAAGAGACTCAAAATGTAAACAAAGGGTGTAAATGTAAACAAATACGTGGAAACAAGGAGTGCAAATTTAAATAGGCTCTGTATGTAAACAAAGACAACAAATGTAAACAAAGACTATGAATGAGAAAAAGGCTCTAAATGAAAACAAAGATTACAAATATAAACAAAGACTCTAAATGTAAACAAATACTCTAAATGTAAAGAAAGAATACAAATGTAAACAAAGACTCTAAATGTAAACAGACTAAAAATGTAAACATAGGCACTAAATGTAAACACTCTAAATGTAAACAAAATCTACAAATGTAAACAAAGTATCTAAATTTAAAGAAAGTCACTAAATGTAAACATAATCGAAATGTAAACAAAGACTACAAATGTAAACAAAGACTACAAATGTAAACAAAGATTCTAAATGTAAAGAGACTCGAAATGTAAACTAAGACTCTAAATGTAAACAAGGAATCTAATTGTAAACAAAGACTGCAGATGTAAACAAAGACTCTGAATGTAAACAAAGGCTCTAATTGTAAACACACACTCTAAATGTAAACAAAGACTACAAATGTAAACAGACTCTAACTGTAAACAAAATCTCTAAATGTAAACAAATATTGTAAATGTAAACATAGACTCTAAAGGTAAAGAAAGACTACAAAAGTAAACAAAGGCTCTAAATGTAAACAGACTACAAATTTAAACAAAGCCTTTAAAAATAAACAAAGAAACTAAATGTAAGCGGACTACAAATGTAAACAAAGAATACAAAATTAAAGAAAGATCACAAATGTTAACAGACATTAAATGTAAACAAAGACTACAAATGTAAACAAAGACTGCAAATGTAAACATAGACTACAAATGTAAACTGACTCTAAATGTAAACACAGACAACAAATGTAAACAAAGCTCTAAATGTAAACAGATTACAAATGTAAACAAAGAGCACAAATGTTAAGAGACTCAAAATGTAAACAAAGAGTGTAAATGTAAACAAAGACTCTAAATGTAAACAAATACGTGGAAACAAAGAGTGCAAATTAAAATAGGCTCTGTATTTAAACAAAGACAACAAATGTAAACAAAGACTATGAATGAGAAAAAGGCTCTAAATGAAAACAAAGATTACAAATATAAACAAAGACTCTAAATGGAAACAAAGATTACACATGTAAATAAAGACTACAAACGTAAACAAAGACTCTAAATATAAACAAGTACTCTAAATGTAAAGAAAGACTACAAATGTAAACAAAGACTCTAAATATAAACAAAGACTAAAAATCTAAACAAAGGCACTAAATGTAAACTCTCTAAATGTAAACAAAATCTACAAATGTAAACAAAGAATCTAAATGTAAACAAAGATTACAAATGTAAACAAAGATTCTAAATGTAAAGAGACTCGAAATGTAAACTAAGACTCTAAATGTAAACAAGGAATCTAATTGTAAACAAAGACTACAAATGTAAACAAAGACTCTGAATGTAAACCAAGGCTCTAATTGTAAACAAACACTCTAAATGTAAACAAAGACTAAAAATGTAAACAGACTCTAACTGTAAATAAAATCTCTAAATGTAAACAAATATTGTAAATGTAAACATAGACTCTAAAGGTAAAGAAAGACTACAAATGTAAACAAAGGCTCTAAATGTAAACAGACTACAAATTTAAACAAAGCCTCAAAATTTAAACAAAGAATCTAAATGTAAGCGGACTACAAATGTAAACAAAGAATACAAAATTAAAGAAAAATCACAAATGTTAACAGACATTAAATGTAAACAAAGACTACAAATGTAAACAAAGACTGCAAATGTAAACATAGACTACAAATGTAAACTGACTCTAAATATAAACACAGACAACAAATGTAAACAAAGCTCTAAATGTAAACAGATTACAAATGTAAACAAAGAGCACAAATTTTAAGAGACTCAAAATGTAAACAAAGAGTGTAAATGTAAACAAATACGTGGAAACAAAGAGTGCAAATTTAAATACGCTCTGTATGTAAACAAAGACAACAAATGTAAACAAAGACTACGAATGAGAAAAAGGCTCTAAATGAAAACAAAGATTACAAATATAAACAAAGACTCTAAATGGAAACAAAGATTACACATGTAAATAAATACTACAAACGTAAACAAAGACTCTAAATGTAAACAAGTACTCTAAATGTAAAGAAAGACTACAAATGTAAACAAAGACTCTAAATATAAACAAAGACTAAAAATGTAAACAAAGGCACTAAATGTAAACTCTCTAAATGTAAACAAAATCTACAAATGTAAACAAAGAATCTAAATGTAAACAAAATCACTAAATGTAAACAAAAGCTCTAAATGTAAACAGACTACAAATTTAAACAAAGCCTCTAAATTTAAAAAAAAATCTAAATGTAAGCGGACTACAAATGTAAACAAAGAATACAAAATTAAACAAAGAGCACAAATGTTAACAGACATTAAATGTAAACGAAGACTACAAATGTAAACAAAGACTGGAAATGTAAACATAGACTACAAATGTAAACTGACTCTAAATGTAAACACAGACAACAAATGTAAACAAAGCTCTAAATGTAAACAGATTACAAATGTAAACAAAGAGCACAAATGTTAAGAGACTCAAAATGTAAACAAAGAGTTTAAATGTAAACAAAGACTCTAAATATAAACAAAGACTCTAAATGTAAACAAATACGTGGGAACAAAGAGTGCAAATTTAAATAGGCTCTGTATGTAAACAAACACAACAAATGTAAACAAAGACTACGTATGAGAAAAAGGCTCTAAATGAAAACAAAGATTACAAATATAAACAAAGACTCTAAATGGGAACAAAGATTACACATGTAAATAAAGACTACAAACGTAAACACAGATTCTAAATGTAAAGAGACTCGAAATGTAAACTAAGACTCTAAATGTAAACAAGGAATCTAATTGTAAACAAAGACTACAAATGTAAACAAAGACTCTGAATGTAAACAAAGGCTCTAATTGGAAACAAACTCTAAATGTAAACAAAGACTACAAATGTAAACAGACTCTAACTGTAAACAAAATCTCTAAATGTAAACAAATATTGTAAATGTAAACATAGACTCTAAAGGTAAAGAAAGACTACAAATGTAAACAAAGGCTCTAAATGTAAACAGACTACAAATTAAACAAAGACTTTAAAAATAAACAAAGAATCTAAATGTAAGCGGACTACAAATGTAAACAAAGTGCACAAATGTTAACAGACTAAAAATGTAAACAGTCTCTAAATGTAAACAAAGACATGTAAACAAAGAGTGCAAATTTAAACAGGCTCTGTATGTAAACAAAGACAACAAATGTAAACAAAGATAACAAATGTAAACAAAGACTACAAATATAAACAAAGACTCTAAATTGAAAGAAAGATTACACATGTAAACAAAGACTACGAACGTAAACAAAGGCACTAAATGTAAACATTCTAAATGTAAACAAAGTCTACAAATGTAAACAAAGTATCTAAATTTAACCTTTTGAAAGGGGCTCTTACGAAATCGTATGGTGAAGCGTGACAGATGCTGTCACAGCCCCTTCCAAAAGGTTAAACAAAGACACTAAATGTAAAGAGTCTCGAAATGTAAACAAAGACTACGAATATAAACAAAGAATTTAAATGTAAACAAAGACTACAAATGTAAACAAAGAATTTAAATGTAAACAAAGACTACAAATGTAAACAATGACTACAAATGTAAACAAGGACTAAAGGTAAACAAAGACTACAAATGTAAACAAAGGCACTAAACGGAAACACTCTAAATATAAAAAAGTCTAAAAATGTAAACAAAGAATCTAAATTTAAACAAAGACACTAAATGTAAAGAGACTCGAAATGTAAACAAAGACTACAAATGTAAACAAAGACTGCAAATGTAAACATAGACTACAAATGTAAACTGACTCTAAATGTAAACACAGACAACAAATGTAAACAAAGCTCTAAATGTAAACAGATTACAAATGTAAACAAAGAGCACAAATGTTAAGAGACTCAAAATGTAAACAAAGAGTGTAAATGTAAACAAAGGCTCAAAATATAAACAAAGACTCTAAATGTAAACAAATACGTGGAAACAAAAAGTGCAAATTTAAATAGGCTCTGTATGTAAACAAAGACAACAAATGTAAACAAGGACTACGAATGAGAAAAAGGCTCTAATTAAAACAAAGATTACAAATATAATCAAAGACTCTAAATGGAAACTAAGATTACACATGTAAATAAATACTACAAACGTAAACAGACTCTAAATGTAAACAAGTACTCTAAATGTAAAGAAGGACTACAAATGTAAACAAAGACTCTAAATATAAACAAAGACTAAAAATGTAAACAAAGGCACTAAATGTAAACTCTCTAAATGTAAACAAAATCTACAAATGTAAACAAAGAATCTAAATGTAAACAAAATCACTAAATGTAAACAGAATCTAAATGTAAACAAAGATTACAAATGTAAACAAAGACTACAAATGTAAACAAAGATTCTAAATGTAAAGAGACTCGAAATGTAAACTAAGACTCTAAATGTAAACAAGGAATCTAATTGTAAACAAAGACTACAAATGTAAACAAAGACTCTGAATGTAAACAAAGGCTCTAATTGTAAACAAACACTCTAAATGTAAACAGACTACAAATGTAAACAGACTCTAACTGTAAACAAAATCTCTAAATGTAAACAAATATTGTAAATGTAAACATAGACTCTAAAGGTAAAGAAAGACTACGAACGTAAACAAAGGCACTAAATGTAAACATTCTAAATGTAAACATAGTCTACAAATGTAAACAAAGTATATAAATTTAAACAAAGACACTAAATGTAAAGAGACTCGAAATGTAAACAAGACTACAAATGTAAACGAGGACTCTAAAGGTAAACAAAGACTACAAATGTAAACAAAGGCACTAAATGCAAACAATCTAAATATAAAAAAGTCTAAAAATGTAAACAAAGAATCTAAATTTAAACAGACACTAAATGTAAAGAGACTCGAAATGTAAACAAAGACTACAAATGTAAACAATGACTACAAATGTAAACAAGGGCTCTAAAGGTAAACAAAGACTACATATGTAAACAAATACTCTAAATGTAAACAAAGGCTCTATATGTAAACAAAGACTACAAATGTAAACAAAGACTACAAATTTAGAGAAAGACTACAAATGTAAACAAAGGCTCTAAATGTAAACAGACTACAAATTTAAACAAAGCCTCTAAATTTAAACAAATATTCTAAATGTAAGCGGACTACAAATGTAAACAAAGGATACAAAATTAAACAAAGAGCACAAATGTTAACAGATATTAAATGTAAACAAAGACTGCAAATGTAAACATAGACTACAAATGTAAACTGACTCTAAATGTAAACACAGACAACAAATGTAAACAAAGCTCTAAATGTAAACAGATTACAAATGTAAACAAAGAGCAGAAATGTTAGGAGACTCAAAATGTAAACAAAGAGTGTAAATGTAAACAAAGGCTCAAAATATAAACAAAGACTCTAAATGTAAACAAATACGTGGAAACAAAAAGTGCAAATTTAAATAGGCTCTGTATGTAAACAAAGACAACAAATGTAAACAAAGACTACGAATGAGAAAAAGGCTCTAAATGAAAACAAAGATTACAAATATAATCAAAGACTCTAAATGGAAACTAAGATTACACATGTAAATAAATACTACAAACGTAAACAGACTCTAAATGTAAACAAGTACTCTAAATGTAAAGAAGGACTACAAATGTAAACAAAGACTCTAAATATAAACAAAGACTAAAAATGTAAACAAAGGCACTAAATGTAAACTCTCTAAATGTAAACAAAATCTACAAATGTAAACAAAGAATCTAAATGTAAACAAAATCACTAAATGTAAACAAAATCACTAAATGTAAACAGAATCTAAATGTAAACAAAGATTACAAATGTAAACAAAGACTACAAATGTAAACAAAGATTCTAAATGTAAAGAGACTCGAAATGTAAACTAAGACTCTAAATGTAAACAAGGAATCTAATTGTAAACAAAGACTACAAATGTAAACAAAGACTCTGAATGTAAACAAAGGCTCTAATTGTAAACAAACACTCTAAATGTAAACAGACTACAAATGTAAACAGACTCTAACTGTAAACAAAATCTCTAAATGTAAACAAATATTGTAAATGTAAACATAGACTCTAAAGGTAAAGAAAGACTACGAACGTAAACAAAGGCACTAAATGTAAACATTCTAAATGTAAACATAGTCTACAAATGTAAACAAAGTATATAAATTTAAACAAAGACACTAAATGTAAAGAGACTCGAAATGTAAACAAGACTACAAATGTAAACGAGGACTCTAAAGGTAAACAAAGACTACAAATGTAAACAAAGGCACTAAATGCAAACAATCTAAATATAAAAAAGTCTAAAAATGTAAACAAAGAATCTAAATTTAAACAGACACTAAATGTAAAGAGACTCGAAATGTAAACAAAGACTACAAATGTAAACAATGACTACAAATGTAAACAAGGGCTCTAAAGGTAAACAAAGACTACATATGTAAACAAATACTCTAAATGTAAACAAAGGCTCTATATGTAAACAAAGACTACAAATGTAAACAAAGACTACAAATTTAGAGAAAGACTACAAATGTAAACAAAGGCTCTAAATGTAAACAGACTACAAATTTAAACAAAGCCTCTAAATTTAAACAAATATTCTAAATGTAAGCGGACTACTAATGTAAACAAAGGATACAAAATTAAACAAAGAGCACAAATGTTAACAGATATTAAATGTAAACAAAGACTGCAAATGTAAACATAGACTACAAATGTAAACTGACTCTAAATGTAAACACAGACAACAAATGTAAACAAAGCTCTAAATGTAAACAGATTACAAATGTAAACAAAGAGCACAAATGTTAAGAGACTCAAAATGTAAACAAAGAGTGTAAATGTAAAGAAATACGTGGAAACAAAGCGTGCAAATTTAAATACGCTCTGTATGTAAACGAAGACAACAAATGTAAACAAAGACTACGAATGAGAAAAAGGCTTTAAATGAAAACAAAGATTACAAATATAAACAAACACTCTAAATGTAAACAAAGACTACAAATGTAAACAAAGGCTCTAAATGTAAAAATGTAAACAGACTACAAATTTAAACAAAGCCTTTAAAAGTAAACAAAGAATCTAAATGTAAGCGGACTACAAATGTAAACAAAGTGCACAAATGTTAACAGACTAAAAATGTAAACAGTCTCTATATGCAAACAAAGACATGTAAACAAAGAGTGCAAATTTAAACAGGCTCTGTATTTAAACAAAGACAACAAATGTAAAAAAAGATAACAAATGTAAACAAAGACTACAAATATAAACAAAAACTAAATTGAAACAAAGATTAAACATGTAAACAAAGACTACGAACATAAACAAAGGCACTAAATGTAAACATACTAAATGTAAACAAAGTCTACAAATGTAAACAAAGTATCTAAATTTAAACAAAGACACTAAATGTAAAGAGACTCGAAATGTAAACAAAGACCACAAACGTAAACAAAGAATTTAAATGTAAACAAAGACTACAAATGTAAACAAAGAATTGAAACGTAAACAAAGACTACAAATGTAAACAATGGCTACAAATGTAAACAAGGACTCTAAAGGTAAACAAAGACTACAAATGTAAACAAAGGCGCTAAATGTAAACACTCTAAATATAAAAAAGTCTAAAAATGTAAACAAAGAATCTAAATTTAAACAAAGACACTAAATGTAAAGACACTCGAAATGTAAACAAAGACTACAAATGTAAACAATGACTACAAATGTAAACAAGGACTCTAAAGTTAAACAAAGACTACATATGTAAACAAATACTCTAAATGTAAACAAAGGCTCTATATGTAAACAAAGACTGCAAATGTAAACAAAGACTACAAATTGAAAGAAAGACTACAAATGTAAACAAAGGCTCTAAATGTAAACGGACTACAAATTTAAACAAAGCATCTAAATTTAAACAAAGTATCGAAATGTAAGCGGACTACAAATGTAAACAAAGAATACAAGATTAAACAAAGAGCACAAATGTTAACAGACATTATTGTAAACAAAGACTACAAATGTAAACAAAGACTGCAAATGTAAACATAGACTACAAATGTAAACTGACTCTAAATGTAAACACAGACAACAAATGTAAACAAAGCTCTAAATGTAAACAGATTACAAATGTAAACAAAGAGCACAGATGTTAAGAGACTCAAAATGTAAACAAACACAACAAATGTAAACAAAGACTACGAATGAGAAAAAGGCTCTAAATGAAAACAAAGATTACAAATATAAACAAAGACTCTAAATGGGAACAAAGATTACACATGTAAATAAAGACTACAAACGTAAACACAGATTCTAAATGTAAAGAGACTCAAAATGTAAACTAAGACTCTAAATGTAAACAAGGAATCTAATTGTAAACAGAGACTACAAATGTAAACAAAGACTCTGAATGTAAACAAAGGCTCTAATTGGAAACAAACTCTAAATGTAAACAAAGACTACAAATGTAAAGAGACTCTAACTGTAAACAAAATCTCTAAATGTAAACAAATATTGTAAATGTAAACATAGACTCTAAAGGTAAAGAAAGACTACAAATGTAAACAAAGTGCACAAATGTTAACAGACTAAAAATGTAAACAGTCTCTAAATGTAAACAAAGACATGTAAACAAAGAGTGCAAATTTAAACAGGCTCTGTAGGTCAACAAAGACAACAAATGTAAACAAAGATAACAAATGTAAACAAAGACTACAAATATAAACAAAGACTCTAAATTGAAACAAAGATTACACATGTAAACAAAGACTACGAACGTAAACAAAGGCACTAAATGTAAACATTCTAAATGTAAACAAAGTCTACAAATGTAAACAAAGTATCTAAATTTAAACAAAGACACTAAATGTAAAGAGTCTCGAAATGTAAACAAAGACTACGAATATAAACAAAGAATTTAAATGTAAACAATGACTACAAATGTAAACAAGGACTAAAGGTAAACAAAGACTACAAATGTAAACAAAGGCACTAAACGGAAACACTCTAAATATAAAAAAGTCTAAAAATGTAAACAAAGAATCTAAATTTAAACAAAGACACTAAATGTAAAGAGACTCGAAATGTAAACAAAGACTACAAATGTAAACAAAGACTGCAAATGTAAACATAGACTACAAATGTAAACTGACTCTAAATGTAAACACAGACAACAAATGTAAACAAAGCTCTAAATGTAAACAGATTACAAATGTAAACAAAGAGCACAAATGTTAAGAGACTCAAATTGTAAACAAAGAGTGTAAATGTAAACAAAGGCTCAAAATATAAACAAAGACTCTAAATGTAAACAAATACGTGGAAACAAAAAGTGCAAATTTAAATAGGCTCTGTATGTAAACAAAGACAACAAATGTAAACAAAGACTACGAATGAGAAAAAGGCTCTAAATGAAAACAAAGATTACAAATATAATCAAAGACTCTAAATGGAAACAAAGATTACACATGTAAATAAATACTACAAACGTAAACAAAGACTCTAAATGTAAACTAGTACTCTAAATGTAAAGGACTACAAATGTAAACAAAGACTCTAAATATAAACAAAGACTAAAAATGTAAACAAAGGCACTAAATGTAAACTCTCTAAATGTAAACAAAATCTACAAATGTAAACAAAGAATCTAAATGTAAACAAAATCACTAAATGTAAAGAGAATCTAAATGTAAACAAAGATTACAAATGTAAACAAAGACTACAAATGTAAACAAAGATTCTAAATGTAAAGAGACTTGAAATGTAAACTAAGACTCTAAATGTAAACAAGGAATCTAATTGTAAACAAAGACTACAAATGTAAACAAAGACTCTGAATGTAAACAAAGGCTCTAAATGTAAACAGACTACAAATGTAAACAAAGTATATAAATTTAAACAAAGACACTAAATGTAAAGAGACTCGAAATGTAAACAAAGACTACAAATGTAAACAATGACTACAAATGTAAACGAGGACTCTAAAGGTAAAGAAAGACTACGAACGTAAACAAAGGCACTAAATGTAAACATTCTAAATGTAAACAAAGTCTACAAATGTAAACAAAGTATATAAATTTAAACAAAGACACTAAATGTAAAGAGACTCGAAATGTAAACAAAGACTACAAATGTAAACAATGACTACAAATGTAAACGAGGACTCTAAAGGTAAACAAAGACTACAAATGTAAACAAAGGCACTAAATGCAAAGAATCTAAATATAAAAAAGTCTAAAAATGTAAACAAAGAATCTAAATTTAAACAGACACTAAATGTAAAGAGACTCGAAATGTAAACAATGACTACAAATGTAAACAAGGACTCTAAAGGTAAACAAAGACTACATATGTAAACAAATACTCTAAAATAAACAAAGGCTCTATATGTAAACAAAGACTACAAATGTAAACAAAGACTACAAATTTAGAGAAAGACTACAAATGTAAACAAAGGCTCTAAATGTAAACAGACTACAAATTTAAACAAAGCCTCTAAATTTAAACAAATATTCTAAATGTAAGCGGACTACAAATGTAAACAAAGGATACAAAATTAAACAAAGAGCACAAATGTTAACAGATATTAAATGTAAACAAAGACTGCAAATGTAAACATAGACTACAAATGTAAACTGACTCTAAATGTAAACACAGACAACAAATGTAAACAAAGCTCTAAATGTAAACAGATTACAAATGTAAACAAAGAGCACAAATGTTAAGAGACTCAAAATGTAAACAAAGAGTGTAAATGTAAACAAAGACTCAAAATATAAACAAAGACTCTAAATGTAAAGAAATACGTGGAAACAAAGAGTGCAAATTTAAATACGCTCTGTATGTAAACAAAGACAACAAATGTAAACAAAGACTACGAATGAGAAAAAGGCTTTAAATGAAAACAAAGATTACAAATATAAACAAACACTCTAAATGTAAACAAAGACTACAAATGTAAACAAAGGCTCTAAATGTAAAAATGTAAACAGACTACAAATTTAAACAAAGCATTTAAAAGTAAACAAAGAATCTAAATGTAAGCGGACTACAAATGTAAACAAAGTGCACAAATGTTAACAGACTAAAAATGTAAACAGTCTCTATATGCAAACAAAGACATGTAAACAAAGAGTGCAAATTTAAACAGGCTCTGTATTTAAACAAAGACAACAAATGTAAAAAAAGATAACAAATGTAAACAAAGACTACAAATATAAACAAAAACTAAATTGAAACAAAGATTAAACATGTAAGTAAAGACTACGAACGTAAACAAAGGCACTAAATGTAAACATACTAAATGTAAACAAAGTCTACAAATGTAAACAAAGTATCTAAATTTAAACAAAGACACTAAATGTAAAGAGACTCGAAATGTAAACAAAGACCACAAACGTAAACAAAGAATTTAAATGTAAACAAAGACTACAAATGTAAACAAAGAATTTAAACGTAAACAAAGACTACAAATGTAAACAATGGCTACAAATGTAAACAAGGACTCTAAAGGTAAACAAAGACTACAAATGTAAACAAAGGCGCTAAATGTAAACACTCTAAATATAAAAAAGTCTAAAAATGTAAACAAAGAATCTAAATTTAAACAAAGACACTAAATGTAAAGACACTCGAAATGTAAACAAAGACTACAAATGTAAACAATGACTACAAATGTAAACAAGGACTCTAAAGTTAAACAAAGACTACATATGTAAACAAATACTCTAAATGTAAACAAAGGCTCTATATGTAAACAAAGACTGCAAATGTAAACAAAGACTACAAATTGAAAGAAAGACTACAAATGTAAACAATGGCTCTAAATGTAAACAGACTACAAATTTAAACAAAGCCTCTAAATTTAAACAAAGAATCTAAATGTAAGCGGACTACAAATGTAAACAAAGAATACAAAATTAAACAAAGAGCACAAATATTAACAGACATTAATTGTAAACAAAGACTACAAATGTAAACAAAGACTGCAAATGTAAACATAGACTACAAATGTAAACTGACTCTAAATGTAAACACAGACAACAAATGTAAACAAAGCTCTAAATGTAAACAGATTACAAATGTAAACAAAGAGCACAGATGTTAAGAGACTCAAAATGTAAACAAAGAGTGTAAATGTAAACAAAGACTCAAAATATAAACAAAGATTCTAAATCTAAACAAATACGTGGAAACAAGGAGTGCAAATTTAAATAGGCTCTGTATGTAAAGAAAGACAACAAATGTAAACAAAGACTACGAATGAGAATAAGGCTCTAAAGGAAAACAAAGATTACAAATATAAACAAAGACTCTAAATGGAAACAAAGATTACACATGTAAATAAATACTACAAACGTAAACAAAGACTCTAAATGTAAACAAATACTCTAAATGTAAAAAAAAGAATACAAATGTAAACAAAGACTCTAAATGTAAACAAAGACTAAAAATGTAAACATAGGCACTAAATGTAAACACTCTAAATGTAAACAAAATCTACAAATGTAAACAAAGTATCTAAATGTAAAGAAAGTCACTAAATGTAAACATAATCTAAATGTAAACAAAGACTACAAATGTAAACAAAGACTACAAATGTAAACAAAGATTCTAAATGTAAAGAGACTCGAAAAGTAAACTAAGACTCTAAATGTAAACAAGGAATCTAATTGTAAACAAAGACTACAAATGTAAACAAAGACTCTAAATGTAAACAAAGACTACAAATGTAAACAGACTCTAACTCTAAACAAAATCTCTAAATGTAAACAAATATTGTATATGTAAACATAGACTCTAAAGGTAAAGAAAGACTACAAATGTAAACAAAGGCTCTAAATGTAAACAGACTACAAATTTAAACAAAGCCTTTAAAAATAAACAAAGAAACTAAATGTAAGCGGACTACAAATGTAAACAAAGTGCACAAATGTTAACAGACTAAAAATGTAAACAGTCTCTAAATGTAAACAAAGACATGTAAACAAAGAGTGCAAATTTAAACAGGTTCCGTATTTAAACAAAGACAACAAATGTAAACAAAGATAACAAATGTAAACAAAGACTATAAATATAAACAAAGACTCTAAATTGAAACAAAGATTACACATGTAAACAAAGACTACGAACGTAAACAAAGGCACTAAATGTAAACATTCTAAATGTAAACAAAGTCTACAAATGTAAACAAAGTATCTAAATTTAAACAAAGACACTAAATATAAAGAGACTCGAAATGTAAACAAAGACTACAAATGTAAACAATGACTACAAATGTAAACAAGGACTCTAAAGGTAAAGAAAGACTACAAATGTAAACAAAGGCACTAAATGCAAACACTCTAAATATAAAAAAGTCTAAAAATGTAAACAAAGAATCTAAATTTAAACAAAGACACTAAATGGAAAGAGACTCGAAATGTGAATAAGGACTACAAATGTAAACAATGACTACAAATGTAAACAAGGACTCTAAAGGTAAACAAAGACTGCATATGTAAACAAATACTCTAAATGTAAACAAAGGCTCTGTATGTAAACAAAGACTACAAATGTAAATAAAGACTACAAATTTAAAGAAAGACTACAAATGTAAACAAAGGCTCTAAATGTAAACAGACTACAAATTTAAACAAAGCCTCTAAATTTAAACAAAGAATCTAAATGTAAGCGGACTACAAATGTAAACAAAGAATACAAAATTAAACAAAGAGCACAAATGTTAACAGACATTAAATGTAAACAAAGACTACAAATGTAAACAAAGACTGCAAATGTAAACATAGACTACAAATGTAAACTGACTCTAAATGTAAACACAGACAACAAATGTAAACAAAGCTCTAAATGTAAACAGATTACAAATGTAAACAAAGAGCACAAATGTTAAGAGACTCAAAATGTAAACAAAGAGTTTAAATGTAAACAAAGACTCTAAATATAAACAAAGACTCTAAATGTAAACAAATACGTGGCAACAAAGAGTGCAAATTTAAATAGGCTCTGTATGTAAACAAACACAACAAATGTAAACAAAGACTACGAATGAGAAAAAGGCTCTAAATAAAAACAAAGATTACAAATATAAACAAAGACTCTAAATGGGAACAAAGATTACACATGTAAATAAAGACTACAAACGTAAACACAGATTCTAAATGTAAACAGACTCGAAATGTAAACTAAGACTCTAAATGTAAACAAGGAATCTAATTGTAAACAAAGACTACAAATGTAAACAAAGACTCTGAATGTAAACAAAGGCTCTAATTGGAAACAAACTCTAAATGTAAACAAAGACTACAAATGTAAACAGACACTAACTGTAAACAAAATCTCTAAATATAAACAAATATTGTACATGTAAACATAGACTCTAAAGGTAAAGAAAGACTACAAATGTAAACAAAGGCTCTAAATGTAAACAGACTACAAATTAAACAAAGACTTTAAAAATAAACAAAGAATCTAAATGTAAGCGGACTACAAATGTAAACAAAGTGCACAAATGTTAACAGACTAAAAATGTAAACAGTCTCTAAATGTAAACAAAGACATGTAAACAAAGAGTGCAAATTTAAACAGGCTCTGTATGTAAACAAAGACAACAAATGTAAACAAAGATAACAAATGTAAACAAAGACTATAAATATAAACAAAAACTCTAAATTGAAACAAAGATTACACATGTAAACAAAGACTACGAACGTAAACAAAGGCACTAAATGTAAACATTCTAAATGTAAACAAAGTCTACAAATGTAAACAAAGTATCTAAATTTAAACAAATACACTAAATGTAAAGAGTCTCGAAATGTAAACAAAGACTACGAATATAAACAAAGAATTTAAATGTAAACAAAGACTACAAATGTAAACAAAGACAACAAATGTAAACAAAGACTACGAATGAGAAAAAGGCTTTAAATGAAAACAAAGATTACAAATATAAACAAACACTCTAAATGTAAACAAAGACTACAAATGTAAACAAAGGCTCTAAATGTTAAAATGTAAACAGACTACAAATTTAAACAAAGCCTTTAAAAGTAAACAAAGAATCTAAATGTAAGCGGACTACAAATGTAAACAAAGTGCACAAATGTTAACAGACTAAAAATGTAAACAGTCTCTATATGCAAACAAAGACATGTAAACAAAGAGTGCAAATTTAAACAGGCTCTGTATTTAAACAAAGACAACAAATGTAAAAAAAGATAACAAATGTAAACAATGACTACAAATATAAACAAAAACTAAATTAAAACAAAGATTAAACATGTAAACAAAGACTACGAACGTAAACAAAGGCACTAAATGTAAACATACTAAATGTAAACAAAGTCTACAAATGTAAACAAAGTATCTAAATTTAAACAAAGACACTAAATGTAAAGAGACTCGAAATGTAAACAAAGACCACAAACGTAAACAAAGAATTTAAATGTAAACAAAGACTACAAATGTAAACAAAGAATTTAAACGTAAACAAAGACTACAAATGTAAACAAAGGCGCTAAATCTAAACACTCTAAATATAAAAAAGTCTAAAAATGTAAACAAAGAATCTAAATTTAAACAAAGACACTAAATGTAAAGACACTCGAAATGTAAACAAAGACTACAAATGTAAACAATGACTACAAATGTAAACAAGGACTCTAAAGTTAAACAAAGACTACATATGTAAACAAATACTCTAAATGTAAACAAAGGCTCTATATGTAAACAAAGACTGCAAATGTAAACAAAGACTAAAAATTGAAAGAAAGACTACAAATGTAAACAAAGGCTCTAAATGTAAACAGACTACAAATTTAAACAAAGCCTCTAAATTTAAACAAAAAATCTAAATGTAAGCGGACTACAAATGTAAACAAAGAATACAAAATTAAACAAAGAGCACAAATGTTAAAAGACATTAATTGTAAACAAAGACTACAAATGTAAACAAAGACTGCAAATGTAAACATAGACTACAAATGTAAACTGACTCTAAATGTAAACACAGACAACAAATGTAAACAAAGCTCTAAATGTAAACAGATTACAAATGTAAACAAAGAATTTAAATGTAAACAAAGACTACAAATGTAAACAAGGACTCTAAAGGTAAACAAATACTCTAAATGTAAAAAAAAGAATACAAATGTAAACAAAGACTCTAAATGTAAACAAAGACTAAAAATGTAAACATAGGCACTAAATGTAAACACTCTAAATGTAAACAAAATCTACAAATGTAAACAAAGTATCTAAATGTAAAGAAAGTCACTAAATGTAAACATAATCTAAATGTAAACAAAGACTACAAATGTAAACAAAGACTGCAAATGTAAACAAAGATTCTAAATGTAAAGAGACTCGAAATGTAAACTAAAACTCTAAATGTAAACAAGGAATCTAATTGTAAACAAAGACTACAAATGTAAACAAAGACTCTGAATGTAAACAAAGGCTCTAGTATTAAACAAACACTCTAAATGTAAACAAAGACTACAAATGTAAACAGACTCTAACTCTAAACAAAATCTCTAAATGTAAACAAATATTGTATATGTAAACATAGACTCTAAAGGTAAAGAAAGACTACAAATGTAAACAAAGGCTCTAAATGTAAACAGACTACAAATTTAAACAAAGCCTTTAAAAATAAACAAAGAAACTAAATGTAAGCGGACTACAAATGTAAACAAAGTGCACAAATGTTAACAGACTAAAAATGTAAACAGTCTCTAAATGTAAACAAAGACATGTAAACAAAGAGTGCAAATTTAAACAGGTTCCGTATTTAAACAAAGACAACAAATGTAAACAAAGATAACAAATGTAAACAAAGACTATAAATATAAACAAAGACTCTAAATTGAAACAAAGATTACACATGTGAACAAAGACTACGAACGTAAACAAAGGCACTAAATGTAAACATTCTAAATGTAAACAAAGTCTACAAATGTAAACAAAGTATCTAAATTTAAACAAAGACACTAAATATAAAGACTCGAAATGTAAACAAAGACTACAAATGTAAACAATGACTACAAATGTAAACAAGGACTCTAAAGGTAAAGAAAGACTACAAATGTAAACAAAGGCACTAAATGCAAACACTCTAAATATAAAAAAGTCTAAAAATGTAGACAAAGAATCTAAATTTAAACAAAGACACTAAATGGAAAGAGACTCGAAATGTAAACAAAGACTACAAATGTAAACAATGACTACAAATGTAAACAAGGACTCTAAAGGTAAACAAAGACTGCATATGTAAACAAATACTCTAAATGTAAACAAAGGCTCTGTATGTAAACAAAGACTACAAATGTAAATAAAGACTACAAATTTAAAGAAAGACCACAAATGTAAACAAAGGCTCTAAATGTAAACAGACTACAAATTTAAACAAAGCCTCTAAATTTAAACAAAGAATCTAAATGTAAGCGGACTACAAATGTAAACAAAGAATACAAAATTAAACAGACATTAAATGTAAACAAAGACTACAAATGTAAACAAAGACTGCAAATGTAAACATAGACTAAAATGTAAACTGACTCTAAATGTAAACACAGACAACAAATGTAAACAAAGCTCTAAATGTAAACAGATTACAAATGTAAACAAAGAGCACAAATGTTAAGAGACTCAAAATATAAACAAAGAGTTTAAATGTAAACAAAGACTCTAAATATAAACAAAGACTCTAAATGTAAACAAATACGTGGAAACAAAGAGTGCAAATTTAAATAGGCTCTGTATGTAAACAAACACAACAAATGTAAACAAAGACTACGAATGAGAAAAAGGCTCTAAATAAAAACAAAGATTACAAATATAAACAAAGACTCTAAATGGGAACAAAGATTACACATGTAAATAAAGACTACAAACGTACAGATTCTAAATGTAAAGAGACTCGAAATGTAAACTAAGACTCTAAATGTAAACAAGGAATCTAATTGTAAACAAAGACTACAAATGTAAACAAAGACTCTGAATGTAAACAAAGGCTCTAATTGGAAACAAACTCTAAATGTAAACAAAGACTACAAATGTAAACAGACTCTAACTGTAAAAAAAATCTCTAAATGTAAACAAATATTGTAAATGTAAACATAGACTCTAAAGGTAAAGAAAGACTACAAATGTAAACAAAGGCTCTAAATGTAAACAGACTACAAATTAAACAAAGACTTTAAAAATAAACAAAGAATCTAAATGTAAGCGGACTACAAATGTAAACAAAGTGCACAAATGTTAACAGACTAAAAATGTAAACAGTCTCTAAATGTAAACAAAGACATGTAAACAAAGAGTGCAAATTTAAACAGGCTCTGTATGTAAACAAAGACAACAAATGTAAACAAAGATAACAAATGTAAACAAAGACTACAAATATAAACAAAGACTCTAAATTGAAACAAAGATTACACATGTAAACAAAGACTACGAACGTAAACAAAGGCACTAAATGTAAACATTCTAAATGTAAACAAAGTCTACAAATGTAAACAAAGTATCTAAATTTAAACAAAGACACTAAATGTAAAGAGTCTCGAAATGTAAACAAAGACTACAAATGTAAACAAAGACTGCAAATGTAAACATAGACTACAAATGTAAACAAGGACTCTAAAGGTAAACAAAGACTACAAATGTAAACAAAGGCACTAAACGGAAACACTCTAAATATAAAAAAGTCTAAAAATGTAAACAAAGAATCTAAATTTAAACAAAGACACTAAATGTTAAGAGACTCGAAATGTAAGCAAAGACTACAAATGTAAACAAAGACTGCAAATGTAAACATAGACTACAGATGTAAACTGACTCTAAATGTAAACACAGACAACAAATGTAAACAAAGCTCTAAATGTAAACAGATTACAAATGTAAACAAAGAGCACAAATGTTAAGAGACTCAAAATGTAAACAAAGAGTGTAAATGTAAACAAAGGCTCAAAATATAAACAAAGACTCTAAATGTAAACAAATACGTGGAAACAAAAATTGCAAATTTAAATAGGCTCCGTATGTAAACAAAGACAACAAATGTAAACAAAGACTACGAATGAGAAAAAGGCTCTAAATGAAAACAAAGATTACAAATATAATCAAAGACTCTAAATGGAAACAAAGATTACACATGTAAATAAATACTACAAACGTAAACAAAGACTCTAAATGTAAACAAGTACTCTAAATGTAAAGAAGGACTACAAATGTAAACAAAGACTCTAAATATAAACAAAGACTAAAAATGTAAACAAAGGCACTAAATGTAAACTCTCTAAATGTAAACAAAATCTACAAATGTAAACAAAGAATCTAAATGTAAACAAAATCACTAAATGTAAACAGAATCTAAATGTAAACAAAGATTACAAATGTAAACAAAGACTACAAATGTAAACAAAGATTCTAAATGTAAAGAGACTCGAAATGTAAACTAAGACTCTAAATGTAAACAAGGAATCTAATTGTAAACAAAGACTACAAATGTAAACAAACACTCTAAATGTAAACAGACTACAAATGTAAACAGACTCTAACTGTAAACAAAATCTCTAAATGTAAACAAATATTGTAAATGTAAACATAGACTCTAAAGGTAAAGAAAGACTACGAACGTAAACAAAGGCACTAAATGTAAACATTCTAAATGTAAACAAAGTCTACAAATGTAAACAAAGTATATAAATTTAAACAAAGACACTAAATGTAAAGAGACTCGAAATGTAAACAAAGACTACAAATGTAAACACTGACTACAAACGTAAACAAGGACTCTAAAGGTAAACAAAGACTATATATGTAAACAAATACTCTAAATGTAAACAAAGGCTCTATATGTAAACAAAGACTACAAATGTAAACAAAGACTACAAATTTAGAGAAAGACTACAAATGTAAACAAAGGCTCTAAATGTAAACAGACTACAAATTTAAACAAAGCCTCTAAATTTAAACAAATATTCTAAATGTAAGCGGACTACAAATGTAAACAAAGGATACAAAATTAAACAAAGGGCACAAATGTTAACAGATATTAAATGTAAACAAAGACTGCAAATGTAAACATAGACTACAAATGTAAACTGACTCTAAATGTAAACACAGACAACAAATGTAAACAAAGCTCTAAATGTAAACAGATTACAAATGTAAACAAAGAGCACAAATGTTAAGAGACTCAAAATGTAAACAAAGAGTGTAAATGTAAACAAAGACTCAAAATATAAACAAAGACTCTAAATGTAAACAAATACGTGGAAACAAAGAGTGCAAATTTAAATAGGCTCTGTATTTAATCAAAGACAACAAATGTAAACAAAGACTACGAATGAGAAAAAGGCTCTAAATGAAAACAAAGATTACAAATATAAACAAAGACTCTAAATGGAAACAAAGATTACACATGTAAATAAAGACTACAAACGTAAACAAAGACTCTAAATATAAACAAGTACTCTAAATGTAAAGAAAGACTACAAATGTAAACAAAGACTCTAAATATAAACAAAGACTAAAAATCTAAACAAAGGCACTAAATGTAAACTCTCTAAATGTAAACAAAATCTACAAATGTAAACAAAGAATCTAAATGTAAACAAAGATTACAAATGTAAACAAAGACTACAAATGTAAACAAAGATTCTAAATGTAAAGAGACTCGAAATGTAAACTAAGACTCTAAATGTAAACAAGGAATCTAATTGTAAACAAAGACTACAAATGTAAACAAAGACTCTGAATGTAAACCAAGGCTCTAATTGTAAACAAACACTCTAAATGTAAACAAAGACTACAAATGTAAACAGACTCTAACTGTAAATAAAATCTCTAAATGTAAACAAATATTGTAAATGTAAACATAGACTCTAAAGGTAAAGAAAGACTACAAATGTAAACAAAGACTCTAAATGTAAACAAGTACTCTAAATGTAAAGAAAGACTACAAATGTAAAAAAAGACTCTAAATATAAACAAAGACTAAAAATGTAAACAAAGGCACTAAATGTAAACTCTCTAAATGTAAACAAAATCTACAAATGTAAACAAAGAATCTAAATGTAAACAAAATCACTAAATGTAAACAGAATCTAAATGTAAACAAAGACTACAAATGTAAACAAAGATTCTAAATGTAAAGAGACTCGAAATGTAAACTAAGACTCTAAATGTAAACAATGAATCTAATTGTAAACAAAGACTACAGATGTAAACAAAGACTCTGAATGTAAACAAAGGCTCTAATTGTAAACACACACTCTAAATGTAAACAAAGACTACAAATGTAAACAGACTCTAACTGTAAACAAAATCTCTAAATGTAAACAAATATTGTAGATGTATATATAGACTCTAAAGGTAAAGAAAGACTACAAATGTAAACAAAGGCTCTAAATGTAAACAGACTACAAATTTAAACAATGCCTTTAATAATAAACAAAGAATCTAAATGTAAGCGGACTACAAACGTAAACAAAGTGCACAAATGTTAACAGACTAAAAATGTTAACAGTCTCTAAATGTAAACAAAGACATGTAAACAAAGAGTGCAAATTTAAACACGCTCTGTATGTAAACAAAGACAACAAATGTAAACAAAGATAACAAATGTAAACAAAGACTACAAATATAAACAAAGACTCTAAATTGAAACAAAGATTACATATGTAAACAAAGACTACGAACGTAAACAAAGGCTCTAAATGTAAACATTCTAAATGTAAACAAAGTCTTCAAATGTAAACAAAGTATCTAAATTTAAACAAAGACACTAAATGTAAAGAGACTCGAAATGTAAACAAAGACTACAAATGTAAACAATGACTACAAATCTAAACACGGACTCTAAAGGTAAACAAAGACTACAAATGTAAACAAAGGAACTAAATGTAAACACTCTAAATATAAAAATCTAAAAATGTAAACAAAGAATCTAAATTTAAACAAAGACACTAAATGTAAATAGACTCGAAATGTAAACAAAGACTACAAATGTAAACAATGACTACAAATGTAAACAAGGACGCTAAAGTTAAACAAAGACTACATATGTAAACAAATACTCTAAATGTAAACA
Organism: Salticus scenicus; assembly: GCA_963930645.1. Lineage (NCBI taxonomy): Eukaryota > Metazoa > Arthropoda > Arachnida > Araneae > Salticidae > Salticus > Salticus scenicus. Next base: position 4,710,855 of record OZ005648.1, on the reverse strand, counting down.
AAGGCTCTATATCTAAAGAAAGACCACAAATGTAAACAAAGACTACAAATTTAAAGAAAGACTACAAATGTAAACAAAGGCTCTAAATGTAAACAGACTGCAAATTTAAACAAAGCCTCTAACTTTAAACAAAGAATCTAAATGTAAGCGGACTACAAATGTAAACAAAAAATACAAAATTAAACAAAGAGCACAAATGTTTACAGACATTAAATGTAAACAAAGACTACAAATATAAACAAAGACTGCAAATGTAAACATAGACTACAATTGTAAACTGACTCTAAATGTAAACACAGACAACAAATGTAAACAAAGCTCTAAATGTAAACAGATTACAAATGTAAACAAAGAGCACAAATGTTAAGAGACTCAAAATGTAAACAAAGGTGTAAATGCAAACAAAGACTCAAAATATAAACAAAGACTCTAAATGTAAAGAAATACGTGGAAACAAAGAGTGCAAATTTAAATACGCTCTGTATGTAAACAAAGACAACAAATGTAAACAAAGACTACGAATGAGAAAAAGGCTTTAAATGAAAACAAAGATTACAAATATAAACAAACACTCTAAATGTAAACAAAGACTACAAATGGAAACAAAGGCTCTAAATGTAAAAATGTAAACAGACTACAAATTTAAACATAGCCTTTAAAAGTAAATAAAGAATCTAAATGTAAGCGGACTACAAATGTAAACAAAGTGCACAAATGTTAACAGACTAAAAATGTAAACAGTCTCTATATGTAAACAAACACATGTAAACAGAGTGCAAATTTAAACAGGCTCTGTATGTAAACAAAGACAACAAATGTAAACAAAGATAACAAATGTAAACAAAGACTACAAATATAAACAAAGACTGAATTGAAACAAAGATTAAACATGTAAACAAAGACTACGAACGTAAACAAAGGCACTAAATGTAAACATACTAAATGTAAACAAAGTCTACAAATGTAAACAAAGAGTACAAATGTAAACTGACTCTAAATGTAAACACAGACAACAAATGTAAACAAAGCTCTAAATGTAAACAGATTACAAATGTAAACAAAGAGCACAAATGTTAAGAGACTCAAAATGTAAACAAAGAGTTTATATGTAAACAAAGACTCTAAATATAAACAAAGACTCTAAATGTAAACAAATACGTGGAAACAAAGAGTGCAAATTTAAATAGGCTCTGTATGTAAACAAACACAACAAATGTAAACAAAGACTACGAATGAGAAAAAGGCTCTAAATAAAAACAAAGATTACAAATATAAACAAAGACTCTAAATGGGAACAAAGATTACACATGTAAATAAAGACTACAAACGTAAACACAGATTCTAAATGTAAAGAGACTCGAAATGTAAACTAAGACTCTAAATGTAAACAAGGAATCTAATTGTAAACGAAGACTACAAATGTAAACAAAGACTCTGAATGTAAAAAAAGGGTCTAATTGGAAACAAACTCTAAATGTAAACAAAGACTACAAATGTAAACACTCTAACAGTAAACAAAATCTCTAAATGTAAACAAATATTGTAAATGTAAACATAGACTCTGAAAGTAAAGAAAGACTACAAATGTAAACAAAGGCTCTAAATGTAAACAGACTACAAATTAAACAAAGACTTTAAAAATAAACAAAGAATCTAAATGTAAGCGGACTACAAATGTAAACAAAGTGCACAAATGTTAACAGACTAAAAATGTAAACAGTCTCTAAATGTAAACAAAGACATGTAAACAAAGAGTGCAAATTTAAACAGGCACTGTATGTAAACAAAGACAACAAATGTAAACAAAGATAACAAATGTAAACAAAGACTACAAATATAAACAAAGACTCTAAATTGAAACAAAGATTACACATGTAAACAAAGACTACGAACGTAAACAAAGGCACTAAATGTAAACATTCTAAATGTAAACAAAGTCTACAAATGTAAACAAAGTATCTAAATTTAAACAAAGACACTAAATGTAAAGAGTCTCGAAATGTAAACAAAGACTACGAATATAAACAAAGAATTTAAATGTAAACAAAGACTACAAATGTAAACAATGACTACAAATGTAAACAAGGACTCTAAAGGTAAACAAAGACTACAAATGTAAACAAAGGCACTAAACGGAAACACTCTAAATATAAAAAAGTCTAAAAATGTAAACAAAGAATCTAAATTTAAACAAAGACACTAAATGTAAAGAGACTCGAAATGTAAACAAAGACTACAAATGTAAACAAAGACTGCAAATGTAAACATAGACTACAAATGTAAACTGACTCTAAATGTAAACACAGACAACAAATGTAAACAAAGCTCTAAATGTAAACAGATTACAAATGTAAACAAAGAGCACAAATGTTAAGAGACTGAAAATGTAAACAAAGAGTGTAAATGTAAACAAAGGCTCAAAATATAAACAAAGACTCTAAATGTAAACAAATACGTGGAAACAAAAAGTGCAAATTTAAATAGGCTCTGTATGTAAACAAAGACAACAAATGTAAACAAAGACTACGAATGAGAAAAAGGCTCTAAATGAAAACAAAGATTACAAATATAATCAAAGACTCTAAATGGAAACAAAGATTACACATGTAAATAAATACTACAAACGTAAACAAAGACTCTAAATGTAAACAAGTACTCTAAATGTAAAGAAGGACTACAAATGTAAACAAAGACTCTAAATATAAACAAAGACTAAAAATGTAAACAAAGACTGCAAATGTAAACATAGACTACAAATGTAAACTGACTCTAAATGTAAACGCAGACAACAAATGTAAACAAAGCTCTAAATGTAAACAGATTACAAATGTAAACAAAGAGCACAAATGTTAAGAGACTCAAAATGTAAACAAAGAGTGTAAATGTAAACAAAGACTCAAAATATAAACAAAGACTCTAAATGTAAAGAAATACGTGGAAACAAAGAGTGCAAATTTAAATACGCTCTGTATGTAAACAAAGACAACAAATGTAAACAAAGACTACGAATGAGAAAAAGGCTTTAAATGAAAACAAAGATTACAAATATAAACAAACACTCTAAATGTAAACAAAGACTACAAATGTAAACAAAGGCTCTAAATGTAAAAATGTAAACAGACTACAAATTTAAACAAAGCCTTTAAAAGTAAACAAAGAATCTAAATGTAAGCGGACTACAAATGTAAACAAAGTGCACAAATGTTAACAGACTAAAAATGTAAACAGTCTCTATATGCAAACAAAGACATGTAAACAAAGAGTGCAAATTTAAACAGGCTCTGTATTTAAACAAAGACAACAAATGTAAAAAAAGATAACAAATGTAAACAAAGACTACAAATATAAACAAAAACTAAATTGAAACAAAGATTAAACATGTAAACAAAGACTACGAACGTAAACAAAGGCACTAAATGTAAACATACTAAATGTAAACAAAGTCTACAAATGTAAACAAAGTATCTAAATTTAAACAAAGACACTAAATGTAAAGAGACTCGAAATGTAAACAAAGACCACAAACGTAAACAAAGAATTTAAATGTAAACAAAGACTACAAATTTAAACAAAGAATTTAAACGTAAACAAAGACTACAAATGTAAACAATGGCTACAAATGTAAACAAGGACTCTAAAGGTAAACAAAGACTACAAATGTAAACAAATACTCTAAATGTAAACAAAGGCTCTATATGTAAACAAAGACTGCAAATGTAAACAAAGACTACAAATTGAAAGAAAGACTACAAATGTAAACAAAGGCTCTAAATGTAAACAGACTACAAATTTAAACAAAGCCTCTAAATTTAAACAAAGCCTCTAAATTTAAACAAAGAATCTAAATGTAAGCGGACTACAAATGTAAACAAAGAATACAAAATTAAACAAAGAGCACAAATGTTAACAGACATTAATTGTAAACAAAGACTACAAATGTAAACAAAGACTGCAAATGTAAACATAGACTACAAATGTAAACTGACTCTAAATGTAAACACAGACAACAAATGTAAACAAAGCTCTAAATGTAAACAGATTACAAATGTAAACAAAGAGCACAGATGTTAAGAGACTCAAAATGTAAACAAAGAGTGTAAATGTAAACAAAGACTCAAAATATAAACAAAGACTCTAAATGTAAACAAATACGTGGAAACAAGGAGTGCAAATTTAAATAGGCTCTGTATGTAAACAAAGACAACAAATGTAAACAAAGACTACGAATGAGAAAAAGGCTCTAAATGAAAACAAAGATTACAAATATAAACAAAGACTCTAAATGGAAACAAAGATTACACATGTAAATAAAGACTACAAACGTAAACAAAGACTCTAAATGTAAACAAATACTCTAAATGTAAAAAAAGAATACAAATGTAAACAAAGACTCTAAATGTAAACAAAGACTAAAAATGTAAACATAGGCACTAAATGTAAACACTCTAAATGTAAACAAAATCTACAAATGTAAACAAAGTATCTAAATGTAAAGAAAGTCACTAAATGTAAACATAATCTAAATGTAAACAAAGACTACAAATGTAAACAAAGACTACAAATGTAAACAAAGATTCTAAATGTAAAGAGACTCGAAATGTAAACTAAGACTCTAAATGTAACAAGGAATCTAATTGTAAACAAAGACTACAAATGTAAACAAAGACTCTGAATGTAAACAAAGGCTCTAGTATTAAACAAACACTCTAAATGTAAACAAAGACTACAAATGTAAACAGACTCTAACTCTAAACAAAATCTCTAAATGTAAACAAATATTGTATATGTAAACATAGACTCTAAAGGTAAAGAAAGACTACAAATGTAAACAAAGGCTCTAAATGTAAACAGACTACAAATTTAAACAAAGCCTTTAAAAATAAACAAAGAAACTAAATGTAAGCGGACTACAAATGTAAACAAAGTGCACAAATGTTAACAGACTAAAAATGTAAACAGTCTCTAAATGTACAGACTACAAATTTAAACAAAACCTCTGAATTTAAACAAATAATCTAAAAATTAAACAAAGAGCACAAATGTTAACAGACATTAAATGTAAACAAAGATTACAAATGTAAACAAAGACTGCAAATGTAAACATAGACTATAAATGTAAACTGACTCTAAATGTAAACACAGACAACAAATGTAAACAGACTCTAAATATAAACAAAGACTAAAAATGTAAACAAAGGCACTAAATGTAAACTCTCTAAATGTAAACAAAATCTACAAATGTAAACAAAGAATCTAAATGTAAACAAAATCACTAAATATAAACAGAATGTAAATGTAAACAAAGATTACAAATGTAAACAAAAACTACAAATGTAAACAAAGATTCTAAATGTAAAGAGACTCCAAATGTAAACTAAGACTCTAAATGTAAACAAGGAATCTAATTGTAAACAAAGACTGCAAATGTAAACAAAGACTCTGAATGTAAACAAAGGCTCTAATTGTAAACAAACACTCTAAATGTAAACAAAGACTACAAATGTAAACAGACTCTAACTGTAAACAAAATCTCTAAATGTAAACAAATATTGTAAATGTAAACATAGACTCTAAAGGTAAAGAAACACTACAAATGTAAACAAAGGCTCTAAATTTAAACAGACTACAAAATTAAACAAAGCCTTTAAAAATAAACAAAGAATATAAATGTAAGCGGACTACAAATGTAAACAAAGTGCACAAATGTTAACAGACTAAAAATGTAAACAGTCTCTAAATGTAAACAAAGACATGTAAACAAAGAGTGCAAATTCAAACAGGCTCTGTATGTAAACAAAGACAACAAATGTAAACAAAGATAACAAAAGTAAACAAAGACTACAAATATAAACAAAGACTCTAAATTGAAACAAAGATTACACAAACAAAGAATACGAACGTAAACAAAGGCACTAAATGTAAACATTCTAAATGTAAACAAAGTATCTAAATTTAAACAAAGACACTAAATGTAAAGAGACTCGAAATGTAAACAAAGACTTCAAATGTAAACAATGACTACAAATGTAAACAAGGACTCTAAAGGTAAACAAAGACTACAAATGTAAACAAAGGAACTAAATGCAAACACTCTAAATATAAAAAAGTCTAAAAATGTAAACAAAGAATATAAATTTAAACAGACACTAAATGTAAAGAGACTCCAAATGTAAGCAAAGACTACAAATGTAAACAATGACTACAAATGTAAACAAGGACTCTAAAGGTAAACAAAGACTACATATGTAAACAAATACTCTAAGTGTAAACAAAGGCTCTATATGTAAACAAAGACTACAAATGTAAACAAAGACTACAAATTTAGAGAAAGACTACAAATATAAACAAAGACTGAATGTAAACCAAGGCTCTAATTGTAAACAAACACTCTAAATGTAAACAAAGACTACAAATGTAAACAGACTCTAACTGTAAACTAAATCTCTAAATGTAAACAAATATTGTAAATGTAAACATAGACTCTAAAGGTAAAGAAAGACTACAAATGTAAACAAAGGCTCTAAATGTAAACAGAGTACAAATTTAATCAAAGCCTTTAAAAATAGACAAAGAATCTAAATGTAACCGGACTACAAATGTAAACAAAGTGCACAAATGTTAACAGACAAAAAATGTAAACAGTCTCTAAATGTAAACAAAGACATGTAAACAAAAAGTGCAAATTTAAACAGGCTGTGTATGTAAACAAAGACAACAAATGTAAACAAAGACTACAAATATAAACAAAGACTCTAAATTGAACCAAAGATTACACATGTAAACAAAGACTACGAACGTAAACAAAGGCACCAAATGTAAACATTCTAAATGTAAACAAAGTCTACATATGTAAACAAAGTATAAAAATTTAAACAAAGACACTAAATGTAAAGAGTCTCGAAATGTAAACAAAGATTAAAAATGTAAACAAAGAATTTAAATGTAAACAAAGACTACAAATGTAAACAAAGAATTTAAATGTAAACAAAGACTACGAACGTAAACAAAGGCACTAAATGTAAACACTCTAAATATAAAAAAGTCTAAAAATGTAAAAAAAGAATCTAAATTTAAACAAAGACACTAAATGTAAAGAGACTCGAAATGTACACAAAGACTACAAATGTAAACAGTGACTACAAATGTAAACAAGGACTCTAAAGGTAAACAAAGACTACATATGTAAACAAATACTCTAAATGTAAACAAAGGCTCTATATGTAAACAAAGACTACAAATGTGAACAAAGACTACAAATTTAAAGAAAGACTACTAATGTAAACAAAGGCTCTAAATGTAAACAGACTACAAATTTAAACAAAGCCTCTAAATTTAAACAAAGAATCTAAATGTAAGCGGACTACAAATGTAAACAAAGAATACAAAATTAAACAAAGAGCACAAATGTTAACAGACATTAATTGTAAACAGACTACAAATGTAAACAAAGACTGCAAATGTAAACATAGACTACAAATGTAAACTGACTCTAAATGTAAACACAGACAACAAATGTAAACAAAGCTCTTAATGTAAACAGATTACAAATGTAAACAAAGAGCACAAATGTTAAGAGACTCAAAATGTAAACAAAGAGTCTAAATGTAAACAAAGACTCAAAATATAAACAAAGACTCTAAATGTAAACAAATACGGGGAAACAAAGAGTGCAAATTTAAATAGGCTCTGTATGTAAACAAAGACAACAAATGTAAACAAAGACTACGAATGAGAAAAAGGCTCTAAATGAAAACAAAGATTACAAATATAAACAAAGACTCTAAATGGAAACAAAGATTACACATGTAAATAAAGACAACAAAAGTAAACAAAGACTCTAAATGTAAACCAGTACTCTAAATGTAAAGAAAGACTACAAATGTAAACAAAGACTCTAAATGTAAACAAAGACTAAAAATGTAAACAAAGACACTAAATGTAAACACTCTAAATGTAAACAAAATCTACAAATGTAAACAAAGAATCTAAATGTAAAAAAAGTCACTAAATGTAAACAGAATCTAAATGTAAACAAAGACTACAAATGTAAACAAAGACTGCAAATGTAAACATAGACTACAAATGTAAACTGACTCTAAATGTAAACACAGACAACAAATGTAAACAAAGCTCTTAATGTAAACAGATTACAAATGTAAACAAAGAATTTAAATGTAAACAAAGACTACAAATGTAAACAAGGACTCTAAAGGTAAACAAAGACTACAAATTTAAAGAAAGACTACAAATGTAAACAAAGGCTCTAAATGTAAACAGACTACAAATTTAAACGAAGCCTTTAAAAATAAACAAAGGATCTAAATCTAAGCGGACTACAAATGTAAACAAAGTGCACAAATGTTAACAGACTAAATATGTAAACAGTCTCTAAATGTAAACAAAGACATGTAAACAAAGAGTGCAAATTTAAACAGGCTCTGTATGTAAACAAAGACGAAAAATGTAAACAAAGATAACAAATGTAAACAAAGACTACAAATATAAACAAAGACTCTTAATTGAAACAAAGATTACACATGTAAACAAAGACTACGAACGTAAACAAAGGCACTAAATGTAAACATTCTAAATGTAAACAAAGTCTACAAATGTAAAGAAAGTATCTAAATTTAAACAAAGACACTAAATGTAAAGAGACTCGAAATGTAAACAATGACTACAAATGTAAACAAAGAATTTAAATGTAAACAAAGACTACAAATGTAAACAAAGAATTTAAATGTAAAAAAAGACTACAAATGTGAACAATGACTACATATGTAAACAAGGACTCAAAAGGTAAACAAAGGCTACAAATGTAAACAAAGGCACTAAATGTAAACACTCTAAATATAAAAAAGTGTAAACAAAGTATGTAAAAAAACAAAAAATGTAACAAATGTAACAAAAAATGTAACAAATGTAACAAAAAATGTAACAAACAAAAAATGTAAACAAAGAATCTAAATTTAAACAAAGACACTAAATGTAAAGAGACTCGAAATGTAAACAAAGACTACAAATGTATACAACGACTACAAATGTAAACAAGGACTCTAAAGGTAAACAAAGACTACATATGAAAACAAATACTCTAAATGTAAACAAAGGCTCTATATGTAAACAAAGACTACAAATTTAAAGAAAGACTACAAATGTAAACAAAGGCTCTAAATGTAAACGGACTACAAATTTTAACAAAGCCTCTAAACAAAAAATCTAAATGTAAGCGGACTACAAATGTAAACAAAGAATACAAAATTAAACAAAGAGCACAAATGTTAACAGACATTAAATGTAAACAAAGACTACAAATGTAAACAAAGACTGCAAATGTAAACATAGACTACAAAAGTAAACAAATACGTGGAAACAAAGAGTGCAAATTTAAATACGCTCTGTATGTAAACAAAGACAACAAATGTAAACAAAGACTACGAATGAGAAAAAGGCTCTAAATGAAAACAAAGATTACAAATATAAACAAAGACTCTAAATGGAAACAAAGATTACACTTGTAAATAAAGACTACAAACGTAAACAAAGACTCTAAATGTAAACAAGTACTCTAAATGTAAAGAAAGACTACAAATGTAAACAAAGACTCTAAATATAAACAAAGACTAAAAATTTAAACAAAGGCACTAAATGTAAACTCTCTAAATGTAAACAAAATCTACAAATGTAAACAAAGAATCTAAATGTAAACAAAATCACTAAATGTAAACAGATTCTATATGTAAACAAAAACTACAAATATAAACAAAGATTCTAAATGGAAAGAGACTCGAAATGTAAACTAAGACTCTAAATGTAAACAAGGAATCTAATTGTAAACAAAGACTACAAATGTAAACAAAGACTCTGAATGTAAACAAAGGCTCTAATTGTAAACAAACACTCTAAATGTAAACAAATACTCTAAATGTAAACAAAGACTACAAATGTAAACAGACTCTAACTGTAAACAAAATCTCTAAATGTAAACAAATATTGTAAATGTAAACATAGACTCTAAAGGTAAAGAAAGACTACAAATGTAAACAATGACTACAAATGTAAACAATGACTACAAATGTAAACAAGGACTCTAAAGTTAAACAAAGACTACATATGTAAACAAATACTCTAAATGTAAACAAAGGCTCTATATCTAAACAAAGACCACAAATGTAAACAAAGACTACAAATTTAAAGAAAGACTACAAATGTAAACAAAGGCTCTAAATGTAAACAGACTACAAATTTAAACAAAGCCTCTAAATTTAAACAAAGAATCTAAATGTAAGCGGACTACAAATGCAAACAAAGAATACAAAATAAAACAAAGAGCACAAATGTTAACAGACATTAAATGTAAAGAAAGACTACAAATGTAAACAAAGACTGCAAATGTAAACATAGACTACAATTGTAAACTGACTCTAAATGTAAACACAGACAACAAATGTAAACAAAGCTCTAAACGTAAACAGATTACAAATGTAAACAAAGAGCACAAATGTTAAGAGACTCAAAATGTAAACAAAGAGTGTAAATGTAAACAAAGACTCAAAATATAAACAAAGACACTAAATGTAAAGAAATACGTGGAAACAAAGAGTGCAAATTTAAATACGCTCTGTATGTAAACAAAGACAACAAATGTAAACAAAGACTACGAATGAGAAAAAGGCTTTAAATGAAAACAAAGATTACAAATATAAACAATCACTCTAAATGTAAACAAAGACTACAAATGTAAACAAAGGCTCTAAATGTAAAAATGTAAACAGACTACAAATTTAAACATAGCCTTTAAAAGTAAACAAAGAATCTAAATGTAAGCGGACTACAAATGTAAACAAAGTGCACAAATGTTAACAGACTAAAAATGTAAACAGTCTCTATATGTAAACAAAGACATGTAAACAAAGAGTGCAAATTTAAACAGGCTCTGTATGTAAACAAAGACAACAAATGTAAACAAAGATAACAAATGTAAACAAAGACTACAAATATAAACAAAGACTGAATTGAAACAAAGATTAAACATGTAAACAAAGACTACGAACGTAAACAAAGGCACTAAATGTAAACATACTAAATGTAAACAAAGTCTACAAATGTAAACAAAGTATCGAAATTTAAACAAAGACACTAAATGTAAAGAGACTCGAAATGTAAACAAAGACCACAAACGTAAACAAAGAGTTTAAATGTAAACAAAGACTACAAATGTAAACAAAGACTGCAAATGTAAACAAAGACTCAAAATATAAACGAAGACTCTAAATGTAAACAAATACGTGGAAACAAGGAGTGCAAATTTAAATAGGCTCTGTATGTAAACAAAGAGAACAAATGTAAACAAAGTCTACGAATGAGAAAAAGGCTCTAAATGAAAACAAAGATTACAAATATAAACAAAGACTCTATATGGAAACAAAGATTACACATGTAAATAAAGATTACAAACGTAAACAAAGACTCTAACTGTAAACAAATACTCTAAATGTAAACAAATAATACAAATGTAAACAAAGACTCTAAATGTAGACAAAGACTAAAAATGTAAACATAGGCACTAAATGTAAACACTCTAAATGTAAACAAAATCTACAAATGTAAACAAAGTATCTAAATGTAAAGAAAGTCACTAAATGTAAACATAATCTAAATGTAAACAAAGACTACAAATGTAAACAAAGATTCTAAATGTAAAGAGATTCGAAATGTAAACTAAGACTCTAAATGTAAACAAGGAATCTAATTGTAAACAAAGACTACAAATGTAAAGAAAGACTCTGAATGTAAACCAAGGCTCTAATTGTAAACAAACACTCTAAATGTAAACAAAGACTACAAATGTAAACAGACTCTAACTGTAAATAAAATCTCTAAATGTAAAGTAATATTGTAAATGTAAACATAGACTCTAAAGGTAAAGAAAAACTACAAATGTAAACAAAGGCTCTAAATGTAAACAGACTACAAATTTAAACAAAGCCTCAAAATTTAAACAAAGAATCTAAATGTAAGCGGACTACAAATGTAAACAAAGAATACAAAATTATACAAAGAGCACAAATGTTAACAGACCTTAAATGTAAACAAAGACTACAAATGTAAACAAAGACTGCAAATGTAAACATAGACTACAAATGTAAACTGACTCTAAATGTAAACACAGACAACAAATGTAAACAAAGCTTTAAATGTAAACAGATTACAAATGTAAACAAAGTACACAAATGTTAAGAGACTCAAAATGTAAACAAAGAGTGTAAATGTAAACAAAGACGCTCTGTAAAAATACGCTCTGTTTAAATACGCTCTGTATGTAAACAAAGACAACAAATGTAAACAAAGACTACGAACGTAAACAAAGGCACTAAATGTAAACATTCTAAATGTAAACAAAGTCTACAAATGTAAACAAAGTATCTAAATTTAAACAAAGACACTAAATGTAAAGAGACTCGAAATGTAAACAAAGACTAAAAATGTAAACAATGACTACAAATGTAAACAAGGACTCTAAATGTAAACAAAGGCACTATATGTAAACAAAGACTACAGATGTAAACAAAAACTACAAATGTAAACAAAGGCTCTAATTGTAAACAGACTATAAATTTAAACAAAGCCTCTAAATTTAAACAAAGAATCTAAATGTAAGCGGACTACAAATGTAAACAATACAAAATTAAACAAAGAGCACAAATGTTAACAGACATTAAATGTAAACAAAGACTCAAAATATAAACAAAGACTCTAAATGTAAACAAATACGTGGAAACAAAGAGTGCAAAATTAAATAGGCTCTGTATGTAAACAAAGACAACAAATGTAAACAAAGACTACGAATGAGAAAAAGGCTCTAAATGATAACAAAGATTACAAATATAAACAAAGACTCTAAACGGAAAGAAAGATTACACATGTAAATAAAGACTACAAACGTAAACAAAGACTCTAAATGTAAACAAGTACTCTAAATGTAAAGAAAGACTACAAATGTAAACAAAGGCACTAAATGTAAACACTCTAAATGTAAACAAAATCTACAAATGTAAACAAAGTATATAAATGTAAAGAAAGTCACTAAATGTAAACAGAATCAAAATGTAAACAAAGACTACAAATGTAAACAAAGATTGTAAATGTAAAGAGACTCGAAATGTAAACTAAGACTCTAAATGTAAACAAGGAATCTAAGTGTAAACAAAGACTAAAAATGTAAACAGACTCTAACTGTAAACAAAATCTCTAAATGTAAACAAATATTGTAGATGTAAATATAGACTCTAAAGGTAAAGAAAGACTACAAATGTATACAAAGGCTCTAAATGTAAACAGACTACAAATTTAAACAAAGCCTTTAACAATAAATAAAGAATCTATATGTAAGCGGACTACAAATGTAAACAAATTGCACAAATGTTAACAGACTAAAAATGTAAACAGTCTCTAAATGTAAACAAAGAGTGCAAATTTAAACAGGCTCTGTATTTAAACAAAGACAACAAATGTAAACAAAGATAACAAATGTAATCAAAGACTACAAATATAAGCAAAAACTCTAAATTGAAACAAAGATTACACATGTAAACAAAGACTACGAACGTAAACAAAGGCACTAAATGTAAACATTCTAAATGTAAACAAAGACTTCAAATGTAAACAATGACTACAAATGTAAACAAGGACTCTAAAGGTAAACAAAGACTACAAATGTAAACAAAGGCACTAAATGTAAAAACTCTAAATATAAAAAAGTCTAAAAATGTAAACAAAAAATCTAAATTTAAACAAAGACACTAAATGTAAAGAGACTCGAAATGTAAACAAAGACTACAAATGTAAACAAGGACTCTAAAGGTAAACCAAGACTACATATGTAAACAAATACTCGAAATGTAAACAAAGGCTCTATAAGACTACAAATGTAAACAAAGACTACAAATTTAAAGAAAGACTACAAATGTAAACAAAGGCTCTAAATGTAAACAGACTACAAATTTAAACAAAGCCTCTAAATTTAAACAAAGAATCTAAATGTAAGCGGACTACAAATGTAAACAAAGAATACAAAATTATTAAACAAAGAGCAAAAATGTTAACAGACATTAAATGTAAACAAAGACTACAAATAAAAACAAACACTGCAAATGTAAACATAGACTACAAATGTAAACTGACTCTAAATGTAAATACAGACAACAAATGTAAACAAAGCTCTAAATGTAAACAGATTACAAATGTAAACAAAGAGCACAAATGTTAAGAGACTCAAAATGTAAACAAAGAGTGTAAATGTAAACAAAGGCTCAAAATATAAACAAAGACTCTAAATGTAAACAAATACGTGGAAACAAAGAGTGCAAATTTAAATAGGCTCTGTATGTAAACAAAGACAACAAATGTAAACAAAGACTACGAATGAGAAAAAGGCTCTAAATGAAAACAAAGATTACAAATATAAACAAAGACTCTAAATGGAAACAAAGATTACACATGTAAATAAAGACTACAAATGTAAACAAAGACTCTAAATGTAAACAAGTACTCTAAATGTAAAGAAAGACTACAAATGTAAACAAAGACTCTAAATATAAACAAAGACTAAAAATGTAAACAAAGGCACTAAATGTAAACTCTCTAAATGTAAACAAAATCTACAAATGTAAACAAAGAATCTAAATGTAAACAAAATCACTAAATGTAAACAGAATCTAAATGTAAACAAAGATTACAAATGTAAACAAAGACTACAAATGTAAACAAAGATTCTAAATGTAAAGAGACTCGAAACGTAAACTAAGACTCTAAATGTAAACAAGGAATCTAATTGTAAACAAAGACTACAAATGTAAACAAAGACTCTGAATGTAAACAAAGGCTCTAATTGTAAACAAACACTCGAAATGTAAACAAAGACTACAAATGTAAACAGACTCTAACTGTAAACAAAATCTCTAAATGTAAACAAATATTGTAAATGTAAGCATAGACTCTAAAGGTAAAGAAAGAATACAAATGTAAACAAAGGCTCTAAATGTAAACAGACTACAAATTTAAACAAAGCCTTTAAAAATAAACAAAGAATCTAAATGTGAGCGGACTACAAATGTAAACAAAGTGCACAAATGTTAACAGACTAAAAATGTAAACAGTCTCTAAATGTAAACAAAGACATGTAAACAAAGAGTGCAAATTTAAACAAAGACAACAGATTTAAGCAAAGATAACAAATGTAAACAAAGACTACAAATATAAACAAAGACTCTAAATTGAAACAAAGATTACACATGTAAACAGACTACGAACGTAAACAAAGGCACTAAATGTAAACAAAGTCTACAAATGTAAACAAAGTATCTAAATTTAAACAAAGACACTAAATGTAAAGAGACTCGAAATGTAAAAAAAGACTACAAATGTAAACAACGACTACAAATGTAAACAAGGAATCTAAAGGTAAACAAAGACTACATATGTAAAGAAATACTCTAAATGTAAACAAAGGCTCTATATCTAAACAAAGACTACAAATGTAAACAAAGACTACAAATTTAAAGAAAGACTACAAATGTAAACAAAGGCTCTAAATTTAAACAAAGAATCTAAATGTAAGAGGACTACAAATGTAAACAAAGAATACAAAATTAAACAAAGAGCACAAATGTTAACAGACATTAAATGTAAACAAAGACTACAACTGTAAACAAAGACTGCAAATGTAAACATAGACTACAAATTAAAACTGACTCTAAATGTAAACACAGACAACAAATGTAAACAAAGCTCTAAATGTAACCAGATTACAAATGTAAACAAAGAGCACAAATGTTAAGAGACTCAAAATGTAAACAAAGAGTGTAAATGTAAACAAAGACTCAAAATATAAACAAAGACTCTAAATGTAAACAAATACGTGGAAACAAAGAGTGCAAATTTAAATACGCTCTTTATGTAAACAAAGACAACAAATGTAAACAAAGACTACGAATGAGAAAAAGCTCTAAATGAAAACAAAGATTACAAATATAAACAAAGACTCTAAATGGAAACAAAGATTGCACATGTAAATACTACAAACGTAAACAAAGACTCTAAATATAAACAAAGACTAAAAATGTAAACAAAGGCACTAAATGTAAACTCTCTAAATGTAAACAAAATCTACAAATGTAAACAAAGAATCTGAATGTAAATAAAATCACTAAATGTAAACAGAATCTAAATGTAAACAAAGACTACAAATGTAAACAAAGACTCTGAATGTAAACAAAGGCTCTAATTTTAAACGAACTCTAAATGTAAACAAAGACTACAAATGTAAACAGACTCTAACTGTAAACAAAATCTCTAAATGTAAACAAATATTGTAAATGTAAACATAGACTCTAAAGGTAAAGAAAGACTACAAATGTAAACAAAGGCTCTAAATGTAAACAGACTACAAATTTAAACAAAGCCTTTAAAAATAAACAAAGAATCTAAATGTAAGCGGACTACAAATGTAAACAAAGTGCACAAATGTTAACAGACTAAATATGTAAACAGTCTCTAAATGTAAACAAAGACATGTAAACAAAGAGTGCAAATTTAAACAGGCTCTGTATGTAAACAAAGACAACAAATGTAAACAAAGATAAAAAATGTAAACAAAGACTACAAATATAAACAAAGACTCTAAATTGAAACAAAGATTACACATGTAAACAAAGACTACGAACGTAAACAAAGGCACTAAATGTAAACATTCTAAATGTAAACAAAGTCTACAAATGTAAAGAAAGTATCTAAATTTAAACAAAGACACTAAATGTAAAGAGACTCGAAATGTAAACAAAGACTACAAATGTAAACAAAGAATTTAAATGTAAACAAAGACTACAAATGTAAACACAGAATTTAAATGTAAAAAAAGACTACAAATGTGATTTATGACTAAATATGTGAACAAGGACTCAAAAGGTAAACAAAGGCAATAAATGTAAACAAATGCTGTAAATGTAAACACTCTAAATATAAAAAAGTCTAAAAATGTAAACAAAGAATCTAAATTTAAACAAAGACACTAAATGTAAAGAGACTCGAAATGTAAACAAAGACTACAAATGTATACAATGACTACAAATGTAAACAAGGACTCTAAAGGTAAACAAAGACTACATATGAAAACAAATACTCTAAATGTAAACAAAGGCTCTATATGTAAACAAAGACTACACGTTTAAAGAAAGACTACAAATGTAAAAAAAGGCTCTAAATGTGAACAGACTACAAATTTAAACAAAGCCTCTAAATTTAAACAAAGAATCTAAATGTAAGCGGACTACAAATGTAAACAAAGAATACAAAATTAAACAAAGAGCACACATGTTAACAGACATTAAATGTAAACAAAGACTACAAATGTAAACAAAGACTGCAAATGTAAACATAGACTACAAAAGTAAACTGACTCTAAATGTAAACACAGACAACAAATGTATACAAAGCTCTAAATGTAAACAGATTACAAATGTAAACAAAGAGCACAAATGATAAGAGACTCAAAATGTAAACAAAGAGTGTAAATGTAAACAAAGACTCAAAATATAAACAAAGACTCTAAATGTAAACAAATACGTGGAAACAAAGAGTGCAAATTTAAATAGGCTCTGTAAATAAACAAAGATAACAAATGTAAACAAAGACTATTAATGAGAAAAAGGCTCTAAATGAAAACAAAGATTACAAATATAAACAGACTCTATATGGAAACAAAGATTACACATGTAAATAAAGACTACAAAAGTAAACAAAGACTTTAAATGTAAACAAGTACTCTAAATGTAAAGAAAGACTACAAATGTAAACAAAGACTCTAAATATAAACAAAGACTAAAAATGTAAACAAAGGCACTAAATGTAAACTCTCTAAATGTAAACAAAATCTACAAATGTAAACAAAGAATCTAAATGTAAACAAAATTACTAAATATAAATACAATCTAAATGTAAACAAAGACTACAAATGTAAACAAAGATTCTAAATGGAAAGAGACTCGAAATGTAAACAAAGACTACAAATGAAAACAATGACTACAAATGTAAACAAGGACGCTAAAGGTCTCTCAACTCCAAAGACTACAAATGTAAACAAAGGAACTAAATGTAAACACTCTAAATATAAAAAAGTCTAAAAATGTAAACAAAGAATTTAAATTTAAACAAAGATTACACATGTAAACAAAGACTACGAACGTAAACAAAGGCACTAAATGTAAACACTCTAAATATAAAAAAGTCTAAAAATGTAAAAAAAGAATCTAAATTTAAACAAAGACACTAAATGTAAAGAGACTCGAAATGTACACAAAGACTACAAATGTAAACAGTGACTACAAATGTAAACAAGGACTCTAAAGGTAAACAAAGACTACATATGTAAACAAATACTCTAAATGTAAACAAAGGCTCTATATATAAACAAAGACTACAAATGTGAACAAAGACTACAAATTTAAAGAAAGACTACAAATGTAAACAAAGGCTCTAAATGTAAACAGACTACAAATTTAAACAAAGCCTCTAAATTTAAACAAAGAATCTAAATGTAAGCGGACTACAAATGTAAACAAAGAATACAAAATTAAACAAAGAGCACAAATGTTAACAGACATTAATTGTAAACAGACTACAAATGTAAACAAAGACTGCAAATGTAAACATAGACTAAAAATGTAAACTGACTCTAAATGTAAACACAGAGAACAAATGTAAACAAAGCTCTAAATGTAAACGGATTACAAATGTAAACAAAGAGCACCAATTTTAAGAGAATCAAAATGTAAACAAAGAGTCTAAATGTAAACAAAGACTCAAAATATAAACAAAGACTCTAAATGTAAACAAATACGTGGAAACAAAGAGTGCAAATTTAAATAGGCTCTGTATGTAAACAAAGACAACAAATGTAAACATAGACTGCAAATGAGAAAAAGGCTCTAAATGAAAACAAAGATTACAAATATAAACAAAGACTCTAAATGGAAACAAAGATTTCACATGTAAATAAAGACTACAAATGTTAACAAAGACTCTAAATGTAAACAAGTACTCCAAATGTAAAGAAAGACTGCAAATGTAAACAAAGACTCTAAATGTAAACAAAGACTAAAAATGTAAACAAAGGCACTAAATGTAAACACTCTAAATGTAAAAAAAATCTACAAATGTAAACAAAGAATCTAAATGTAAACAAAGTCACTAAATGTAAACAGAATCTAAATGTAAACAAAGACTACAAATGTAAACAAAGACTGCAAATGTAAACAAAGATTCTAAATGTAAAGAGACTCGATATGTAAACTATGACTCTAAATATAAACAAGGAATCTAATTGTAAACAAAGACTACAAATGTAAACAAAGACTCTGAATGTAAACAAAGGCTCTAGTATTAAACAAACACTCTAAATGTAAACAAAGACTACAAATGTAAACAGACTCTAACTCTAAACAAAATCTCTAAATGTAAACAAATATTGTACATGTAAACATAGACTCTAAAGGTAAAGAAAGACTACAAATGTAAACAAAGGCTCTAAATGTAAACAGACTACAAATTTAAACAAAGCCTTTAAAAATAAACAAAAAAACTAAATGTAAGCGGACTACAAATGTAAACAAAGTGCACAAATGTTAACAGACTAAAAATGTAAACAGTCTCTAAATGTAAACAAAGACATGTAAACAAAGAGTGCAAATTTAAACAGGTTCCGTATTTAAACAAAGACAACAAATGTAAACAAAGATAACAAATGTAAACAAAGACTATAAATATAAACAAAGACTCTAAATTGAAACAAAGATTACACATGTAAACAAAGACTACGAACATAAACAAAGGCACTAAATGTAAACATTCTAAATGTAAACAAAGTCTACAAATGTAAACAAAGTATCTAAATTTAAACAAAGACACTAAATATAAAGAGACTCGAAATGTAAACAAAGACTACAAATGTAAACAATGACTACAAATGTAAACAAGGACTCTAAAGGTAAAGAAAGACTACAAATGTAAACAAAGGCACTAAATGCAAACACTCTAAATATAAAAAAGTCTAAAAATGTAAACAAAGAATCTAAATTTAAACAAAGACACTAAATGGAAAGAGACTCGAAATGTAAACAAAGACTACAAATGTAAACAATGACTACAAATGTAAACAAGGACTCTAAAGGTAAACAAAGACTGCATATGTAAACAAATACTCTAAATGTAAACAAAGGCTCTGTATGTAAACAAAGACTACAAATGTAAATAAAGACTACAAATTTAAAGAAAGACTACAAATGTAAACAAAGGCTCTAAATGTAAACAGACTACAAATTTAAACAAAGCCTCTAAATTTAAACAAAGAATCTAAATGTAAGCGGACTACAAATGTAAACAAAGAATACAAAATTAAACAAAGAGCACAAATGTTAACAGACATTAAATGTAAACAAAGACTACAAATGTAAACAAAGACTGCAAATGTAATCATAGACTACAAATGTAAACTGACTCTAAATGTAAACACAGACAACAAATGTAAACAAAGCTCTAAATGTAAACAGATTACAAATGTAAACAAAGAGCACAAATGTTAAGAGACTCAAAATATAAACAAAGAGTTTAAATGTAAACAAAGACTCTAAATATAAACAAAGACTCTAAATGTAAACAAATACGTGGAAACAAAGAGTGCAAATTTAAATAGGCTCTGTATGTAAACAAAGACAACAAATGTAAACAAAGATAACAAATGTAACCAAAGACTACAAATGTAAACAAAGTCTCTAAATTGAAACAAAGATTACACATGTAAACAAAGACTACGAACGTAAACAAAGGCACTAATTGTAAACATTCTAAATGTAAACAAAGTCTACAAATGTAAACAAAGTATCTAAA
Organism: Salticus scenicus; assembly: GCA_963930645.1. Taxonomy (NCBI): domain Eukaryota; kingdom Metazoa; phylum Arthropoda; class Arachnida; order Araneae; family Salticidae; genus Salticus; species Salticus scenicus. Next base: position 4,689,915 of record OZ005648.1, on the reverse strand, counting down.
TTTAAACAAAGACACTAAATGTAAAGAGTCTCGAAATGTAAACAAAGACTACGAATATAAACAAAGAATTTAAATGTAAACAAAGACTACAAATGTAAACAATGACTACAAATGTAAACAAGGACTCTAAAGGTAAACAAAGACTACAAATGTAAACAAAGGCACTAAACGGAAACACTCTAAATATAAAAAAGTCTAAAAATGTAAACAAAGAATCTAAATTTAAACAAAGACACTAAATGTAAAGAGACTCGAAATGTACACAAAGACTACAAATGTAAACAGTGACTACAAATGTAAACAAGGACTCTAAAGGTAAACAAAGACTACATATGTAAACAAATACTCTAAATGTAAACAAAGGCTCTATATGTAAACAAAGACTACAAATGTGAACAAAGACTACAAATTTAAAGAAAGACTACAAATGTAAACAAAGGCTCTAAATGTAAACAGACTACAAATTTAAACAAAGCCTCTAAATTTAAACAAAGAATCTAAATGTAAGCGGACTACAAATGTAAACAAAGAATACAAAATTAAACAAAGAGCACAAATGTTAACAGACATTAATTGTAAACAGACTACAAATGTAAACAAAGACTGCAAATGTAAACATAGACTACAAATGTAAACTGACTCTAAATGTAAACACAGACAACAAATGTAAACAAAGAGCACCAATTTTAAGAGACTCAAAATGTAAACAAAGAGTCTAAATGTAAACAAAGACTCAAAATATAAACAAAGACTCTAAATGTAAACAAATACGTGGAAACAAAGAGTGCAAATTTAAATAGGCTCTGTATGTAAACAAAGACAACAAATGTAAACATAGACTGCAAATGAGAAAAAGGCTCTAAATGAAAACAAAGATTACAAATATAAACAAAGACTCTAAATGGAAACAAAGATTTCACATGTAAATAAAGACTACAAATGTTAACAAAGACTCTAAATGTAAACAAGTACTCCAAATGTAAAGAAAGACTGCAAATGTAAACAAAGACTCTAAATGTAAACAAAGACTAAAAATGTAAACAAAGGCACTAAATGTAAACACTCTAAATGTAAACAAAATCTACAAATGTAAACAAAGAATCTAAATGTAAACAAAATCACTAAATGTAAACAGAATCTAAATGTAAACAAAGACTACAAATGTAAACAAAGACTGCAAATGTAAACAAAGATTCTAAATGTAAAGAGACTCGATATGTAAACTATGACTCTAAATATAAACAAGGAATCTAATTGTAAACAAAGACTACAAATGTAAACAAAGACTCTGAATGTAAACAAAGGCTCTAATTGTAAACAAACACTCTAAATGTAAACAAAGACTACAAATGTAAACAGACTCTAACTGTAAACAAAATCTCTAAATGTAAACAAATATTGTAAATGTAAACATAGACTCTAAAGGTAAAGAAAGACTACAAATGTAAACGAAGGCTCTAAATGTAAACAGACTACAAATTTAAACAAAGCCTTTAAAAATAAACAAAGAATCTAAAAGTAAGCGGACTACAAATGTAAACAAAGTGCACAAATGTTAACAGACTAAAAATGTAAACAGTCTCTAAATGTAAACAAAGACATGTAAACAAAGAGTGCAAATTTAAACAGGCTGTGTATGTAAACAAAGACAACAAATGTAAACAAAGTTAACAAATGTAAACAAAGACTACAAATATAAACAAAGAATCTAAATTGAAACAATGATTACACATGTAAACAAAGACTACGAACGTAAACAAAGGCACCAAATGTAAACATTCTAAATGTAAACAAAGTCTACATATGTAAACAAAGTATCAAAATTTAAACAAAGACACTAAATGTAGAGTCTCGAAATGTAAACAAAGATTACAAATGTAAACAAAGAATTTAAATGTAAACAAAGACTACAAATGTAAACAGAGAATTTAAATGTAAACAAAGACTACGAACGTAAACAAAGGCACTAAATGTAAACACTCTAAATATAAAAAAGTCTAAAAATGTAAAAAAAGAATCTAAATTGAAACAAAGACACTAAATGTAAAGAGACTCGAAATGTACACAAAGACTACAAATGTAAACAGTGACTACAAGTGTAAACAAGGACTCTAAAGGTAAACAAAGGCTACAAATATAAACAAATACTCTAAATGTAAACAAAAGCTCTATATGTAAACAAAGACTACAAATGTAAACAAAGACTACAAATTTAAAGAAAGACTACAAATGTAAACAAAGGCTCTAAATGTAAACAGACTACAAATTTAAACAAAGCCTCAAAATTTAAACAAAGAATCTAAATGTAAGCGGATTACAAATGTAAACAAAGAATACAAAATTAAACAAAGAGCACAAATGTTAACAGACATTAAATGTAAACAAAGACTGCAAAAAATGTAAATGTAAACAAAGACTGCAAATGTAAACATAGACTACAAATGTAAACTGACTCTAAATGTAAACACAGACAACAAATGTAAACAAAGCTCTAAATGTAAACAGATTACAAATGTAAACAAAGAGCACAAATGTTAAGAGACTCAAAATGTAAACAATGAGTGTAAATGTAAACAAAGACTCAAAATATAAACAAAGACTCTAAATGTAAACATATACGTTGAAACAAAGAGTGCAAATTTAAATACGTTCTGTATCTAAACAATGACAACAAATGTAAACAAAGACTACGAATGAGAAAAAGGCTCTAAATGGAAACAAAGATTACAAATATAAACAAAGACTCTAAATGGAAACAGAGATTACACATGTAAATAAATACTACGAACGTAAACAAAGACTCTAAATGGAAACAAGTACTCTAAATGGTAAGAAAGACTACAAATGTAAACAAAGACTCTAAATATAAACAAAGACTAAAAATGTAAACAAAGGCACTAAATGTAATCTCTCTAAATGTAAACAAAATCTACAAATGTAAACAAAGAATCTAAATGTAAACAAAGACTACAAATGTAAACAAAGATTCTAAATGTAAAGAGACTCGAAATGTAAACTAAGACTCTAAATGTAAACAAGGAATCTAATTGTAAACAAAGACTACAAATGTAAACAAAGACTCTAAATGTAAACAAAGGCTCTAATTGTAAACAAACACTCTAAATGTAAACAAAGACTACAAATGTAAACAGACTCTAACTGTAAACAAAATCTCTAAATGTAAACAAATATTGTAAATCTAAACATAGACTCTAAAGGTAAAGAAAGACTACAAATGTAAACAAAGGCTCTAAATGTAAACAGACTACAAATTTAAACAAAGCCTTTAAAAAAAACAAAGAATCTAAATGTAAGCGGACTAAGAATGTAAACAAAAAGCAAAAATATTAACAGACTAAAAATGTAAACAGTCTCTGAATGTAAACAAAGACATGTAAAAAAAGAGTGCAAATTTAAGCAGGCTCTGTATGTAAACAAAGACAACAAATGTAAACAAAGAAAACAAAAGTAAACAAAAACTACAAATATAAACAAAGACTCTAAATTGAAACAAAGATTACACATGTAAACAAAGACTACGAACATAAACAAAGGCACTAAATGTAAACATTCTAAATGTAAACAAAGTCTACAAATGTAAACAAAGTATCTAAATTTAAACAAAGACACTAAATGTAAAGAGACTCGAAATGTAAACAAAGACTACAAATGTCAACAATGACTACAAATGTAAACTAGGAATCTAAAGGTAAACAAAGACTACATATGTAAACAAATACTCTAAATGTAAACAAAGGCTCTATATGTAAACAAAGACTACAAATGTAAACAAAGACTACAAATTTAAAGAAAGACTACAAATTTAAAGAAAGACTACAAATGTAAACAAAGGCTCTAAATGTAAACAGACTACAAATTTAAACAAAGCCTCAAAATTTAAACAAAGAATCTAAATGTAAGCGGACTACAAATGTAAACAAAAAATACAAAATTAAACAAAGAGCACAAATGTTAAGACATTAAATGTAAACAAAGACTACAAATGTAAACAAAGACTGCAAACATAGACTACAAATGTAAACTGACTCTAAATGTAAACACAGAAAACAAATGTAAACAAAGCTCTAAATGTAAACAGATTACAAATGTAAACAAAGAGCACAAATGTTAAGAGACTCATAATGTAAACAAAGAGTGTAAATGTAAACAAAGACTCAAAATATAAACAAAGACTCTAAATGTAATCATATAAGTTGAAACAAAGAGTGCAAATTTAAATACGCTCAGTATGTAAACAAAGACAACAAATGTAAACAAAGACTACGAATGAGAAAAAAGCTCTAAATGAAAACAAAGATTACAAATATAAACAGACTCTAACTGGAAACAAAGATTACACATGTAAATAAATACTACAAATGTAAACAAAGGATCTAAATGTAAAGAAAGACTACAAATGTAAACAAAGATTCTAAATGTAAAGAGACTCGAAATGTAAACTAAGACTCTAAATGTAAACAAGAAATCTAATTGTAAACAAATATTGTAAATGTAAACATAGACTCTAAAGGTAAAGAAAGACTACAAATGTAAACAAAGGCTCTAAATGTAAACAGACTACAAATTTAAACGAAGCCTTTAAAAATAAACAAAGAATCTAATTGTAAGCGGACTACAAATGTAAACAGAGTGCACAAATGTTAACAGAGTAAAAATGTAAACAGTCTCTAAATGTAAACAATGACATGTAAACAAAGAGTGCAAATTTAAACAGGCTCTGTATGTAAACAAAGACAACAAATGTAAACAAAGATAGCAAATGTAAACAAAGACTACAAATATAAACAAAGACTCTAAATTGAAACAAAGATTACACATGTAAACAAAGACTACGAACGTAAACAAAGGCACTAAATGTAAACAGTCTAAATGTAAACAAAGTCTACAAATGTAAAGAAAGTATCTAAATTTAAACAAAGACACTAAATGTAAAGAGACTCGAAATGTAAACAAAGACTACAAATGTAAACAAAGAATTTAAATGTAAACAAATACTACAAATGTAAACAAAGAATTTAAATGTAAAAAAAGACTACAAATGTAAACAATGACTACATATGTAAACAAGGACAAAAAAGGTAAACAAAGGCTACAAATGTAAACAAAGGCACTAAATGTAAACACTCTAAATATAAAAAAGTCTAAAAATGTAAACAAAGAATCTAAATTTAAACAAAGACACTAAATGTAAAGAGACTCGAAATGTAAACAAAGACTACAAATGTCAACAATGACTACAAATGTAAACTAGGAATCTAAAGGTAAACAAAGACTACATATGTAAACAAATACTCTAAATGTAAACAAAGGCTCTATATGTAAACAAAGACTACAAATGTAAACAAAGACTACAAATTTAAAGAAAGACTACAAATTTAAAGAAAGACTACAAATTTAAACAAAGGCTCTAAATGTAAACAGACTACAAATTTAAACAAAGCCTCAAAATTTAAACAAAGAATCTAAATGTAAGCGGACTACAAATGTAAACAAAAAATACAAAATTAAACAAAGAGCACAAATGTTAAGACATTAAATGTAAACAAAGACTACAAATGTAAACAAAGACTGCAAACATAGACTACAAATGTAAACTGACTCTAAATGTAAACACAGAAAACAAATGTAAACAAAGCTTTAAATGTAAACAGATTACAAATGTAAACAAAGAGCACAAATGTTAAGAGACTCATAATGTAAACAAAGAGTGTAAATGTAAACAAAGACTCAAAATATAAACAAAGACTCTAAATGTAATCATATAAGTTGAAACAAAGAGTGCAAATTTAAATACGCTCAGTATGTAAACAAAGACAACAAATGTAAACAAAGACTACGAATGAGAAAAAAGCTCTAAATGAAAACAAAGATTACAAATATAAACAGACTCTAACTGGAAACAAAGATTACACATGTAAATAAATACTACAAATGTAAACAAAGGATCTAAATGTAAAGAAAGACTACAAATGTAAACAAAGATTCTAAATGTAAAGAGACTCGAAATGTAAACTAAGACTCTAAATGTAAACAAGAAATCTAATTGTAAACAAATATTGTAAATGTAAACATAGACTCTAAAGGTAAAGAAAGACTACAAATGTAAACAAAGGCTCTAAATGTAAACAGACTACAAATTTAAACGAAGCCTTTAAAAATAAACAAAGAATCTAATTGTAAGCGGACTACAAATGTAAACAGAGTGCACAAATGTTAACAGAGTAAAAATGTAAACAGTCTCTAAATGTAAACAATGACATGTAAACAAAGAGTGCAAATTTAAACAGGCTCTGTATGTAAACAAAGACAACAAATGTAAACAAAGATAGCAAATGTAAACAAAGACTACAAATATAAACAAAGACTCTAAATTGAAACAAAGATTACACATGTAAACAAAGACTACGAACGTAAACAAAGGCACTAAATGTAAACAGTCTAAATGTAAACAAAGTCTACAAATGTAAAGAAAGTATCTAAATTTAAACAAAGACACTAAATGTAAAGAGACTCGAAATGTAAACAAAGACTACAAATGTAAACAAAGAATTTAAATGTAAACAAATACTACAAATGTTAACAAAGAATTTAAATGTAAAAAAAGACTACAAATGTAAACAATGACTACATATGTAAACAAGGACAAAAAAGGTAAACAAAGGCTACAAATGTAAACAAAGGCACTAAATGTAAACACTCTAAATATAAAAAAGTCTAAAAATGTAAACAAAGAATCTAAATTTAAACAAAGACACTAAATGTAAAGAGACTCGAAATGTAAACAAAGACTACAAATGTATACAATGACTACAAATGTAAACAAGGACTCTAAAGGTAAACAAAGACTACATATGAAAACAAATACTCTAAATGTAAACAAAGGCTCTATATGTAAACAAAGACTACAAGTTTAAAGAAAGACTACAAATGTAAAAAAAGGCTCTAAATGTAAACAGACTACAAATTTAAACAACGCCTCTAAATTTAAACAAAGAATCTAAATGTAAACTCTCTAAATGTAAACAAAATCTACAAATGTAAACAAAGAATCTAAATGTAAACAAAATCACTAAATATAAATAGAATCTAAATGTAAACAAAGACTACAAATGTAAACAAAGATTCTAAATGGAAAGAGACTCGAAATGTAAATTAAGACTCCAAATGTAAACAATGACTACAAATGTAAACAAGGACTCTAAATATAAACAAAGACTAAAAATTTAAACAAAGGCACTAAATGTAAACTCTCTAAATGTAAACAAAATCTACAAATGTAAACAAAATCACTAAATGTAAACAGAATGTATATGTAAACAAAGAACACAAATATAAACAACGATTCTAAATGGAAAGAGACTCGAAATGTAAACTAAGACTCTAAATGTAAACAAGGAATCTAATTGTAAACAAAGACTACAAATGTAAACAAAGACTCTGAATGTAAACAAAGGCTGTAATTGTAAACAAACACTCTAAATGTAAACAAAGACTACAAATGTAAACAGACTCTAACTGTAAACAAAATCTCTAAATGTAAACAAATATTGTAAATGTAAACATAGACTCTAAAGGTAAAGAAAGACTACAAATGTAAACAAAGGCTCTAAATGTAACATACTACAAATTTAAAAAAAGCCTTTAAAAATAAACAAAGAATCTAAATGTAAGTGGACTACAAATGTAAACAAAGTGCACAAATGTTAACAGACTAAAAATGTAAACAATCTCTAAATGTAAACAAAGACATGTAAACAAAGAGTGCAAATTTAAACAGGCTCTGTATGTAAACAAAGACAACAAATGTAAACAAAGATAGCAAATGTAAACAAAGACTACAAATATAAACAAAGACTCTAAATTGAAACAAAGATTACACATGTAAACAAAGACTACGACCGTAAACAAAGTATCTAAATTTAACCAAAGACACTAAATGTAAAGAGACTCGAAATGTAAACAAAGACTACAAATGAAAACAATGACTACAAATGTAAACAAGGACTCTAAACGTAAACAAAGACTACAAATGTAAACAAAGGAACTAAATGTAAACACTCTAAATATAAAAAAGTCTAAAAATGTAAACAAAGTATTTAAATTTAAACAAAGATTACACATGTAAACAAAGACTACGAACGTAAACAAAGGCACTAAATGTAAACATTCTAAATGTAAACAAAGACTACAAATGTAAACAAAGATTCTAAATGTAAAGAGACTCGAAATGTAAACTAAGACTCTAAATGTAAACAAGGAATCTAATTGTAAACAAAGACTACAAATGTAAACAAAGACTCTGAATGTAAACAAAGGCTCTAGTATTAAACAAATACTCTAAATGTAAACAAAGACTACAAATGTAAACAGACTCTAACTCTAAACAAAATCTCTAAATGTAAACAAATATTGTATATGTAAACATAGACTCTAAAGGTAAAGAAAGACTACAAATGTAAACAAAGGCTCTAAATGTAAACAGACTACAAATTTAAACAAAGCCTTTAAAAATAAACAAAAAAACTAAATGTAAGCGGACTACAAATGTAAACAAAGTGCACAAATGTTAACAGACTAAAAATGTAAACAGTCTCTAAATGTAAACAAAGACATGTAAACAAAGAGTGCAAATTTAAACAGGTTCCATATTTAAACAAAGACAACAAATGTAAACAAAGATAACAAATGTAAACAAAGACTCTAAATTGAAACAAAGATTACACATGTAAACAAAGACTACGAACGTAAACAAAGGCACTAAATGTAAACATTCTAAATGTAAACAAAGTCTACAAATGTAAACAAAGTATCTAAATTTAAACAAAGACACTAAATATAAAGAGACTCGAAATGTAAACAAAGACTACAAATGTAAACAATGACTACAAATGTAAACAAGGACTCTAAAGGTAAAGAAAGACTACAAATGTAAACAAAGGCACTAAATGCAAACACTCTAAATATAAAAAAGTCTAAAAATGTAAACAAAGAATCTAAATTTAAACAAAGACACTAAATGGAAAGATACTCGAAATGTAAACAAAGACTACAAATGTAAACAATGACTACAAATGTAAACAAGGACTCTAAAGGTAAACAAAGACTGCATATGTAAACAAATACTCTAAATGTAAACAAAGGCTCTGTATGTAAACAAAGACTACAAATTTAAAGAAAGACTACAAATGTAAACAAAGGCTCTAAATGTAAACAGACTACAAATTTAAACAAAGCCTCTAAATTTAAACAAAGAATCTAAATGTAAGCGGACTACAAATGTAAACAAAGAATACAAAATTAAACAAAGAGCACAAATGTTAACAGACATTAAATGTAAACAAAGACTACAAATGTAAACAAAGACTGCAAATGTAAACATAGACTACAAATGTAAACTGACTCTAAATGTAAACACAGACAACAAATGTAAACAAAGCTCTAAAAGTAAACAGATTACAAATGTAAACAAAGAGCACAAATGTTAAGAGACTCAAAATGTAAACAAAGATTTTAAATGTAAACAAAGACTCTAAATATAAACAAAGACTCTAAATGTAAACAAATACGTGGAAACAAAGAGTGCAAATTTAAATAGGCTCTGTATGTAAACAAACACAACAAATGTAAACAAAGACTACGAATGAGAAAAAGGCTCTAAATAAAAACAAAGATTACAAATATAAACAAAGACTCTAAATGGGAACAAAGATTACACATGTAAATAAAGACTACAAACGTAAACACAGATTCTAAATGTAAAGAGACTCGAAATGTAAACTAAGACTCTAAATGTAAACAAGGAATCTAATTGTAAACAAAGACTACAAATGTAAACAAAGACTCTGAATGTAAACAAAGGCTCTAATTGGAAACAAACTCTAAATGTAAACAAAGACTACAAATGTAAACAGACTCTAACTGTAAACAAAATCTCTAAATGTAAACAAATATTGTAAATGTAAACATAGACTCTAAAGGTAAAGAAAGACTACAAATGTAAACAAAGGCTCTAAATGTAAACAGACTACAAATTAAACAAAGCCTTTAAAAATAAACAAAGAATCTAAATGTAAGCGGACTACAAATGTAAACAAAGTGCACAAATGTTAACAGACTAAAAATGTAAACAGTCTCTAAATGTAAACAAAGAGTGCAAATTTAAACAGGCTCTGTATGTAAACAAAGACAACAGATTTAAACAAAGATAACAAATGTAAACAAAGACTACAAAGACTCTAAATTGAAACAAAGATTACACATGTAAACAAAGACTACGAATGTAAACAAAGGCACTAAATGTAAACAAAGTCTACAAATGTAAACAAAGTATCTAAATTTAAACAAAGACACTAAATGTAAAGAGACTCGAAATGTAAACAAAGACTACAAATGTAAACAACGACTACAAATGTAAACAAGGAATCTAAAGGTAAACAAAGACTACATATGTAAACAAATACTCTAAATGTAAACAAAGGCTCTATATCTAAACAAAGACTACAAATGTAAACAAAGACTACAAATTTAAAGAAAGACTACAAATGTAAACAAAGGCTCTAAATTTAAACAAAGAATCTAAATGTAAGCAGACTACAAATGTAAAAGAAGAATACAAAATTAAACAAAGAGCACAAATGTTAACAGACATTAAATGTAAACAAAGACTACAACTGTAAACAAAGACTGCAAATGTAAACATAGACTACAAATTAAAACTGACTCTAAATGTAAACACAGACAAGAAATGTAAACAAAGCTCTAAATGTAAACAGATTACAAATGTAAACAAAGAGCACAAATGTTAAGAGACTCAAAATGTAAACAAAGAGTGTAAATGTAAACAAAGACTCAAAATATAAACAAAGACTCTAGATGTAAACAAATACGTGGAAACAAAGAGTGCAAATTTAAATACGCTCTGTATGTAAACAAAGACAACAAATGTAAACAAAGACTACGAATGAGAAAAAGGCTGGAAATGAAAACAAAGATTACAAATATAAACAAAGACTCTAAATGGAAACAAAGATTACACATGTAAATAAATACTACAAACGTAAACAAAGACTCTAAATGGAAACAACTACTCTAAATGTAAAGAAAGACTACAAATGTAAACAAAGACTCTAAATATAAACAAAGATTACACATGTAAACAAAGAATACGAACGTAAACAAAGGCACTAAATGTAAACAGACTACAAATTTAAACAAAGCCTCTGACTTTAACAAAAAATCTAAAAAATAAAGAAAGAGCACAAATGTTAACAGACATTAAATGTAAACAAAGATTACAAATGTAAACAAAGACTGCAAATGTAAACATAGACTATAAATGTAAATTGACTCTAAATGTAAACACAGACAACAAATGTAAACAAAGACTCTAAATATAAACAAACACTAAAAATGTAAACAAAGGCACTAAATGTAAACTCTCTAAATGTAAACAAAATCTACAAATGTAAACAAAGAATCTAAATGTAAACAAAATCACTAAATGTAAACAGAATCTAAATGTAAACAAAGATTACAAATGTAAAGAAAAACTACAAATGTACACTTTGTGCACTTTGGTTAGATTTGTAGTCCGCTTACATTTAGATTCTTTATTTATTTTTAAAGGCTTTGTTTAAATTTGTAGTCTGTTTACATTTAGAGCCTTTGTTTACATTTGGAGTTTGTTTACAATTAGAGCCTTTGTTTACATTCAGAGTCTTTGTTTACATTTGTAGTCTTTGTTTACAATTAGATTCCTTGTTTACATTTAGAGTCTTAGTTTACATTTCGAGTCTCTTTACATTTGTAGTCTTTGTTTACATTTGTAGTCTTCGTTTACATTTATATTCTGTTTACATTTAGTGATTTTGTTTACATTCAGATTCTTTGTTTACATTTGTAGATTTTGTTTACATTTAGAGAGTTTACATTTAGCGCCTTTGTTTACATTTTTAGTCTTTGTTTATATTTAGAGTCTTTGTTTACATTTGTAGTCTTTCTTTACATTTAGATTATTTGTTTAAATTTAGACGCTTTGTTTAAATTTGTAGTCTGTTTACATTTGTAGTCTTTCTCTAAATTTGTAGCCTTTGTTTACATTTGTAGTCTTTGTTTACATATAGAGCCTTTGTTTACATTTAGAGTATTTGTTTACATATGTATTCTTTGTTTACCTTTAGAGTCCTTCTTTACATTTGTAGTCATTGCTTACATTTGTAGTCTTTGTTTGCATTTCGTGTCTCTTTACATTTAGTTTCTTTGTTTAAATTTAGATTCTTTGTTTACATTTTTAGACTTTTTTATATTCAGAGTGTTTGCATTTAGTGGCTTTGTTTACATTTGTAGTCTTTGTTTACCTTTAGAGTCCTTCTTTACATTTGTAGTCATTGTTTACATTTGTAGTCTTTGTTTACATTTCGAGTCTCTTTACGTTTGGTGTCTTTGTTTAAATTTAGATACTTTGTTTACATTTGTTGTCTTTGTTTACATACAGAGCCTGTTTAAATTTGCACTATTTGTTTACATGTCTTTGTTTACATTTAGAGACTGTTTACATTTTTAGTCTGTTAACATTTGTGCACTTTGTTTACATTTGTAGTCTGCTTACATTTAGATTCTTTGTTTATTTTTAAAGGCTGTGTTTAAATTTGTAGTCTGTTTACATTTAGAGCCTTTGTTTACATTTGTAGTCTTTCTTTACCTTTAGAGTCTATGTTTACATTTAAAATATTTGTTTACATTTAGAGATTTTGTTTACAGTTAGAGTCTGTTTACATTTGTAGTCTTTGTTTACATTTAGAGTGTTTGTTTACAATTAGAGCCTTTGTTTACATTCAGAGTCTTTGTTTACATTTGTAGTCTTTGTTTACAATTAGATTCCTTGTTTGCATTTCGAGTCTCTTTACATTTAGAATCTTTGTTTACATTTGTAGTCTTTGTTTACATTTGTAGTCTTTCTTTACATTTAGATTCTGTTTACATTTAGTGATTTTGTTTACATTTAGATACTTTGTTTACATTTGTAGATTTTGTTTACATTTAGAGAGTTTACATTTAGTGCCTTTGTTTACATTTTTAGTCTTTGTTAACATTTAGAGTCTTTCTTTAAATTTGTAGTCTTTGTTTACCTTTGTAGTCTTTGTTTACATATAGAGCCTTTGTTTCAATTTAGAGTCTTTGTTTATATTTGTAGTCTTTGTTTACATTTGTTATCTTTGTTTACATTTGTTGTCTTTGTTTACATTTAGATTCTGTTTACATTTAGTGATTTTGTTTACATTTAGATACTTTGTTTACATTTGTAGATTTTGCTTACATTTAGAGAGTTTACATTTAGTGCCTTTGTTTACATTTTTAGTCTTTGTTTATATTTAGAGACTTTGTTTACATTTGTAGTCTTTCTTTACATTTAGAGTACTTGTTTACATTTAGAGTCTTTGTTTACGTTTGTAGTCTTTATTTACATGTGTAATCTTTGTTTCCATTTAGAGTCTTTGTTTATATTTGTAATCTTTGTTTTCATGTAGAGCCTTTTTCTCATTCGTAGTCTTTGTTTACATTTGTTGTCTTTGTTTACATACAGAGCCTATTTAAATTTGCACTCTTTGTTTCCACGTATTTGTTTACATTTAGAGTCTTTCTTTATATTTTGAGCCTTTGTTTACATTTACACTCTTTGTTTACATTTTGAGTCTCTTAACATTTGTGCTCTTTGTTTACATCTGTAATCTGTTTACATTTAGAGCTTTGTTTACATTTGTTGTCTGTGTTTACATTTAGAGTCAGTTTACATTTGTAGTCTATGTTTACATTTGCAGTCTTTGTTTACATTTGTAGTCTTTGTTTACATTTAATGTCTGTTAACATTTGTGCTCTTTGTTTAATAATTTTGTATTCTTTGTTTACATTTGTAGTCCGCTTACATTTCGATTCTTTGTTTAAATTTAGAGGCTTTGTTTAAATTTGTAGTCTGTTTACATTTAGAGCCTTTTTTTACATTTGTAGTCTTTCTTTAAATTTGTAGTCTTTGTTTACATTTGTAGTCTTTGTTTACATTTACAGTATTTGTTTACATATGTAGTCTTTGTTTACCTTTAGAGTCCTTGTTTACATTTGTAGTCATTGGTTACATTTGAAGTTTTTGTTTACATTTCGAGTCTCTTTACATTTAGTGCCTTTGTTTAAATTTTTAGTCTTTGTTTATATTTAGAGTCTTTGCTTACATTTGTAGTCTTTCTTTACATTTAGAGTACTTGTTTACATTTAGAGTCTTTGTTTACGTTTGTAGTCTTTATTTACATGTGTAATCTTTGTTTCCATTTAGAGTCTTTTTCTCACTCGTAGTCTTTGTTTACATTTCTTGTCTTTGTTTAAATACAGAGCCTATTTAAATTTGCACTCTTTGTTTCTACGTATTTGTTTACATTTAGAGTCTTTGTTTATAATTTGAGTCTTTGTTTACTTTTACACTCTTTGTTTACATTTTGAGTCTCAACATTTGTGCTCTTTGTTTACATTTGTAATCTGTTTACATTTAGATCTTTGTTTACATTTGTTGTCTGTGTTTACATTCAGAGTCAGTTTACATTTGTAGTCTATGTTTACATTTGCAGTCTTTGTTTACATTTGTAGTCTTTGTTTACATTTAATGTCTGTTAACATTTGTGCTCTTTTTTAATTTTGTATTCTTTGTTTACATTTGCAGTCCGCTTACATTTAGATTATTTGTTTAAATTTAGAGGCTTTGTTTAAATTTGTAGTCTGTTTACATTTAGAGCCTTTGTTTACATTTGTAGTCCTTCTTTACTTTTAGAGTCTATGTTTACATTTACAATATTTGTTTACATTTAGAGATTTTGTTTACAGATAGAGTCTGTTTACATTTGTAGTCTTTGTTTACATTTAGAGTGTTTGTTTACAATTAGAGCCTTGGTTTACATTCAGAGTCTTTGTTTACATTAGTAGTCTTTGTTTACAATTAGATTCCTTGTTTACATTTAGAGTCTTAGTTTACATTTCGAGACTCTTTACATTTAGAATCTTTGTTTACATTTGTATTTTTTGTTTACATTTAGATTCTGTTTACATTTAGTGATTTTGTTTACATTTAGATTCTTTGTTTACATTTGTAGATTTTGTTTACATTTAGAGGGTTTACATTTAGTGCCTTTGTTTAAATTTTTAGTCTTTGTTTATATTTAGAGTCTTTGTTTACATTTGTAGTCTTTCTTTACATTTAGAGTACTTGTTTACATTTAGAGTCTTTGTTTACGTTTGTAGTCTTTATTTACATGTGTAATCTTTGTTTCCATTTAGAGTCTTTTTCTCATTCGTAGTCTTTGTTTACATTTGTTGTCTTTGTTTAAATACAGAGCCTATTTAAATTTGCACTCTTTGTTTCTACGTATTTGTTTACATTTAGAGTCTTTGTTTATAATTTGAGTCTTTGTTTACTTTTACACTCTTTGTTTACATTTTGAGTCTCAACATTTGTGCTCTTTGTTTACATTTGTAATCTGTTTACATTTAGAGCTTTGTTTACATTTGTTGTCTGTGTTTACATTTAGAGTCAGTTTACATTTGTAGTCTATGTTTACATTTGCAGTCTTTGTTTACATTTGTAGTCTTTGTTTACATTTAATGTCTGTTAACATTTGTGCTCTTTTTTAATTTTGTATTCTTTGTTTACATTTGCAGTCCGCTTACATTTAGATTATTTGTTTAAATTTAGAGGCTTTGTTTAAATTTGTAGTCTGTTTACATTTAGAGCCTTTGTTTACATTTGTAGTCTTTGTTTACATTTCGAGTCTCTTTACATTTAGTGTCTGTTTAAATTTAGATTCTTTGTTTACATTTTTAGACTTTTTTATATTTAGAGTGTTTGCATTTAGTGCCTTTGTTTACATTTGTAGTCTTTGTTTACCTTTAGAGTGTCTTTACATTTAGTGTCTTTGTTTAAATTTAGATACTTTGTTTACATTTGTAGACTTTGTTTACATTTAGTGCCTTTGTTTACGTTCGTAGTCTTTGTTTACATGTGTAATCTTTGTTTCAATTTAGAGTCTTTGTTTATATTTGTAGTATTTGTTTACATTTGTTATCTTTGTTTAAATTTGTTGTCTTTGTTTACATACAGAGCCTGTTTAAATTTGCACTCTTTGTTTACATGTCTTTGTTTACATTTAGAGACTGTTTACATTTTTAGTCTGTTAACATTTGTGCACTTTGTTTACATTTGTAGTCCGCTTACATTTAGATTCATTGTTTATTTTTAAAGACATTGTTTAAATTTGTAGTCTGTTTACATTTAGAGCCTTTGTTTACATTTGTAGTCTTTCTTTACCTTTAGAGTCTATGTTTACATTTACAATATTTGTTTACATTTAGAGATTTTGTTTACAGGTAGAGTCTGTTTACATATGTAGTCTTTGTTTACATTTCGAGTGTTTGTTTACAATTAGAGCCTTTGTTTACATTCAAAGTCTTTGTTTACATTTGTAGTCTTTGTTTACAATTAGATTCCTTGTTTACATTTAGAGTCTTAGTTTACATTTCGAGTCTCTTTACATTTAGATTCTTTGTTTACGTTTGTAATCTTTGTTTACATTTAGATTCTGTTTACATTTAGTGATTTTGTTTACATTTAGATTCTTTGTTTACATTTGTAGATTTTGTTTACATTTAGAGAGTTTACATTTAGTGCCTTTGTTTACATTTTTAGTCTTTGTTTTTATTTAGAGTCTTTGTTTACATTTGTAGTCTTTCTTTACATTTAGAGTACTTGTTTACATTTAGAGTCTTTGTTTACGTTTGTAGTCTTTATTTACATTTAGAATCTTTGTTTACATTTGTAGTCTTTGTTTACATTTAGATTCTGTTTACATTTAGTGATTTTCTTTACATTTAGATTCTTTGTTTACATTTGTAGATTTTGTTTACATTTAGAGAGTTTACATTTAGTGCCTTTGTTTACATTTTTAGTCTTTGTTTATATTTAGAGTCTTTGTTTACATTTGTGGTCTTTCTTTACATTTAGAGTACTTGTTTACATTTAGATTCTTTGTTTACGTTTGTAGTCTTTATTTACATGTGTAATCTTTGTTTCCATTTAGAGTCTTTGTTTACATTTGTTGTCTGTGTTTACATTTAGAGTCAGTTTACATTTGTAGTCTATGTTTACATTTGCAGTCTTTGTTTACATTTGTAGTCTTTGTTTACATTTAATGTCTGTTAACATATGTGCTCTTTGTTTAATAATTTTGTATTCTTTGTTTACATTTGTAGTCCGCTTACATTTAGATTCTTTGTTTAAATTTAGAGGCTTTGTTTAAATTTGTAGTCTGTTTACATTTAGAGCCCTTGTTTACATTTGTAGTCTTTGTTTACATTTGTATTTTTTGTTTACATTTAGATTCTGTTTACATTTGGTGATTTTGTTTACATTTAGATTCTTTGTTTACATTTGTAGATTTTGTTTACATTTAGAGAGTTTACATTTAGTGCCTTTGTTTAAATTTTTAGTCTTTGTTTATATTTAGAGTCTTTGTTTACATTTGTAGTCTTTCTTTACATTTAGAGTACTTGTTTACATTTAGAGTCTTTGTTTACGTTTGTAGTCTTTATTTACATGTGTAATCTTTAATTCCATTTAGAGTCTTTTTCTCATTCGTAGTCTTTGTTTACATTTGTTGTCTTTGTTTAAATACAGAGCCTATTTAAATTTGCACTCTTTGTTCCCACGTATTTGTTTACATTTAGAGTCTTTGTTTATATTTTGAGTCACTTTACATTTGTAGTCTATGTTTACATTTGCAGTCTTTGTTTACATTTAATGTCTGTTAACATTTGTGCTCTTTGTTTAATTTTTAGATTATTTGTTTAAATTTAGAAGCTTTGTTTAAATTTGTAGTCTGTTTACATTTAGAGCCTTTGTTTACATTTGTAGTCTTTCTCTAAATTTGTAGTCTTTCTTTACATTTGTAGTCTTTGTTTACATTTCGAGTCTTTACATTTAGTGTCTTTGTTTAAATTTAGATTCTTTGTTTACATTTTTAGACTTTTTTATATTTAGAGTGTTTGCATTTAGTGCCTTTGTTTACATTTGTAGTCTTTGTTTACCTTTAGAGTCTTTTTACATTTAGTGTCTTTGTTTAAATTTAGATACTTTGTTTACATTTGTAGACTTTGTTTACATATGGAATGTTTACATTTAGTGCCTTTGTTTACTTTCGTATTCTTTGTTTACATGTGTAATCTTTGTTTCAATTTAGAGTCTTTGTTTATATTTGTAGTCTTTGTTTACTTTTGTTATCTTTGTTTACATTTTTTGTCTTTGTTTACAGACAGAGCCTGTTTAAATTTGCACTCTTTGTTTACATGTCTTTGTTTACATTTAGAGACTGTTTACATTTTAGTCTGTTAACATTTGTGCTCTTTGTTTACATTTGTAGTCCACTTACATTTAGATTCTTTGTTTATTTTTAAAGGCTTTGTTTAAATTTGTAGTCTGTTTACATTTAGAGCCTTTGTTTACGTTTGTAGTCTTTCTTTACCTTTAGAGTCTATGTTTACATTTACAATATTTGTTTACATTTAGAGATTTTGTTTACAGTTAGAGTCTGTTTACATTTGTAGTCTTTGTTTACATTTAGAGTGTTTGTTTACAATTAGAGCCTTTGTTTACATTCAGAGTCTTTGTTTACATTTGTAGTCTTTGTTTACAATTAGATTCCTTGTTTACATTTCGAGTCTCTTTACATTTAGAATCTTTGTTTACATTTGTAGTCTTTGTTTACATTTGTAGTCTTTCTTTACATTTAGATTCTGTTTACATTTAGTGATTTTGTTTACATTTAGATACTTTGTTTACATTTGTAGATTTTGTTTACATTTAGAGAGTTTACATTTAGTGCCTTTGTTTACATTTTTAGTCTTTGTTAACATTTAGAGTCTTTCTTTAAATTTGTAGTCTTTGTTTACCTTTGTAGTCTTTGTTTACATATAGAGCCTTTGTTTACATTTAGAGTATTTTTTTACATATGTAGTCTTTGTTTACCTTTAGAGTCCTTGTTTACATTTGTAGTCATTGTTTAAATTTGTAGTCTTTGTTTACATTTCGAGTCTCTTTACATTTAGTGTCTTTGTTTAAATTTAGATTCTTTGTTTAAATTTTTAGACTTTTTTATATTTAGAGTGTTTACATTTAGTGCATTTACATTTGTAGTCTTTGTTTACCTTTAGAGTCCTTGTTTACATTTGTAGTCATTGTTTACATTTGTAGTCTTTGTTTACATTTAAATTCTATGTTTACGTTTGTAGTCTTTGTTTACATTTCCAGTCTCTTTACATTTAGTGTCTTTGTTTAAATTTTGATACTTTGTTTTTATTTGTAGACTTTGTTTACATTTAGAATGTTTACATTTGGTGCCTTTGTTTACGTTCGTAGTCTTTGTTTACATGTGTAATCTTTGTTTCAATTTAGAGTCCTTGTTTATATTTGTAGTCTTTGTTTACATTTGTTATCTTTGTTTACATTTGTTGTCTTTGTTTACATACAGAGCCTGTTTAAATTTGAACTCTTTGTTTACATGTCTTTGTTTACATTTAGAGACTGTTTACATTTTTAGTCTGTTAACATTTGTGCACTTTGTTTACATTTGTAGTCCGCTTACATTTAGAGCCTTTGTTTACATTTGTAGTCTTTCTTTACCTTTAGAGTCTATGTTTACATTTACAATATTTGTTTACATTTAGAGATTTTGTTTACAGTTAGAGTCTGTTTACATTTGTAGTCTTTGTTTACATTTAGAGTCCTTGTTTACATTTGTAGTCATTGTTTACATTTGTAGTCTTTGTTTACATTTCGAGTCTCTTTACATTTAGTGTCTTTGTTTAAATTTAGATTCTTTGTTTAAATTTTTAGACTTTTTTATATTTAGAGTGTTTACATTTAGTGCCTTTGTTTACATTTGTAGTCTTTGTTTATTTTTAGAGTCCTTGTTTACATTTGTAGTCATTGTTTACATTTGTAGTCTTTGTTTACATTTGTAGTCTTTGTTTACATTTCGAGTCTCTTTACATTTAGTGTCTTTGTTTAAATTTAGATACTTTCTTTACATTTGTAGACTTTGTTTTCATTTAGAATGTTTACATTTAGTGCCTTTGTTTACGTTCGTAGTCTTTGTTTACATGTGTAATCTTTGTTTCAATTTAGAGTCTTTGTTTTTATTTGTAGTCTTTGTTTACATTTGTTATCTTAGTTTACATTTGTTGTCTTTGTTTAAATACAGAGCCTGTTTAAATTTGCACTCTTTGTTTACATGTCTTTGTTTACATTTAGAGACTGTTTACATTTTTAGTCTGTTAACATTTGTGCACTTTGGTTAGATTTGTAGTCCGCTAACATTTAGATTCTTTGTTTATTTTTAAAGGGTTTGTTTAAATTTGTAGTCTGTTTACATTTAGAGCCTTTGTTTACATTTGTAGTCTTTCTTTACCTTTAGAGTCTATGTTTACATTTACAATATTTGTTTACATTTAGAGATTTTGTTTACAGTTAGAGTCTGTTTACATTTGTAGTCTTTGTTTACATTTAGAGTGTTTGTTTACAATTAGAGCCTTTGTTTACATTCAGAGTCTTTGTTTACATTTGTAGTCTTTGTTTACAATTAGATTCCTTGTTTACATTTCGAGTCTCTTTACATATAGAGCCTTTGTTTACATTTAGAGTATTTTTTTACATATGTAGTCTTTGTTTACCTTTAGAGTCCTTGTTTACATTTGTAGTCATTGTTTACATTTGTAGTCTTTGTTTACATTTAAATTCTATGTTTACATTTGTAGTCTTTGTTTACATTTAAATTTTTTGTTTACATTTGTAGTCTTTGTTTACATTTCGAGTCTCTTTACATTTAGTGTCTTTGTTTAAATTTTGATACTTTGTTTTTATTTGTAGACTTTGTTTACATTTGTAGTCTTTGTTTACATTTAGAGTATTTGTTTACATATGTAGTCTTTGTTTACCTTTAGAGTCCTTGTTTACATTTGTAGTCTTTGTTTACATTTCGAGTCTCTTTATATTTAGTGTCTTTGTTTAAATTTAGATTCTTTGTTTACATTTTTAGACTTTTTTATATTTAGAGTGTTTACATTTAGTGCCTTTGTTTACATTTGTAGTCTTTGTTTACCTTTAGAGTCCTTGTTTACATTTGTAGTCTTTGTTTACAATTAGATTCCTTGTTTACATTTAGAGTCTTAGTTTACATTTCGAGTCTCTTTACATTTAGAATCTTTGTTTACATTTGTAGTCTTTGTTTACATTTAGATTCTGTTTACATTTAGTGATTTTCTTTACATTTAGATTCTTTGTTTACATTTGTAGATTTTGTTTACATTTAGTGCCTTTGTTTACATTTTTAGTCTGTTTATATTTAGAGTCTTTGTTTACATTTGTGGTCTTTCTTTACATTTAGAGTACTTGTTTCCATTTAGAGTCTTTGTTTACGTTTGTAGTCTTTATTTACATGTGTAATCTTTGTTTCCATTTAGAGTCTTTGTTTACATTTGTTGTCTGTGTTTACATTTACAGTCAGTTTACATTTGTAGTCTACGTTTACATTTGCAGTCTTTGTTTACATTTGTAGTCTTTGTTTACATTTAATGTCTGTTAACATATGTGCTCTTTGTTTAATAATTTTGTATTCTTTGTTTACATTTGTAGTCCGCTTACATTTAGATTCTTTGTTTAAATTTAGAGGCTTTGTTTAAATTTGTAGTCTGTTTACATTTAGAGCCCTTGTTTACATTTGTAGTCTTTGTTTACATTTGTATTTTTTGTTTACATTTAGATTCTGTTTACATTTAGTGATTTTTTTTACATTTAGATTCTTTGTTTACATTTGTAGATTTTGTTTACATTTAGAGAGTTTACATTTAGTGCCTTTGTTTAAATTTTTAGTCTTTGTTTATATTTAGAGTCTTTGTTTACATTTGTAGTCTTTCTTTACATTTAGAGTACTTGTTTACGTTTCTAGTCTTTATTTACATGTGTAATCTTTGTTTATATTTAGAGTCTTTTTCTCATTCGTAGTCTTTGTTTACATTTGTTGTCTTTGTTTAAATACAGAGCCTATTTAAATTTGCACTCTTTGTTCCCACGTATTTGTTTACATTTAGAGTCTTTGTTTATATTTTGAGTCTTTGTTTACATTTACACTCTTTGTTTACATTTTGAGTCTCAACATTTGTGCTCTTTGTTTACATTTGTAATCTGTTTACATTTAGAGCTTTGTTTACATTTGTTGTCTGTGTTTACATTTAGAGTCACTTTACATTTGTAGTCTATGTTTACATTTGCAGTCTTTGTTTACATTTAATGTCTGTTAACATTTGTGCTCTTTGTTTAATTTTTCGATTATTTGTTTAAATTTAGAGGCTTTGTTTAAATTTGTAGTCTGTTTACATTTAGAGCCTTTGTTTACATTTGTAGTCTTTCTCTAAATTTGTAGTCTTTCTTTACATTTGTAGTCTTTGTTTACATTTCGAGTCTTTACATTTAGTGTCTTTGTTTAAATTTAGATTCTTTGTTTACATTTTTAGACTTTTTTATATTTAGAGTGTTTGCATTTAGTGCCTTTGTTTACATTTGTAGTCTTTGTTTACCTTTAGAGTCTTTTTACATTTAGTGTCTTTGTTTAAATTTAGATACTTTGTTTACATTTGTAGACTTTGTTTACATATGGAATGTTTACATTTAGTGCCTTTGTTTACTTTCGTATTCTTTGTTTACATGTGTAATCTTTGTTTCAATTTAGAGTCTTTGTTTATATTTGTAGTCTTTGTTTACTTTTGTTATCTTTGTTTACATTTTTTGTCTTTGTTTACAGACAGAGCCTGTTTAAATTTGCACTCTTTTTTTACATGTCTTTGTTTACATTTAGAGACTGTTTACATTTTAGTCTGTTAACATTTGTGCTCTTTGTTTACATTTGTAGTCCACTTACATTTAGATTCTTTGTTTATTTTTAAAGGCTCTGTTTAAATTTGTAGTCTGTTTACATTTAGAGCCTTTGTTTACGTTTGTAGTCTTTCTTTACCTTTAGAGTCTATGTTTACATTTACAATATTTGTTTACATTTAGAGATTTTGTTTACAGTTAGAGTCTGTTTACATTTGTAGTCTTTGTTTACATTTAGAGTGTTTGTTTACAATTAGAGCCTTTGTTTACATTCAGAGTCTTTGTTTACATTTGTAGTCTTTGTTTACAATTAGATTCCTTGTTTACATTTAGAGTCTTAGTTTACATTTCGAGTCTCTTTACATTTAGAATCTTTGTTTACATTTGTAGTCTTCGTTTACATTTAGATTCTGTTTACATTTAGTGATTTTGTTTACATTCAGATTCTTTGTTTACATTTGTAGATTTTGTTTACATTTAGAGAGTTTACATTTAGTGCCTTTATTTACATTTTTAGTCTTTGTTTATATTTAGAGTCTTTGTTTACATTTGTAGTCTTTCTTTACATTTAGATTATTTGTTTAAATTTAGACGCTTTGTTTAAATTTGTAGTCTGTTTACATTTAGAGCCTTTGTTTACATTTGTAGTCTTTCTCTAAATTTGTAGCCTTTGTTTACATTTGTAGTCTCTGTTTACATATAGAGCCTTTGTTTACATTTAGAGTATTTGTTTACATATGTATTCTTTGTTTACCTTTAGAGTCCTTCTTTACATTTGTAGTCATTGTTTACATTTGTAGTCTTTGTTTACATTTCGAGTCTCTTTACATTTAGTTTCTTTGTTTAAATTTAGATTCTTTGTTTACATTTTTAGACTTTTTTATATTTAGAGTGTTTGCATTTAGTGGCTTTGTTTACATTTGTAGTCTTTGTTTACCTTTAGAGTCCTTGTTTACATTTGTAGTCATTGTTTACATTTGTTGTCTTTGTTTACATTTCGAGTCTCTTTACGTTTAGTGTCTTTGTTTAAATTTAGATACTTTGTTTACATTTGTTGTCTTTGTTTACATACAGAGCCTGTTTAAATTTGCACTCTTTGTTTACATGTCTTTTTTACATTTAGAGACTGTTTACATTTTTAGTCTGTTAACATTTGTGCACTTTGTTTACATTTGTAGTCCGCTTACATTTAGATTCTTTGTTTATTTTTAAAGGCTGTGTTTAAATTTGTAGTCTGTTTACATTTAGAGCCTTTGTTTATATTTGTAGTCTTTCTTTACCTTTAGAGTCTATGTTTACATTTACAATATTTGTTTACATTTAGAGATTTTGTTTACAGTTAGAGTCTGTTTACATTTGTAGTCTTTGTTTACATTTAGAGTGTTTGTTTACAATTAGAGCCTTTGTTTACATTCAGAGTCTTTGTTTACATTTGTAGTCTTTGTTTACAATTAGATTCCTTGTTTACATTTCGAGTCTCTTTACATTTAGAATCTTTGTTTACATTTGTAGTCTTTGTTTACATTTGTAGTCTTTCTTTACATTTAGATTCTGTTTACATTTAGTGATTTTGTTTACATTTAGATACTTTGTTTACATTTGTAGATTTTGTTTACATTTAGAGAGTTTACATTTAGTGCCTTTGTTTACATTTTTAGTCTTTGTTAACATTTAGAGTCTTTCTTTAAATTTGTAGTCTTTGTTTACCTTTGTAGTCTTTGTTTACATATAGAGCCTTTGTTTACATTTAGAGTATTTTTTTACATATGTAGTCTTTGTTTACCTTTAGAGTCCTTGTTTACATTTGTAGTCATTGTTTACATTTGTAGTCTTTGTTTACATTTCGAGTCTCTTTACATTTAGTGTCTTTGTTTAAATTTAGATTCTTTGTTTAAATTTTTAGACTTTTTTATATTTAGAGTGTTTACATTTAGTGCCTTTGTTTACATTTGTAGTCTTTGTTTACCTTTAGAGTCCTTGTTTACATTTGTAGTCATTGTTTACATTTGTAGTCTTTGTTTACATTTAAATTCTATGTTTACATTTGTAGTCTTTGTTTACATTTCCAGTCTCTTTACATTTAGTGTCTTTGTTTAAATTTTGATACTTTGTTTTTATTTGTAGACTTTGTTTGCATTTAGAATGTTTACATTTGGTGCCTTTGTTTACGTTCGTAGTCTTTGTTTACATGTGTAATCTTTGTTTCAATTTAGAGTCCTTGTTTATATTTGTAGTCTTTGTTTACATTTGTTATCTTTGTTTACATTTGTTGTCTTTGTTTACATACAGAGCCTGTTTAAGTTTGCACTCTTTGTTTACATGTCTTTGTTTACATTTAGAGACTGTTTACATTTTTAGTCTGATAACATTTGTGCACTTTGTTTACATTTGTAGTCCGCTTACATTTAGAGCCTTTGTTTACATTTGTAGTCTTTCTTTACCTTTAGAGTCTATGTTTACATTTACAATATTTGTTTACATTTAGAGATTTTGTTTACAGTTAGAGTCTGTTTAAATTTGTAGTCTTTGTTTACATTTAGAGTCCTTGTTTACATTTGTAGTCATTGTTTACATTTGTAGTCTTTGTTTACATTTCGAGTCTCTTTACATTTAGTGTCTTTGTTTAAATTTAGATTCTTTGTTTAAATTTTTAGACTTTTTTATATTTAGAGTGTTTACATTTAGTGCCTTTGTTTACATTTGTAGTCTTTGTTTATTTTTAGAGTCCTTGTTTACATTTGTAGTCATTGTTTACATTTGTAGTCTTTGTTTACATTTGTAGTCTTTGTTTACATTTCGAGTCTCTTTACATTTAGTGTCTTTGTTTAAATTTAGATACTTTCTTTACATTTGTATACTTTGTTTTCATTTAGAATGTTTACATTTAGTGCCTTTGTTTACGTTCGTAGTCTTTGTTTACATGTGTAATCTTTGTTTCAATTTAGAGTCTTTGTTTATATTTGTAGTCTTTGTTTACATTTGTTATCTTAGTTTACATTTGTTGTCTTTGTTTAAATACAGAGCCTGTTTAAATTTGCACTCTTTGTTTACATGTCTTTGTTTACATTTAGAGACTGTTTACATTTTTAGTCTGTTAACATTTGTGCACTTTGGTTAGATTTGTAGTCCGCTTACATTTAGATTCTTTGTTTATTTTTAAAGGGTTTGTTTAAATTTGTAGTCTGTTTACATTTAGAGCCTTTGTTTACATTTGTAGTCTTTCTTTACCTTTAGAGTCTATGTTTACATTTACAATATTTGTTTACATTTAGAGATTTTGTTTACAGTTAGAGTCTGTTTACATTTGTAGTCTTTGTTTACATTTAGAGTTTGTTTACAATTAGAGCCTTTGTTTACATTCAGAGTCTTTGTTTACATTTGTAGTCTTTGTTTACAATTTGATTCCTTGTTTACATTTAGAGTCTTAGTTTACATTTCGAGTCTCTTTACATTTGTAGTCTTTGTTTACATTTGTAGTCTTCGTTTACATTTAGATTCTGTTTATATTCAGTGATTTTGTTTACATTCAGATTCTTTGTTTACATTTGTAGATTTTGTTTACATTTATAGAGTTTACATTTAGCGCCTTTGTTTACATTTTTAGTCTTTGTTTATATTTAGAGTCTTTGTTTACATTTGTAGTCTTTCTTTACATTTAGATTATTTGTTTAAATTTAGACGCTTTGTTTAAATTTGTAGTCTGTTTACATATGGAGCCTTTGTTTACATTTAGAGTATTTGTTTACATATGTACTCTTTGTTTACCTTTAGAGTCCTTCTTTACATTTGTAGTCATTGTTTACATTTGTAGTCTTTGTTTACATTTCGAGTCTCTTTACATTTAGTTTCTTTGTTTAAATTTAGATTCTTTGTTTACATTTTTAGACTTTTTTATATTCAGAGTGTTTGCATTTAGTGGCTTTGTTTACATTTGTAGTCTTTGTTTACCTTTAGAGTCCTTGTTTACATTTGTTGTCTTTGTTTACATTTCGAGTCTCTTTACGTTTAGTGTCTTTGTTTAAATTTAGATACTTTGTTTACATTTGTTGTCTTTGTTTACATACAGAGCCTGTTTAAATTTGCACTCTTTGTTTACATGTCTTTGTTTACATTTAGAGACTGTTTACATTTTTAGTCTGTTAACATTTGTGCACTTTGTTTACATTTGTAGTCTGCTTACATTTAGATTCTTTGTTTATTTTTAAAGGCTGTGTTTAAATTTGTAGTCTGTTTACATTTAGAGCCTTTGTTTACATTTGTAGTCTTTCTTTACCTTTAGAGTCTATGTTTACATTTACAATATTTGTTTACATTTAGAGATTTTGTTTACAGTTAGAGTCTGTTTACATTTGTAGTCTTTGTTTACATTTAGAGTGTTTGTTTACAATTAGAGCCTTTGTTTACATTCAGAGTCTTTGTTTACATTTTTAGTCTTTGTTAACATTTAGAGTCTTTCTTTAAATTTGTAGTCTTTGTTTACATATAGAGCCTTTGTTTACATTTAGAGTATTTTTTTACATATGTAGTCTTTGTTTACCTTTAGAGTCCTTGTTTACATTTGTAGTCATTGTTTACATTTGTAGTCTTTGTTTACATTTAAATTCTATGTTTACATTTGTAGTCTTTGTTTACATTTAAATTTTTTGTTTACATTTGTAGTCTTTGTTTACATTTCGAGTCTCTTTACATTTAGTGTCTTTGTTTAAATTTAGATTCTTTGTTTAAATTTTTAGACTTTTTTATATTTAGAGTGTTTACATTTAGTGCCTTTGTTTACATTTGTAGTCTTTGTTTATCTTTAGAGTCCTTGTTTACATTTGTAGTCATTGTTTACATTTGTAGTCTTTGTTTACATTTAAATTCTATGTTTACATTTGTAGTCTTTGTTTACATTTAAATTTTTTGTTTACATTTGTAGTCTTTGTTTACATTTCGAGTCTCTTTACATTTAGTGTCTTTGTTTAAATTTTGATACTTTGTTTTTATTTGTAGACTTTGTTTACATTTAGAATGTTTACATTTGGTGCCTTTGTTTACGTTCGTAGTCTTTGTTTACATGTGTAATCTTTGTTTCAATTTAGAGTCTTTGTTTATATTTGTAGTCTTTGTTTACATTTGTTATCTTTGTTTACATTTGTTGTCTTTGTTTACATACAGAGCCTGTTTAAATTTGCACTCTTTGTTTACATGTCTTTGTTTACATTTAGAGACTGTTTACATTTTTAGTCTGTTAACATTTGTGCACTTTGTTTACATTTGTAGTCCGCTTACATTTAGAGCCTTTGTTTACATTTTAGTCTTTCTTTACCTTTAGAGTCTATGTTTACATTTACAATATTTGTTTATATTTAGAGATTTTGTTTACAGTTAGAGTCTGTTTACATTTGTAGTCTTTGTTTACATTTAGAGTCCTTTTTTACATTTGTAGTCATTGTTTACATATGTAGTCTTTGTTTACATTTCGAGTCTCTTTACATTTAGTGTCTTTGTTTAAATTTAGATTCTTTGTTTACATTTTTAGACTTTTTTATATTTAGAGTGTTTACATTTAGTGCCTTTGTTTACATTTGTAGTCTTTGTTTACCTTTAGAGTCCTTGTTTACATTTGTAGTCTTTGTTTACAATTAGATTCGTTGTTTACATTTAGAGTCTTAATTTACATTTCGAGTCTCTTTACATTTAGAATCTAATCTTGTTTACATTTGTAGTCTTTGTTTACATTTGTAATCTTTGTTTACATTTAGATTCTGTTTACATTTAGTGATTTTGTTTACATTTAGATTCTTTGTTTACATTTGTAGATTTTGTTTACATTTAGAGAGTTTACATTTAGTGCCTTTGTTTACATTTTTAGTGTTTGTTTATATTTAGTCTTTGTTTACATTTGTAGTCTTTCTTTACATTTAGAGTACTTGTTTACATTTAGAGTCTTTGTTTAAGTTTGTAGTCTTTATTTACATGTGTAATCTTTGTTTCCATTTAGAGTCTTTGTTTATATTTGTAATCTTTGTTTTCATGTAGAGCCTTTTTCTCATTCGTAGTCTTTGTTTACATTTGTTGTCTTTGTTTACATACAGAGCCTATTTAAATTTGCACTCTTTGTTTCCACGTATTTGTTTACATTTAGAGTCTTTGTTTATATTTTGAGCCTTTGTTTACATTTACACTCTTTGTTTACATTTTGAGTCTCTTAACATTTGTGCTCTTTGTTTACATCTGTAATCTGTTTACATTTAGAGCTTTGTTTACATTTGTTGTCTGTGTTTACATTTAGAGTCAGTTTACATTTGTAGTCTACGTTTACATTTGCAGTCTTTGTTTACATTTGTAGTCTTTGTTTACATTTAATGTCTGTTAACATTTGTGCTCTTTGTTTAATAATTTTGTATTCTTTGTTTACATTTGTAGTCCGCTTACATTTAGATTCTTTGTTTAAATTTAGAGGCTTTGTTTAAATTTGTAGTCTGTTTACATTTAGAGCCTTTGTTTACATTTGTAGCCTTTCTTTAAATTTATAGTCTTTGTTTACATTTGTAGTCTTTGTTTACATTTACAGTATTTGTTTACATATGTAGTCTTTGTTTACCTTTAGAGTCCTTGTTTACATTTGTAGTCATTGGTTACATTTGAAGTTTTTGTTAACATTTCGAGTTTCTTTACATTTAGTGCCTTTGTTTAAATTTTTAGTCTTTGTTTATATTTAGAGTCTTTGTTTACATTTGTAGTCTTTCTTTACATTTAGAGTACTTGTTTACATTTAGAGTCTTTGTTTACGTTTGTAGTCTTTATTTACATGTGTAATCTTTGTTTCCATTTAGAGTCTTTTTCTCATTCGTAGTCTTTGTTTACATTTCTTGTCTTTGTTTAAATACAGAGCCTATTTAAATTTGCACTCTTTGTTTCTACGTATTTGTTTACATTTAGAGTCTTTGTTTATAATTTGAGTCTTTGTTTACTTTTACACTCTTTGTTTACATTTTGAGTCTCAACATTTGTGCTCTTTGTTTACATTTGTAATCTGTTTACATTTAGAGCTTTGTTTACATTTGTTGTCTGTGTTTACATTTAGAGTCAGTTTACATTTGTAGTCTATGTTTACATTTGCAGTCTTTGTTTACATTTGTAGTCTTTGTTTACATTTAATGTCTGTTAACATTTGTGCTCTTTTTTAATTTTGTATTCTTTGTTTACATTTGCAGTCCGCTTACATTTAGATTATTTGTTTAAATTTAGAGGCTTTGTTTAAATTTGTAGTCTGTTTACATTTAGAGCCTTTGTTTACATTTGTAGTCTTTCTTTACTTTTAGAGTCTATGTTTACATTTACAATATTTGTTTACATTTAGAGATTTTGTTTACAGATAGAGTCTGTTTACATTTGTAGTCTTTGTTTACATTTAGAGTGTTTGTTTACAATTAGAGCCTTGGTTTACATTCAGAGTCTTTGTAGTCTTTGTTTACAATTAGATTCCTTGTTTACATTTAGAGTCTTAGTTTACATTTCGAGACTCTTTACATTTAGAATCTTTGTTTACATTTGTATTTTTTGTTTACATTTAGATTCTGTTTACATTTAGTGATTTTGTTTACATTTAGATTCTTTGTTTACATTTGTAGATTTTGTTTACATTAAGAGGGTTTACATTTAGTGCCTTTGTTTAAATTTTTAGTCTTTGTTTATATTTAGAGTCTTTGTTTACATTTGTAGTCTTTCTTTACATTTTGAGTACTTGTTTACATTTAGAGTCTTTGGTTACGTTTGTAGTCTTTATTTACATGTGTAATCTTTGTTTCCATTTAGAGACTTTTTCTCATTCGTAGTCTTTGTTTACATTTGTTGTCTTTGTTTAAATACAGAGCCTATTTAAATTTGCACTCTTTGTTTCTACGTATTTGTTTACATTTAGAGTCTTTGTTTATATTTTGAGTCTTTGTTTACATTTACACTCTTTGTTTACATTTTGAGTCTCAACATTTGTGCACTTTGTTTACATTTGTAGTCTGTTTACATTTAGAGCCTTTGTTTACATTTGTAGTCTTTCTTTAAATTTGTAGTCTTTGTTTACATTTGTAGTCTTTGTTTACATTTAGAGTATTTGTTTACATATGTAGTCTTTGTTTACCTTTAGAGTCCTTGTTTACATTTGTAGTCTTTGTTTACATTTCGAGTCTCTTTATATTTAGTGTCTTTGTTTAAATTTAGATTCTTTGTTTACATTTTTAGACTTTTTTATATTTAGAGTGTTTACATTTAGTGCCTTTGTTTACATTTGTAGTCTTTGTTTACCTTTAGAGTCCTTGTTTACATTTGTAGTCATTGGTTACATTTGAAGTTTTTGTTTACATTTCGAGTCTCTTTACATTTAGTGCCTTTGTTTAAATTTTTAGTCTTTGTTTATATTTAGAGTCTTTCTTTTCATTTGTAGTCTTTCTTTACATTTAGAGTACTTGTTTACATTTAGAGTCTTTGTTTACGTTTGTAGTCTTTATTTACATGTGTAATCTTTGTTTCCATTTAGAGTCTTTTTCTCATTTGTAGTCTTTGTTTACATTTGTTGTCTTTGTTTAAATACAGAGCCTATTTAAATATGCACTCTTTGTTTCTACGTATTTGTTTACATTTAGAGTCTTTGTTTATATTTTGAGTCTTTGTTTACATTTACACTCTTTGTTTACATTTTGAGTCTCAACATTTGTGCTCTTTGTTTACATTTGTAATCTGTTTACATTTAGAGTCAGTTTACATTTGTAGTCTATGTTTACATTTGCAGTCATTGTTGACATTTGTAGTCTTTGTTTACATTTAATGTCTGTTAAATTTGTGCTCTTTGTTTAATTTTGTATTCTTTGTTTACATTTGTAGTCCGCTTACATTTAGATTCTTTGTTTAAATTTTGAGGCTTTGTTTAAATTTGTAGTCTGTTTACATTTAGAGCCTTTGTTTACATTTGTAGCGTTTCTTTACTTTCAGAGTCTATGTTTACATTTACAATATTTGTTTACATTTAGAGATTTTGTTTACAGATAGAGACTGTTTACATTTGTAGTCTTTGTTTACATTTAGAGTGTTTTTTTACAATTAGAGCCTTGGTTTACATTCAGAGTCTTTGTTTACATTTGTAGTCTTTGTTTACAATTAGATTCCTTGTTTACATTTAGAGTCTTAGTTTACATTTCGAGACTCTTTACATTTAGAATCTTTGTTTACATTTGTATTTTTTGTTTACATTTAGATTCTGTTTACATTTAGTGATTTTGTTTACATTTAGATTCTTTGTTTACATTTGTAGATTTTGTTTACATTAAGAGGGTTTACATTTAGTGCCTTTGTTTAAATTTTTAGTCTTTGTTTATATTTAGAGTCTTTGTTTACATTTGTAGTCTTTCTTTACATTTAGAGTACTTGTTTACATTTAGAGTCTTTGGTTACGTTTGTAGTCTTTATTTACATGTGTAATCTTTGTTTCCATTTAGAGACTTTTTCTCATTCGTAGTCTTTGTTTACATTTGTTGTCTTTGTTTAAATACAGAGCCTATTTAAATTTGCACTCTTTGTTTCTACGTATTTGTTTACATTTAGAGTCTTTGTTTATATTTTGAGTCTTTGTTTACATTTACACTCTTTGTTTACATTTTGAGTCTCAACATTTGTGCACTTTGTTTACATTTGTAATCTGTTTACATTTAGAGCTTTGTTTACATGTGTTGTCTGTGTTTACATTTAGAGTCAGTTTACATTTGTAGTCTATGTTTACATTTGCAGTCTTTGTTTACATTTGTAGTCTTTGTTTACATTTAATGTCTGTTAACATTTGTGCTCTTTTTTAATTTTGTTTTCTTTGTTTACATTTGTAGTCCGCTTACATTTAGATTATTTGTTTAAATTTAGAGGCTTTGTTTAAATTTGTAGTCTGTTTACATTTAGAGCCTTTGTTTACATTTGTAGTCTTTCTCTAAATTTGTAGTCTTTGTTTACATTTGTAGTCTTTGTTTACATTTCGTGTCTCTTTACATTTAGTGTCTTTGTTTAAATTTAGATACTTTGTTTACATTTGTAGACTTTGTTTACATTTAGAATGTTTACATTTAGTGCCTTTGTTTACGTTCGTATTCTTTGTTTACATGTGTAATCTTTGTTTCAATTTAGAGTCTTTGTTTATATTTGTAGTCTTTGTTTACTTTTGTTATCTTTGTTTACATTTGTTGTCTTTGTTTACATACAGAGCCTGTATAAATTTGCACACTTTGTTTACATGTCTTTGTTTACATTTAGAGACTGTTTACATTTTTAGTCTGTTAACATTTGTGCTCTTTGTTTACATTTGTAGTCCGCTTACATTTAGATTCTTTGTTTATTTTTAAAGGCTTTGTTTAAATTTGTAGTCTGTTTACATTTAGAGCCTTTGTTTACATTTGTAGTCTTTCTTTACCTTTAGAGTCTATGTTTACATTTACAATATTTGTTTACATTTAGAGATTTTGTTTACAGTTAGAGTCTGTTTACAATTGTAGTCTTTGTTTACATTTAGAGTGCTTGTTTACAATTAGAGCCTTTTTTTACATTCAGAGTCTTTGTTTACATTTGTAGTCTTTGTTTACAATTAGATTCCTTGTTTACATTTAGAGTCTTAGTTTACATTTCGAGTCTCTTTACATTTAGAATCTTTGTTTACATTTGTAGTCTTTCTTTATATTTGGAGTACTTGTTTACATTTAGAGTCTTTGTTTACGTTTGTAGTCTTTATTTACATGTGTAATCTTTGTTTCCATTTAGAGTCTTTGTTTATATTTGTAATCTTTGTTTTCATGTAGAGCCTTTTTCACATTCGTAGTCTTTGTTTACATTTGTTGTCTTTGTTTACATACAGAGCCTATTTAAATTTGCACTCTTTGTTTCCACGTATTTGTTTACATTTAGAGTCTTTGTTTATATTTTGAGCCTTTGTTTACATTTTGAGTCTCTTAACATTTGTGCTCTTTGTTTACATCTGTAATCTGTTTACATTTAGAGCTTTGTTTACATTTGTTGTCTGTGTTTACATTTAGAGTCAGTTTACATTTGTAGTCTATGTTTACATTTGCAGTCTTTGTTTACATTTGTAGTCTTTGTTTACATTTAATGTCTGTTAACATTTGTGCTCTTTGTTTAATAATTTTGTATTCTTTGTTTACATTTGTAGTCCGCTTACATTTAGATTCTTTGTTTAAATTTAGAGGCTTTGCTTTAATTTGTAGTCTGTTTACATTTAGAGCCTTTGTTTACATTTGTAGTCTTTCTTTACTTTTAGAGTCTATGTTTACATTTACAATATTTGTTTACATTTAGAGATTTTGTTTACAGATAGAGTCTGTTTACATTTGTAGTCTTTGTTTACATTTGGAGTGTTTGTTTACAATTAGAGCCTTGGTTTACATTCAGAGTCTTTGTTTACATTTGTAGTCTTTGTTTACAATTAGATTCCTTGTATACATTTAGAGTCTTAGTTTACATTTCGAGACTCTTTACATTTAGAATCTTCGTTTACATTTGTATTTTTGTTTACATTTAGATTCTGTTTACATTTAGTGATTTTGTTTACATTTAGATTCTTTGTTTACATTTGTAGATTTTGTTTACATTTAGAGGGTTTACATTTAGTGCCTTTGTTTAAATTTTTAGTCTTTGTTTATATTTAGAGTCTTTGTTTACATTTGTAGTCTTTCTTTACATTTAGAGTACTTGTTTACATTTAGAGTCTTTGTTTACGTTTGTAGTCTTTATTTACATGTGTAATCTTTGTTTCCATTTAGAGTCTTTTTCTCATTCGTAGTCTTTGTTTACATTTGTTGTCTTTGTTTAAATACAGAGCCTATTTAAATTTGCACTCTTTGTTTCTACGTATTTGTTTACATTTAGAGTCTTTGTTTATAATTTGAGTCTTTGTTTACTTTTACACTCTTTGTTTACATTTTGAGTCTCAACATTTGTGCTCTTTGTTTACATTTGTAATCTGTTTACATTTAGAGCTTTCTTTACATTTGTTGTCTGTGTTTACATTTAGAGTCAGTTTACATTTGTAGTCTATGTTTACATTTGCAGTCTTTGTTTACATTTGTAGTCTTTGTTTACATTTAATGTCTGTTAACATTTGTGCTCTTTTTTAATTTTGTCTTCTTTGTTTACATTTGCAGTCCGCTTACATTTAGATTATTTGTTTAAATTTAGAGGCTTTGTTTAAATTTGTAGTCTGTTTACATTTAGAGCCTTTGTTTACATTTGTAGTCTTTCTCCAAATTTGTAGTCTTTGTTTACTTTTGTAGTCTTTGTTTACATTTCGAGTCTCTTTACATTTAGTGTCTGTTTAAATTTAGATTCTTTGTTTACATTTTTAGACTTTTTTATATTTAGAGTGTTTGCATTTAGTGCCTTTGTTTACATTTGTAGTCTTTGTTTACCTTTAGAGTGTCTTTACATTTAGTGTCTTTGTTTAAATTTAGATACTTTGTTTACATTTGTAGACTTTGTTTACATTTAGAATGTTTACATTTAGTGCCTTTGTTTACATTTGTAGTCTCTTTACTTTTAGAGTCTATGTTTACATTTACAATATTTGTTTACATTTAGAGATTTTGTTTACAGATAGAGTCTGTTTACATTTGTAGTCTTTGTTTACATTTAGAGTGTTTGTTTACAATTAGAGCCTTGGTTTACATTCAGAGTCTTTGTTTACATTTGTAGTCTTTGTTTACAATTAGATTCCTTGTTTACATTTAGAGTCTTAGTTTACATTTCGAGACTCTTTACATTTAGAATCTTCGTTTACATTTGTATTTTTTGTTTACATTTAGATTCTGTTTACATTTAGTGATTTTGTTTACATTTAGATTCTTTGTTTACATTTGTAGATTTTGTTTACATTTAGAGGGTTTACATTTAGTGCCTTTGTTTAAATTTTTAGTCTTTGTTTATATTTAGAGTCTTTGTTTACATTTGTAGTCTTTCTTTACATTTAGAGTACTTGTTTACATTTAGAGTCTTTGTTTACGTTTGTAGTCTTTATTTACATGTGTAATCTTTGTTTCCATTTAGAGTCTTTTTCTCATTCGTAGTCTTTGTTTACATTTGTTGTCTTTGTTTAAATACAGAGCCTATTTAAATTTGCACTCTTTGTTTCTACGTATTTGTTTACATTTAGAGTCTTTGTTTATAATTTGAGTCTTTGTTTACTTTTACACTCTTTGTTTACATTTTGAGTCTCAACATTTGT
The DNA here is from genome assembly GCA_963930645.1 of Salticus scenicus. Taxonomy (NCBI): domain Eukaryota; kingdom Metazoa; phylum Arthropoda; class Arachnida; order Araneae; family Salticidae; genus Salticus; species Salticus scenicus. The sequence goes on along the minus strand of OZ005648.1, from coordinate 4,653,694 downwards.
GCTCTTTGTTTACATTTGTAATCTGTTTACATTTAGAGCTTTCTTTACATTTGTTGTCTGTGTTTACATTTAGAGTCAGTTTACATTTGTAGTCTATGTTTACATTTGCAGTCTTTGTTCACATTTGTAGTCTTTGTTTACATTTAATGTCTGTTAACATTTGTGCTCTTTGTTTAATTTTGTATTCTTTGTTTACATTTGTAGTCCGCTTACATTTAGATTCTTTGTTTAAATTTAGAGGCTTTGTTTAAATTTGTAGTCTGTTTACATTTAGAGCCTTTGTTTACATTTGTAGTCTTTCTTTAAATTTGTAGTCTTTGTTTACATTTGTAGTCTTTGTTTACATTTAGAGTATTTGTTTACATATGTAGTCTTTGTTTACCTTTAGAGTCCTTGTTTACATTTGTAGTCTTTGTTTACATTTCGAGTCTCTTTATATTTAGTGTCTTTGTTTAAATTTAGATTCTTTGTTTACATTTTTAGACTTTTTTATATTTAGAGTGTTTACATTTAGTGCCTTTGTTTACATTTGTAGTCTTTGTTTACCTTTAGAGTCCTTGTTTACATTTGTAGTCATTGGTTACATTTGAAGTTTTTGTTTACATTTCGAGTCTCTTTACATTTAGTGCCTTTGTTTAAATTTTTAGTCTTTGTTTATATTTAGAGTCTTTCTTTACATTTGTAGTCTTTCTTTACATTTAGAGTACTTGTTTACATTTAGAGTCTTTGTTTACGTTTGTAGTCTTTATTTACATGTGTAATCTTTGTTTCCATTTAGAGTCTTTTTCTCATTTGTAGTCTTTGTTTACATTTGTTGTCTTTGTTTAAATACAGAGCCTATTTAAATATGCACTCTTTGTTTCTACGTATTTGTTTACATTTAGAGTCTTTGTTTATATTTTGAGTCTTTGTTTACATTTACACTCTTTGTTTACATTTTGAGTCTCAACATTTGTGCTCTTTGTTTACATTTGTAATCTGTTTACATTTAGAGTCAGTTTACATTTGTAGTCTATGTTTACATTTGCAGTCATTGTTGACATTTGTAGTCTTTGTTTACATTTAATGTCTGTTAAATTTGTGCTCTTTGTTTAATTTTGTATTCTTTGTTTACATTTGTAGTCCGCTTACATTTAGATTCTTTGTTTAAATTTTGAGGCTTTGTTTAAATTTGTAGTCTGTTTACATTTAGAGCCTTTGTTTACATTTGTAGCGTTTCTTTACTTTTAGAGTCTATGTTTACATTTACAATATTTGTTTACATTTAGAGATTTTGTTTACAGATAGAGACTGTTTACATTTGTAGTCTTTGTTTACATTTAGAGTGTTTTTTTACAATTAGAGCCTTGGTTTACATTCAGAGTCTTTGTTTACATTTGTAGTCTTTGTTTACAATTAGATTCCTTGTTTACATTTAGAGTCTTAGTTTACATTTCGAGACTCTTTACATTTAGAATCTTTGTTTACATTTGTATTTTTTGTTTACATTTAGATTCTGTTTACATTTAGTGATTTTGTTTACATTTAGATTCTTTGTTTACATTTGTAGATTTTGTTTACATTAAGAGGGTTTACATTTAGTGCCTTTGTTTAAATTTTTAGTCTTTGTTTATATTTAGAGTCTTTGTTTACATTTGTAGTCTTTCTTTACATTTAGAGTACTTGTTTCCATTTAGAGTCTTTGTTTACGTTTGTAGTCTTTATTTACATGTGTAATCTTTGTTTCCATTTAGAGTCTTTGTTTATATTTGTAATCTTTGTTTTCATTTAGAGCCTTTTTCTCATTCGTAGTCTTTGTTTACATTTGTTGTCTTTGTTTAAATACAGAGCCTATTTAAATTTGCACTCTTTGTTTCTACGTATTTGTTTACATTTAGAGTCTTTGTTTATATTTTGAGTCTTTGTTTACATTTACACTCTTTGTTTACATTTTGAGTCTCAACATTTGTGCTCTTTGTTTACATTTGTAATCTGTTTACATTTAGAGCTTTGTTTACATTTGTTGTCTGTGTTTACATTTAGAGTCAGTTTACATTTGTAGTCTATGTTTACATTTGCAGTCATTGTTTACATTTGTAGTCTTTGTTTACATTTAATGTCTGTTAAATTTGTGCTCTTTGTTTAATTTTGTATTCTTTGTTTACATTTGTAGTCCGCTTACATTTAGATTCTTTGTTTAAATTTTGAGGCTTTGTTTAAATTTGTAGTCTGTTTACATTTAGAGCCTTTGTTTACATTTGTAGTCTTTCTTTACTTTTAGAGTCTATGTTTACATTTACAATATTTGTTTACATTTAGAGATTTTGTTTACAGATAGAGACTGTTTACATTTGTAGTCTTTGTTTACATTTAATGTCTGTTAACAATTGTGCTCTTTGTTTAATAATTTTGTATTCTTTGTTTACATTTGTAGTCCGCTTACATTAAGATTCTTTGTTTAAATTTAGAGGCTTTGTTTAAATTTGTAGTCTGTTTACATTTAGAGCATTTGTTTACATATGTAGTCTTTGTTTACCTTTAGAGTCCTTGTTTACATTTCGAGTCTCTTTATATTTAGTGTCTTTGTTTAAATTTAGATTCTTTGTTTACATTTTTAGACTTTTTTATATTTAGAGTGTTTACATTAAGTACCTTTGTTTACATTTGTAGTCTTTGTTTACTTTTAGATTCCTTGTTTACATCTGTAGTCATTGTTTACATTTGAAGTCTTTGTTTACATTTGAAGTCTTTGTTTACATTTCGAGTCTCTTTACATTTAGTGTCATTGTTTAAATTTAGATACTTTGTTTACATTTGTAGACTTTGTTTTCAATTAGAATGTTTACATTTAGTGCCTTTGTTTACGTTCGTAGTCTTTGTTTACATGTGTAATCTTTGTTTCAATTTAGAGTCTTTGTTTATATTTGTAGTCTTTGTTTACATTTGTTATCTTAGTTTACATTTGTTGTCTTTGTTTAAATACAGAGCCTGTTTAAATTTGCACTCTTTGTTTACATGTCTTTGTTTACATTTAGAGACTGTTTACATTTTTAGTCTGTTAACATTTGTGCACTTTGGTTAGATTTGTAGTCCGCTTACATTTAGTTTCTTTGTTTATTTTTAAAGGCTTTGTTTAAATTTGTAGTCTGTTTACATTTAGAGCCTTTGTTTACATTTGTAGTCTTTCTTTACCTTTAGAGTCTATGTTTACATTTACAATATTTGTTTACATTTAGAGATTTTGTTTACAGTTAGAGTCTGTTTACATTTGTAATCTTTGTTTACATTTAGAGTTTGTTTACAATTAGAGCTTTTGTTTACATTCAGAGTCTTTGTTTACATTTGTAGTCTTTGTTTACAATTAGATTCCTTGTTTACATTTCGAGTCTCTTTACATTTAGAATCTTTGTTTACATTTGTAGTCTTTGTTTACATTTGTAGTCTTTCTTTACATTTAGATTCTGTTTACATTTAGTGATTTTGTTTACATTTAGATACTTTGTTTACATTTCTAGATTTTGTTGACATTTAGAGAGTTTACATTTAGTGCCTTTGTTTACATTTTTAGTCTTTGTTAACATTTAGAGTCTTTCTTTAAATTTGTAGTCTTTGTTTACATTTGTAGTCTTTGTTTACATTTAAATTCTATGTTTACATTTGTAGTCTTTGTTTACATTTAAATTTTTTGTTTACGTTTGTAGTCTTTGTTTACATTTCGAGTCTCTTTACATTTAGTGTCTTTGTTTAAATTTTGATACTTTGTTTTTATTTGTAGACTTTGTTTACATTTAGAATTTTTACATTTGGTGCCTTTGTTTACGTTCGTAGTCTTTGTTTACATGTGTAATCTTTGTTTCAATTTAGAGTCTTTGTTTATATTTGTAGTCTTTGTTTACATTTGTTATCTTTGTTTACATTTGTTGTCTTTGTTTACATACAGAGCCTGTTTAAATTTGCACTCTTTGTTTACATGTCTTTGTTTACATTTAGAGACTGTTTACATTTTTAGTCTGTTAACATTTGTGCACTTTGTTTACATTTGTAGTCCGCTTACATTTAGAGCCTTTGTTTACATTTTAGTCTTTCTTTACCTTTAGAGTCTATGTTTACATTTACAATATTTGTTTACATTTAGAGATTTTGTTTACAGTTAGAGTCTGTTTACATTTGTAGTCTTTGTTTACATTTAGAGTCCTTTTTTACATTTGTAGTCATTGTTTACATATGTAGTCTTTGTTTACATTTCGAGTCTCTTTACATTTAGTGTCTTTTTTTAAATTTAGATTCTTTGTTTACATTTTTAGACTTTTTTATATTTAGAGTGTTTACATTTAGTGCCTTTGTTTACATTTGTAGTCTTTGTTTACAATTCGATTCGTTGTTTACATTTAGAGTCTTAATTTACATTTCGAGTCTCTTTACATTTAGAATCTTTGTTTACATTTGTAGTCTTTTTTTACATTTGTAATCTTTGTTTACATTTAGATTCTGTTTACATTTAGTGATTTTGTTTACATTTAGATTCTTTGTTTACATTTGTAGATTTTGTTTACATTTAGAATGTTTACATTTAGTGCCTTTGTTTACATTTGTAGTCTCTTTACTTTTAGAGTCTATGTTTACATTTACAATATTTGTTTACATTTAGAGATTTTGTTTACAGATAGAGTCTGTTTACATTTGTAGTCTTTGTTTACATTTAGAGTGTTTGTTTACAATTAGAGCCTTGGTTTACATTCAGAGTCTTTGTTTACATTTGTAGTCTTTGTTTACAATTAGATTCCTTGTTTACATTTAGAGTCTTAGTTTACATTTCGAGACTCTTTACATTTAGAATCTTCGTTTACATTTGTATTTTTTGTTTACATTTAGATTCTGTTTACATTTAGTGATTTTGTTTACATTTAGATTCTTTGTTTACATTTGTAGATTTTGTTTACATTTAGAGGGTTTACATTTAGTGCCTTTGTTTAAATTTTTAGTCTTTGTTTATATTTAGAGTCTTTGTTTACATTTGTAGTCTTTCTTTACATTTAGAGTACTTGTTTACATTTAGAGTCTTTGTTTACGTTTGTAGTCTTTATTTACATGTGTAATCTTTGTTTCCATTTAGAGTCTTTTTCTCATTCGTAGTCTTTGTTTACATTTGTTGTCTTTGTTTAAATACAGAGCCTATTTAAATTTGCACTCTTTGTTTCTACGTATTTGTTTACATTTAGAGTCTTTGTTTATAATTTGAGTCTTTGTTTACTTTTACACTCTTTGTTTACATTTTGAGTCTCAACATTTGTGCTCTTTGTTTACATTTGTAATCTGTTTACATTTAGAGCTTTCTTTACATTTGTTGTCTGTGTTTACATTTAGAGTCAGTTTACATTTGTAGTCTATGTTTACATTTGCAGTCTTTGTTCACATTTGTAGTCTTTGTTTACATTTAATGTCTGTTAACATTTGTGCTCTTTGTTTAATTTTGTATTCTTTGTTTACATTTGTAGTCCGCTTACATTTAGATTCTTTGTTTAAATTTAGAGGCTTTGTTTAAATTTGTAGTCTGTTTACATTTAGAGCCTTTGTTTACATTTGTAGTCTTTCTTTAAATTTGTAGTCTTTGTTTACATTTGTAGTCTTTGTTTACATTTAGAGTATTTGTTTACATATGTAGTCTTTGTTTACCTTTAGAGTCCTTGTTTACATTTGTAGTCTTTGTTTACATTTCGAGTCTCTTTATATTTAGTGTCTTTGTTTAAATTTAGATTCTTTGTTTACATTTTTAGACTTTTTTATATTTAGAGTGTTTACATTTAGTGCCTTTGTTTACATTTGTAGTCTTTGTTTACCTTTAGAGTCCTTGTTTACATTTGTAGTCATTGGTTACATTTGAAGTTTTTGTTTACATTTCGAGTCTCTTTACATTTAGTGCCTTTGTTTAAATTTTTAGTCTTTGTTTATATTTAGAGTCTTTCTTTACATTTGTAGTCTTTCTTTACATTTAGAGTACTTGTTTACATTTAGAGTCTTTGTTTACGTTTGTAGTCTTTATTTACATGTGTAATCTTTGTTTCCATTTAGAGTCTTTTTCTCATTTGTAGTCTTTGTTTACATTTGTTGTCTTTGTTTAAATACAGAGCCTATTTAAATATGCACTCTTTGTTTCTACGTATTTGTTTACATTTAGAGTCTTTGTTTATATTTTGAGTCTTTGTTTACATTTACACTCTTTGTTTACATTTTGAGTCTCAACATTTGTGCTCTTTGTTTACATTTGTAATCTGTTTACATTTAGAGTCAGTTTACATTTGTAGTCTATGTTTACATTTGCAGTCATTGTTGACATTTGTAGTCTTTGTTTACATTTAATGTCTGTTAAATTTGTGCTCTTTGTTTAATTTTGTATTCTTTGTTTACATTTGTAGTCCGCTTACATTTAGATTCTTTGTTTAAATTTTGAGGCTTTGTTTAAATTTGTAGTCTGTTTACATTTAGAGCCTTTGTTTACATTTGTAGCGTTTCTTTACTTTTAGAGTCTATGTTTACATTTACAATATTTGTTTACATTTAGAGATTTTGTTTACAGATAGAGACTGTTTACATTTGTAGTCTTTGTTTACATTTAGAGTGTTTTTTTACAATTAGAGCCTTGGTTTACATTCAGAGTCTTTGTTTACATTTGTAGTCTTTGTTTACAATTAGATTCCTTGTTTACATTTAGAGTCTTAGTTTACATTTCGAGACTCTTTACATTTAGAATCTTTGTTTACATTTGTATTTTTTGTTTACATTTAGATTCTGTTTACATTTAGTGATTTTGTTTACATTTAGATTCTTTGTTTACATTTGTAGATTTTGTTTACATTAAGAGGGTTTACATTTAGTGCCTTTGTTTAAATTTTTAGTCTTTGTTTATATTTAGAGTCTTTGTTTACATTTGTAGTCTTTCTTTACATTTAGAGTACTTGTTTCCATTTAGAGTCTTTGTTTACGTTTGTAGTCTTTATTTACATGTGTAATCTTTGTTTCCATTTAGAGTCTTTGTTTATATTTGTAATCTTTGTTTTCATTTAGAGCCTTTTTCTCATTCGTAGTCTTTGTTTACATTTGTTGTCTTTGTTTAAATACAGAGCCTATTTAAATTTGCACTCTTTGTTTCTACGTATTTGTTTACATTTAGAGTCTTTGTTTATATTTTGAGTCTTTGTTTACATTTACACTCTTTGTTTACATTTTGAGTCTCAACATTTGTGCTCTTTGTTTACATTTGTAATCTGTTTACATTTAGAGCTTTGTTTACATTTGTTGTCTGTGTTTACATTTAGAGTCAGTTTACATTTGTAGTCTATGTTTACATTTGCAGTCATTGTTTACATTTGTAGTCTTTGTTTACATTTAATGTCTGTTAAATTTGTGCTCTTTGTTTAATTTTGTATTCTTTGTTTACATTTGTAGTCCGCTTACATTTAGATTCTTTGTTTAAATTTTGAGGCTTTGTTTAAATTTGTAGTCTGTTTACATTTAGAGCCTTTGTTTACATTTGTAGTCTTTCTTTACTTTTAGAGTCTATGTTTACATTTACAATATTTGTTTACATTTAGAGATTTTGTTTACAGATAGAGACTGTTTACATTTGTAGTCTTTGTTTACATTTAATGTCTGTTAACAATTGTGCTCTTTGTTTAATAATTTTGTATTCTTTGTTTACATTTGTAGTCCGCTTACATTAAGATTCTTTGTTTAAATTTAGAGGCTTTGTTTAAATTTGTAGTCTGTTTACATTTAGAGCATTTGTTTACATATGTAGTCTTTGTTTACCTTTAGAGTCCTTGTTTACATTTCGAGTCTCTTTATATTTAGTGTCTTTGTTTAAATTTAGATTCTTTGTTTACATTTTTAGACTTTTTTATATTTAGAGTGTTTACATTAAGTACCTTTGTTTACATTTGTAGTCTTTGTTTACTTTTAGATTCCTTGTTTACATCTGTAGTCATTGTTTACATTTGAAGTCTTTGTTTACATTTGAAGTCTTTGTTTACATTTCGAGTCTCTTTACATTTAGTGTCATTGTTTAAATTTAGATACTTTGTTTACATTTGTAGACTTTGTTTTCAATTAGAATGTTTACATTTAGTGCCTTTGTTTACGTTCGTAGTCTTTGTTTACATGTGTAATCTTTGTTTCAATTTAGAGTCTTTGTTTATATTTGTAGTCTTTGTTTACATTTGTTATCTTAGTTTACATTTGTTGTCTTTGTTTAAATACAGAGCCTGTTTAAATTTGCACTCTTTGTTTACATGTCTTTGTTTACATTTAGAGACTGTTTACATTTTTAGTCTGTTAACATTTGTGCACTTTGGTTAGATTTGTAGTCCGCTTACATTTAGTTTCTTTGTTTATTTTTAAAGGCTTTGTTTAAATTTGTAGTCTGTTTACATTTAGAGCCTTTGTTTACATTTGTAGTCTTTCTTTACCTTTAGAGTCTATGTTTACATTTACAATATTTGTTTACATTTAGAGATTTTGTTTACAGTTAGAGTCTGTTTACATTTGTAATCTTTGTTTACATTTAGAGTTTGTTTACAATTAGAGCTTTTGTTTACATTCAGAGTCTTTGTTTACATTTGTAGTCTTTGTTTACAATTAGATTCCTTGTTTACATTTCGAGTCTCTTTACATTTAGAATCTTTGTTTACATTTGTAGTCTTTGTTTACATTTGTAGTCTTTCTTTACATTTAGATTCTGTTTACATTTAGTGATTTTGTTTACATTTAGATACTTTGTTTACATTTCTAGATTTTGTTGACATTTAGAGAGTTTACATTTAGTGCCTTTGTTTACATTTTTAGTCTTTGTTAACATTTAGAGTCTTTCTTTAAATTTGTAGTCTTTGTTTACATTTGTAGTCTTTGTTTACATTTAAATTCTATGTTTACATTTGTAGTCTTTGTTTACATTTAAATTTTTTGTTTACGTTTGTAGTCTTTGTTTACATTTCGAGTCTCTTTACATTTAGTGTCTTTGTTTAAATTTTGATACTTTGTTTTTATTTGTAGACTTTGTTTACATTTAGAATTTTTACATTTGGTGCCTTTGTTTACGTTCGTAGTCTTTGTTTACATGTGTAATCTTTGTTTCAATTTAGAGTCTTTGTTTATATTTGTAGTCTTTGTTTACATTTGTTATCTTTGTTTACATTTGTTGTCTTTGTTTACATACAGAGCCTGTTTAAATTTGCACTCTTTGTTTACATGTCTTTGTTTACATTTAGAGACTGTTTACATTTTTAGTCTGTTAACATTTGTGCACTTTGTTTACATTTGTAGTCCGCTTACATTTAGAGCCTTTGTTTACATTTTAGTCTTTCTTTACCTTTAGAGTCTATGTTTACATTTACAATATTTGTTTACATTTAGAGATTTTGTTTACAGTTAGAGTCTGTTTACATTTGTAGTCTTTGTTTACATTTAGAGTCCTTTTTTACATTTGTAGTCATTGTTTACATATGTAGTCTTTGTTTACATTTCGAGTCTCTTTACATTTAGTGTCTTTTTTTAAATTTAGATTCTTTGTTTACATTTTTAGACTTTTTTATATTTAGAGTGTTTACATTTAGTGCCTTTGTTTACATTTGTAGTCTTTGTTTACAATTCGATTCGTTGTTTACATTTAGAGTCTTAATTTACATTTCGAGTCTCTTTACATTTAGAATCTTTGTTTACATTTGTAGTCTTTTTTTACATTTGTAATCTTTGTTTACATTTAGATTCTGTTTACATTTAGTGATTTTGTTTACATTTAGATTCTTTGTTTACATTTGTAGATTTTGTTTACATTTAGAGAGTTTACATTTAGTGCCTTTGTTTACATTTTTAGTGTTTGTTTATATTTAGAGTCTTTGTTTACATTTGTATTCTTTCTTTACATTTAGAGTACTTGTTTACATTTAGAGTCTTTGTTTACGTTTGTAGTCTTTATTTACATGTGTAATCTTTGTTTCCATGTAGAGTCTTTGTTTATATTTGTAATCTTTGTTTTCATGTAGAGCCTTTTTCTCATTCGTAGTCTTTGTTTACATTTGTTGTCTTTGTTTACATACAGAGCCTATTTAAATTTGCACTCGTTGTTTCCACGTATTTGTTTACATTTAGAGTCTTTGTTTATATTTTGAGCCTTTGTTTACATTTACACTCTTTGTTTACATTTTGAGTCTCTTAACATTTGTGCTCTTTGTTTACATCTGTAATCTGTTTACATTTAGAGCTTTGTTTACATTTGTTGTCTGTGTTTACATTTAATGTCTGTTAACATTTGTGCTCTTTGTTTAATAATTTTGTATTCTTTGTTTACATTTGTAGTCCGCTTACATTTAGATTCTTTGTTTAAATTTAGAGGCTTTGTTTAAATTTGTAGACTGTTTACATTTAGAGCCTTTGTTTATATTTGTAGCCTTTCTTTAAATTTGTAGTCTTTGTTTACATTTGTAGTCTTTGTTTACATTTACAGTATTTGTTTACATATGTAGTCTTTGTTTACCTTTAGAGTCCTTGTTTACATTTGTAGTCATTGGTTACATTTGAAGTTTTTGTTTACATTTCGAGTCTCTTTACATTTAGTGCCTTTGTTTAAATTTTTAGTCTTTGTTTATATTTAGAGTCTTTGCTTACATTTGTAGTCTTTGTTTACATTTCGAGTCTCTTTACATTTAGTGTCTGTTTAAATTTAGATTCTTTGTTTACATTTTTAGACTTTTTTATATTTAGAGTGTTTGCATTTAGTGCCTTTGTTTACATTTGTAGTCTTTGTTTACCTTTAGAATGTCTTTACATTTAGTGTCTTTGTTTAAATTTAGATACTTTGTTTACATTTGTAGACTTTGTTTACATTTAGAATGTTTACATTTAGTGCCTTTGTTCACGTTCGTATGCTTTGTTTACATGTGTAATCTTTGTTTCAATTTAGAGTCTTTGTTTATATTTGTAGTCTTTGTTTACTTTTGTTATCTTTGTTTACATTTGTTGTCTTTGTTTACATACAGAGCCTGTATAAATTTGCACTCTTTGTTTACATGTCTTTGTTTACATTTAGAGACTGTTTACATTTTTAGTCTGTTAACATTTGTGGTCTTTGTTTACATTTGTAGTCCGCTTACATTTAGATTCTTTGTTTATTTTTAAAGGCTTTGTTTAAATTTGTAGTCTGTTTACATTTAGAGCCTTTGTTTACATTTGTAGTCTTTCTTTACCTTTAGAGTCTCTTTACATTTAGTGTCTTTGTTTAAATTTAGATACTTTGTTTACATTTGTAGACTTTGTTTACATTTAGTGCCTTTGTTTACGTTCGTAGTCTTTGTTTACATGTGTAATCTTTGTTTCAATTTAGAGTCTTTGTTTATATTTGTTGTCTTTGTTTACATTTGTTATCTTTGTTTAAATTTGTTGTCTTTGTTTACATACAGAGCCTGTTTAAATTTGCACTCTTTGTTTACATGTCTTTGTTTACATTTAGAGACTGTTTACATTTTTAGTCTGTTAACATTTGTGCACTTTGTTTACATTTGTAATCCGCTTACATTTAGATTCTTTGTTTATTTTTAAAGGCATTGTTTAAATTTGTAGTCTCTTTACATTTAGAGCCTTTGTTTACATTTGTAGTCTTTCTTTACCTTTAAAGTCTATGTTTACATTTACAATATTTGTTTACATTTAGAGATTTTGTTTACAGTTAGAGTCTGTTTACATTTGTAGTCTTTGTTTACATTTCGAGTGTTTGTTTACAATTAGAGCCTTTGTTTACATTCAGAGTCTTTGTTTACATTTGTAGTCTTTGTTTACAATTAGATTCCTTGTTTACATTTAGAGTCTTAGTTTACATTTCGAGTCTCTTTACATTTAGAATCTTTGTTTACATTTGTAGTCTTTGTTTACATTTGTAATCTTTGTTTACATTTAGATTCTGTTTACATTTAGTGATTTTGTTACATTTAGATTCTTTGTTTACATTTGTAGATTTTGTTTACTTTTAGAGAGTTTACATTTAGTGCCTTTGTTTACATTTTTAGTCTTTGTTTTTATTTAGAGTCTTTGTTTACATTTGTAGTCTTTCTTTACATTTAGAGTACTTGTTTACATTTAGAGTCTTTGTTTACGTTTGTAGTCTTTATTTACATGTGTAATCTTTGTTTCCATTTAAAGTCTTTGTTTATATTTGCAATCTATGTTTTCATTTAGAGCCTTTTTCTCATTCGTAGTCTTTGTTTACATTTGTTGTCTTTGTTTACATACAGAGCGTATTTAAATTTGCACTCTTTGTTTCCACGTATTTGTTTACATTTAGAGTCTTTGTTTATATTTTGAGTCCTTGTTTACATTTACACTCTTTGTTTACATTTTGAGTCTCTTACGCTTGTGCTCTTTGTTTACATTTGTAATCTGTTTACATTTAGAGCATTGTTTACATTTGTTGTCTGTGTTTACATTTAGAGTCAGTTTACATTTGTAGTCTATGTTTACATTTGCAGTCTTTGTTTACATTTGTAGTCTTTGTTTACATTTAATGTCTGTTAACATTTGTGCTCTTTGTTTAATTTTGTATTCTTTGTTTACATTTGTAGTCCGCTTACATTTAGATTCTTTGTTTAAATTTAGAGGCTTTGTTTAAATTTGTAGTCTGTTTACATTTAGAGCCTTTGCTACATTTGTAGTCTTTCTTTAAATTTGTAGTCTTTGTTTACATTTGTAGTCTTTGTTTACATTTAGAGTATTTGTTTACATATGTAGTCTTTGTTTACCTTTAGAGTCCTTGTTTACATTTGTAGTCTTTGTTTACATTTCGAGTCTCTTTATATTTAGTGTCTTTGTTTAAATTTAGATTCTTTGTTTACATTTTTAGACTTTTTTATATTTAGAGTGTTTACATTTAGTGCCTTTGTTTACATTTGTAGTCTTTGTTTACCTTTAGAGTCCTTGTTTACATTTGTAGTCTTTGTTTACAATTAGATTCCTTGTTTACATTTAGAGTCTTAGTTTACATTTCGAGTCTCTTTACATTTAGAATCTTTGTTTACATTTGTAGTCTTTGTTTACATTTAGATTCTGTTTACATTTAGTGATTTTCTTTACATTTAGATTCTTTGTTTTCATTTGTAGATTTTGTTTACATTTAGAGAGTTTACATTTAGTGCCTTTGTTTACATTTTTAGTCTTTGTTTATATTTAGAGTCTTTGTTTACATTTGTGGTCTTTCTTTACATTTAGAGTACTTGTTTACATTTAGAGTCTTTGTTTACGTTTGTAGTCTTTATTTACATGTGTAATCTTTGTTTCCATTTAGAGTCTTTGTTTATATTTGTAATCTTTGTTTTCATTTAGAGCCTTTTTCTCATTCGTAGTCTTTATTTACATTTGTTGTCTTTGTTTACATACAGAGCCTATTTAAATTTGCACTCTTTGTTTCCACGTATTTGTTTACATTTAGAGTCTTTGTTTATATTTTGAGCCTTTGCTTACATTTACACTCTTTGTTTACATTTTGAGTCTCTTAACATTTGTGCTCTTTGTTTACATCTGTAATCTGTTTACATTCAGAGCTTTGTTTACATTTGTTGTCTGTGTTTACATTTAGAGTCAGTTTACATTTGTAGTCTATGTTTACATTTGCAGTCTTTGTTTACATTTGTAGTCTTTGTTTACATTTAATGTCTTAACATTTGTGCTCTTTGTTTAATAATTTTGTATTCTTTGTTTACATTTGTAGTCCGCTTACATTTAGATTCTTTGTTTAAATTTAGAGGCTTTGTTTAAATTTGTAGTCTGTTTACATTTAGAGCCTTTGTTTACATTTGTAGTCTTTCTTTAAATTTGTAGTCTTTGTTTACATTTGTAGTCTTTGTTTACATTTAGAGTATTTGTTTACATATGTAGTCTTTGTTTACCTTTAGAGTCCTTGTTTACATTTGTAGTCTTTGTTTACATTTCGAGTCTCTTTATATTTAGTGTCTTTGTTTAAATTTAGATTCTTTGTTTACATTTTTAGACTTTTTTATATTTAGAGTGTTTACATTTAGTGCCTTTGTTTACATTTGTAGTCTTTGTTTACCTTTAGAGTCCTTGTTTACATTTGTAGTCATTGGTTACATTTGAAGTTGTTGTTTACATTTCGAGTCTCTTTACATTTAGTGCCTTTGTTTAAATTTTTAGTCTTTGTTTATATTTAGAGTCTTTCTTTACATTTGTAGTCTTTCTTTACATTTAGAGTACTTGTTTACATTTAGAGTCTTTGTTTACGTTTGTAGTCTTTATTTACATGTGTAATCTTTGTTTCCATTTAGAGTCTTTTTCTCATTTGTAGTCTTTGTTTACATTTGTTGTCTTTGTTTAAATACAGAGCCTATTTAAATTTGCACTCTTTGTTTCTACGTATTTGTTTACATTTAGAGTCTTTGATTATATTTTGAGTCTTTGTTTACATTTACACTCTTTGTTTACATTTTGAGTCTCAACATTTGTGCTCTTTGTTTACATTTGTAATCTGTTTACATTTAGAGCTTTGTTTACATTTGTTGTCTGTGTTTACATTTAGAGTCAGTTTACATTTGTAGTCTATGTTTACATTTGCAGTCATTGTTTACATTTGTAGTCTTTGTTTGCATTTAATGTCTGTTAAATTTGTGCTCTTTGTTTAATTTTGTATTCTTTGTTTACATTTGTAGTCCGCTTACATTTAGATTCTTTGTTTAAATTTTGAGGCTTTGTTTAAATTTGTAGTCTGTTTACATTTAGAGCCTTTGTTTACATTTGTAGTCTTTCTTTACATTTGTAGTCTTTGTTTACATTTAATGTCTGTTAACAATTGTGCTCTTTGTTTAATAATTTTGTATTCTTTGTTTACATTTGTAGTCCGCTTACATTAAGATTCTTTGTTTAAATTTAGTGGCTTTGTTTAAATTTGTAGTCTGTTTCCATTTAGAGTATTTGTTTACATATGTAGTCTTTGTTTACCTTTAGAGTCCTTGTTTACATTTCGAGTCTCTTTATATTTAGTGTCATTGTTTAAATTTAGATACTTTGTTTACATTTGTAGACTTTGTTTTCATTTAGAATGTTTACATTTAGTGCCTTTGTTTACGTTCGTAGTCTTTGTTTACATGTGTAATCTTTGTTTCAATTTAGAGTCTTTGTTTATATTTGTAGTCTTTGTTTACATTTGTTATCTTAGTTTACATTTGTTGTCTTTGTTTAAATACAGAGCCTGTTTAAATTTGCACTCTTTGTTTACATGTCTTTGTTTACATTTAGAGACTGTTTACATTTTTAGTCTGTTAACATTTGTGCACTTTGGTTAGATTTTTAGTCCGCTTACATTTAGTTTCTTTGTTTATTTTTAAAGGCTTTGTTTAAATTTGTAGTCTGTTTACATTTAGAGCCTTTGTTTACATTTGTAGTCTTTATTTACATGTGTAATCTTTGTTTCCATGTAGAGTCTTTGTTTATATTTGTAATCTTTGTTTTCATGTAGAGCCTTTTTCTCATTCGTAGTCTTTGTTTACATTTGTTGTCTTTGTTTACATACAGAGCCTATTTAAATTTGCACTCGTTGTTTCCACGTATTTGTTTACATTTAGAGTCTTTGTTTATATTTTGAGCCTTTGTTTACATTTACACTCTTTGTTTACATTTTGAGTCTCTTAACATTTGTGCTCTTTGTTTACATCTGTAATCTGTTTACATTTAGAGCTTTGTTTACATTTGTTGTCTGTGTTTACATTTAGAGTCAGTTTACATTTGCAGTCTTTGTTTACATTTGTAGTCTTTGTTTACATTTAATGTCTGTTAACATTTGTGCTCTTTGTTTAATAATTTTGTATTCTTTGTTTACATTTGTAGTCCGCTTACATTTAGATTCTTTGTTTAAATTTAGAGGCTTTGTTTAAATTTGTAGACTGTTTACATTTAGAGCCTTTGTTTATATTTGTAGCCTTTCTTTAAATTTGTAGTCTTTGTTTACATTTGTAGTCTTTGTTTACATTTACAGTATTTGTTTACATATGTAGTCTTTGTTTACCTTTAGAGTCCTTGTTTACATTTGTAGTCATTGGTTACATTTGAAGTTTTTGTTTACATTTCGAGTCTCTTTACATTTAGTGCCTTTGTTTAAATTTTTAGTCTTTGTTTATATTTAGAGTCTTTGCTTACATTTGTAGTCTTTGTTTACATTTCGAGTCTCTTTACATTTAGTGTCTGTTTAAATTTAGATTCTTTGTTTACATTTTTAGACTTTGTTTACATTTAGAATGTTTACATTTAGTGCCTTTGTTCACGTTCGTATACTTTGTTTACATGTGTAATCTTTGTTTCAATTTAGAGTCTTTGTTTATATTTGTAGTCTTTGTTTACTTTTGTTATCTTTGTTTACATTTGTTGTCTTTGTTTACATACAGAGCCTGTATAAATTTGCACTCTTTGTTTACATGTCTTTGTTTACATTTAGAGACTGTTTACATTTTTAGTCTGTTAACATTTGTGCTCTTTGTTTACATTTGTAGTCCGCTTACATTTAGATTCTTTGTTTATTTTTAAAGGCTTTGTTTAAATTTGTAGTCTGTTTACATTTAGAGCCTTTGTTTACATTTGTAGTCTTTCTTTACCTTTAGAGTCTCTTTACATTTAGTGTCTTTGTTTAAATTTAGATACTTTGTTTACATTTGTAGACTTTGTTTACATTTAGTGCCTTTGTTTACGTTCGTAGTCTTTGTTTACATGTGTAATCTTTGTTTCAATTTAGAGTCTTTGTTTATATTTGTTGTCTTTGTT
Organism: Salticus scenicus; assembly: GCA_963930645.1. Taxonomy (NCBI): domain Eukaryota; kingdom Metazoa; phylum Arthropoda; class Arachnida; order Araneae; family Salticidae; genus Salticus; species Salticus scenicus. Next base: position 4,636,915 of record OZ005648.1, on the reverse strand, counting down.
TACATTTGTTATCTTTGTTTAAATTTGTTGTCTTTGTTTACATACAGAGCCTGTTTAAATTTGCACTCTTTGTTTACATGTCTTTGTTTACATTTAGAGACTGTTTACATTTTTAGTCTGTTAACATTTGTGCACTTTGTTTACATTTGTAATCCGCTTACATTTAGATTCTTTGTTTATTTTTAAAGGCATTGTTTAAATTTGTAGTCTGTTTACATTTAGAGCCTTTGTTTACATTTGTAGTCTTTCTTTACCTTTAAAGTCTATGTTTACATTTACAATATTTGTTTACATTTAGAGATTTTGTTTACAGTTAGAGTCTGTTTACATTTGTAGTCTTTGTTTACATTTCGAGTGTTTGTTTACAATTAGAGCCTTTGTTTACATTCAGAGTCTTTGTTTACATTTGTAGTCTTTGTTTACAATTAGATTCCTTGTTTACATTTAGAGTCTTAGTTTACATTTCGAGTCTCTTTACATTTAGAATCTTTGTTTACATTTGTAGTCTTTGTTTACATTTGTAATCTTTGTTTACATTTAGATTCTGTTTACATTTAGTGATTTTGTTACATTTAGATTCTTTGTTTACATTTGTAGATTTTGTTTACTTTTAGAGAGTTTACATTTAGTGCCTTTGTTTACATTTTTAGTCTTTGTTTTTATTTAGAGTCTTTGTTTACATTTGTAGTCTTTCTTTACATTTAGAGTACTTGTTTACATTTAGAGTCTTTGTTTACGTTTGTAGTCTTTATTTACATGTGTAATCTTTGTTTCCATTTAAAGTCTTTGTTTATATTTGTAATCTATGTTTTCATTTAGAGCCTTTTTCTCATTCGTAGTCTTTGTTTACATTTGTTGTCTTTGTTTACATACAGAGCGTATTTAAATTTGCACTCTTTGTTTCCACGTATTTGTTTACATTTAGAGTCTTTGTTTATATTTTGAGTCCTTGTTTACATTTACACTCTTTGTTTACATTTTGAGTCTCTTACGCTTGTGCTCTTTGTTTACATTTGTAATCTGTTTACATTTAGAGCATTGTTTACATTTGTTGTCTGTGTTTACATTTAGAGTCAGTTTACATTTGTAGTCTATGTTTACATTTGCAGTCTTTGTTTACATTTGTAGTCTTTGTTTACATTTAATGTCTGTTAACATTTGTGCTCTTTGTTTAATTTTGTATTCTTTGTTTACATTTGTAGTCCGCTTACATTTAGATTCTTTGTTTAAATTTAGAGGCTTTGTTTAAATTTGTAGTCTGTTTACATTTAGAGCCTTTGTTTACATTTGTAGTCTTTCTTTAAATTTGTAGTCTTTGTTTACATTTGTAGTCTTTGTTTACATTTAGAGTATTTGTTTACATTTGTAGTCTTTGTTTACCTTTAGAGTCCTTGTTTACATTTGTAGTCTTTGTTTACATTTCGAGTCTCTTTATATTTAGTGTCTTTGTTTAAATTTAGATTCTTTGTTTACATTTTTAGACTTTTTTATATTTAGAGTGTTTACATTTAGTGCCTTTGTTTACATTTGTAGTCTTTGTTTACCTTTAGAGTCCTTGTTTACATTTGTAGTCTTTGTTTACAATTAGATTCCTTGTTTACATTTAGAGTCTTAGTTTACATTTCGAGTCTCTTTACATTTAGAATCTTTGTTTACATTTGTAGTCTTTGTTTACATTTAGATTCTGTTTACATTTAGTGATTTTCTTTACATTTAGATTCTTTGTTTTCATTTGTAGATTTTGTTTACATTTAGAGAGTTTACATTTAGTGCCTTTGTTTACATTTTTAGTCTTTGTTTATATTTAGAGTCTTTGTTTACATTTGTGGTCTTTCTTTACATTTAGAGTACTTGTTTACATTTAGAGTCTTTGTTTACGTTTGTAGTCTTTATTTACATGTGTAATCTTTGTTTCCATTTAGAGTCTTTGTTTATATTTGTAATCTTTGTTTTCATTTAGAGCCTTTTTCTCATTCGTAGTCTTTATTTACATTTGTTGTCTTTGTTTACATACAGAGCCTATTTAAATTTGCACTCTTTGTTTCCACGTATTTGTTTACATTTAGAGTCTTTGTTTATATTTTGAGCCTTTGTTTACATTTACACTCTTTGTTTACATTTTGAGTCTCTTAACATTTGTGCTCTTTGTTTACATCTGTAATCTGTTTACATTCAGAGCTTTGTTTACATTTGTTGTCTGTGTTTACATTTAGAGTCAGTTTACATTTGTAGTCTATGTTTACATTTGCAGTCTTTGTTTACATTTGTAGTCTTTGTTTACATTTAATGTCTGTTAACATTTGTGCTCTTTGTTTAATAATTTTGTATTCTTTGTTTACATTTGTAGTCCGCTTACATTTAGATTCTTTGTTTAAATTTAGAGGCTTTGTTTAAATTTGTAGTCTGTTTACATTTAGAGCCTTTGTTTACATTTGTAGTCTTTCTTTAAATTTGTAGTCTTTGTTTACATTTGTAGTCTTTGTTTACATTTAGAGTATTTGTTTACATATGTAGTCTTTGTTTACCTTTAGAGTCCTTGTTTACATTTGTAGTCTTTGTTTACATTTCGAGTCTCTTTATATTTAGTGTCTTTGTTTAAATTTAGATTCTTTGTTTACATTTTTAGACTTTTTTATATTTAGAGTGTTTACATTTAGTGCCTTTGTTTACATTTGTAGTCTTTGTTTACCTTTAGAGTCCTTGTTTACATTTGTAGTCATTGGTTACATTTGAAGTTGTTGTTTACATTTCGAGTCTCTTTACATTTAGTGCCTTTGTTTAAATTTTTAGTCTTTGTTTATATTTAGAGTCTTTGTTTACATTTGTAGTCTTTGTTTACATTTAATGTCTGTTAACATTTGTGCTCTTTGTTTAATAATTTTGTATTCTTTGTTTACATTTGTAGTCCGCTTACATTTAGATTCTTTGTTTAAATTTAGAGGCTTTGTTTTAATTTGTAGTCTGTTTACATTTAGAGCCTTTGTTTACATTTGTAGTCTTTCTTTACTTTTAGAGTCTATGTTTACATTTACAATATTTGTTTACATTTAGAGATTTTGTTTACAGATAGAGTCTGTTTACATTTGTAGTCTTTGTTTACATTTAGAGTGTTTGTTTACAATTAGAGCCTTGGTTTACATTCAGAGTCTTTGTTTACATTTGTAGTCTTTGTTTACAATTAGATTCCTTGTTTACATTTAGAGTCTTAGTTTACATTTCGAGACTCTTTACATTTAGAATCTTCGTTTACATTTGTATTTTTTGTTTACATTTAGATTCTGTTTACATTTAGTGATTTTGTTTACATTTAGATTCTTTGTTTACATTTGTAGATTTTGTTTACATTTAGAGGGTTTACATTTAGTGCCTTTGTTTAAATTTTTAGTCTTTGTTTATATTTAGAGTCTTTGTTTACATTTGTAGTCTTTCTTTACATTTAGAGTACTTGTTTACATTTAGAGTCTTTGTTTACGTTTGTAGTCTTTATTTACATGTGTAATCTTTGTTTCCATTTAGAGTCTTTTTCTCATTCGTAGTCTTTGTTTACATTTGTTGTCTTTGTTTAAATACAGAGCCTATTTAAATTTGCACTCTTTGTTTCTACGTATTTGTTTACATTTAGAGTCTTTTTTTATAATTTGAGTCTTTGTTTACTTTTACACTCTTTGTTTACATTTTGAGTCTCAACATTTGTGCTCTTTGTTTACATTTGTAATCTGTTTACATTTAGAGCTTTCTTTACATTTGTTGTCTGTGTTTACATTTAGAGTCAGTTTACATTTGTAGTCTATGTTTACATTTGCAGTCTTTGTTTACATTTGTAGTCTTTGTTTACATTTAATGTCTGTTAACATTTGTGCTCTTTTTTAATTTTGTCTTCTTTGTTTACATTTGCAGTCCGCTTACATTTAGATTATTTGTTTAAATTTAGAGGCTTTGTTTAAATTTGTAGTCTGTTTACATTTAGAGCCTTTGTTTACATTTGTAGTCTTTCTCTAAATTTGTAGTCTTTGTTTACTTTTGTAGTCTTTGTTTACACTTCGAGTCTCTTTACATTTAGTGTCTGTTTAAATTTAGATTCTTTGTTTACATTTTTAGACTTTTTTATATTTAGAGTGTTTGCATTTAGTGCCTTTGTTTACATTTGTAGTCTTTGCTTACCTTTAGAGTGTCTTTACATTTACTGTCTTTGTTTAAATTTAGATACTTTGTTTACATTTGTAGACTTTGTTTACATTTAGAATGTTTACATTTAGTGCCTTTGTTTACGTTCGTATGCTTTGTTTACATGTGTAATCTTTGTTTCAATTTAGAGTCTTTGTTTATATTTGTAGTCTTTGTTTACTTTTCTTATCTTTGTTTACATTTGTTGTCTTTGTTTACATACAGAGCCTGTATAAATTTGCACTCTTTGTTTACATGTCTTTGTTTACATTTAGAGACTGTTTACATTTTTAGTCTGTTAACATTTGTGCTCTTTGTTTACATTTGTAGTCCGCTTACATTTAGATTCTTTGTTTATTTTTAAAGGCTTTGTTAAAATTTGTAGTCTGTTTACATTTAGAGCCTTTGTTTACATTTGTAGTCTTTCTTTAAATTTGTAGTCTTTGTTTACATTTGTAGTCTTTGTTTACATTTAGAGTATTTGTTTACATATGTAGTCTTTGTTTACCTTTAGAGTCCTTGTTTACATTTGTAGTCTTTGTTTACATTTCGAGTCTCTTTATATTTAGTGTCTTTGTTTAAATTTAGATTCTTTGTTTACATTTTTAGACTTTTTTATATTTAGAGTGTTTACATTTAGTGCCTTTGTTTACATTTGTAGTCTTTGTTTACCTTTAGAGTCCTTGTTTACATTTGTAGTCTTTGTTTACAATTAGATTCCTTGTTTACATTTAGAGTCTTAGTTTACATTTCGAGTCTCTTTACATTTAGAATCTTTGTTTACATTTGTAGTCTTTGTTTACATTTAGATTCTGTTTACATTTAGTGATTTTCTTTACATTTAGATTCTTTGTTTACATTTGTAGATTTTGTTTACATTTAGTGCCTTTGTTTACATTTTTAGTCTTTGTTTATATTTAGAGTCTTTGTTTACATTTGTGGTCTTTCTTTACATTTAGAGTACTTGTTTACATTTAGAGTCTTTGTTTACGTTTGTAGTCTTTATTTACATGTGTAATCTTTGTTTCCATTTAGAGCCTTTGTTTACATTTGTTGTCTGTGTTTACATTTACAGTCAGTTTACATTTGTAGTCTATGTTTACATTTGCAGTCTTTGTTTACATTTGTAGTCTTTGTTTACATTTAATGTCTGTTAACATATGTGCTCTTTGTTTAATAATTTTGTATTCTTTGTTTACATTTGTAGTCCGCTTACATTTAGATTCTTTGTTTAAATTTAGAGGCTTTGTTTAAATTTGTAGTCTGTTTACATTTAGAGCCCTTGTTTACATTTGTAGTCTTTGTTTACATTTGTATTTTTTGTTTACATTTAGATTCTGTTTACATTTAGTGATTTTTTTTACATTTAGATTCTTTGTTTACATTTGTAGATTTTGTTTACATTTAGAGAGTTTACATTTAGTGCCTTTGTTTAAATTTTTAGTCTTTGTTTATATTTAGAGTCTTTGTTTACATTTGTAGTCTTTCTTTACATTTAGAGTACTTGTTTACGTTTCTAGTCTTTATTTACATGTGTAATCTTTGTTTCCATTTAGAGTCTTTTTCTCATTCGTAGTCTTTGTTTACATTTGTTGTCTTTGTTTAAATACAGAGCCTATTTAAATTTGCACTCTTTGTTCCCACGTATTTGTTTACATTTAGAGTCTTTGTTTATATTTTGAGTCTTTGTTTACATTTACACTCTTTGTTTACATTTTGAGTCTCAACATTTGTGCTCTTTGTTTACATTTGTAATCTGTTTACATTTAGAGCTTTGTTTACATTTGTTGTCTGTGTTTACATTTAGAGTCACTTTACATTTGTAGTCTATGTTTACATTTGCAGTCTTTGTTTACATTTAATGTCTGTTAACATTTGTGCTCTTTGTTTAATTTTTCGATTATTTGTTTAAATTTAGAGGCTTTGTTTAAATTTGTAGTCTGTTTACATTTAGAGCCTTTGTTTACATTTGTAGTCTTTCTCTAAATTTGTAGTCTTTCTTTACATTTGTAGTCTTTGTTTACATTTCGAGTCTTTACATTTAGTGTCTTTGTTTAAATTTAGATTCTTTGTTTACATTTTTAGACTTTTTTATATTTAGAGTGTTTGCATTTAGTGCCTTTGTTTACATTTGTAGTCTTTGTTTACCTTTAGAGTCTTTTTACATTTAGTGTCTTTGTTTAAATTTAGATACTTTGTTTACATTTGTAGACTTTGTTTACATATGGAATGTTTACATTTAGTGCCTTTGTTTACTTTCGTATTCTTTGTTTACATGTGTAATCTTTGTTTCAATTTAGAGTCTTTGTTTATATTTGTAGTCTTTGTTTACTTTTGTTATCTTTGTTTACATTTTTTGTCTTTGTTTACAGACAGAGCCTGTTTAAATTTGCACTCTTTTTTTACATGTCTTTGTTTACATTTAGAGACTGTTTACATTTTAGTCTGTTAACATTTGTGCTCTTTGTTTACATTTGTAGTCCACTTACATTTAGATTCTTTGTTTATTTTTAAAGGCTCTGTTTAAATTTGTAGTCTGTTTACATTTAGAGCCTTTGTTTACGTTTGTAGTCTTTCTTTACCTTTAGAGTCTATGTTTACATTTACAATATTTGTTTACATTTAGAGATTTTGTTTACAGTTAGAGTCTGTTTACATTTGTAGTCTTTGTTTACATTTAGAGTGTTTGTTTACAATTAGAGCCTTTGTTTACATTCAGAGTCTTTGTTTACATTTGTAGTCTTTGTTTACAATTAGATTCCTTGTTTACATTTAGAGTCTTAGTTTACATTTCGAGTCTCTTTACATTTAGAATCTTTGTTTACATTTGTAGTCTTCGTTTACATTTAGATTCTGTTTACATTTAGTGATTTTGTTTACATTCAGATTCTTTGTTCACATTTGTAGATTTTGTTTACATTTAGAGAGTTTACATTTAGTGCCTTTGTTTACATTTTTAGTCTTTGTTTATATTTAGAGTCTTTGTTTACATTTGTAGTCTTTCTTTACATTTAGATTATTTGTTTAAATTTAGACGCTTTGTTTAAATTTGTAGTCTGTTTACATTTAGAGCCTTTGTTTACATTTGTAGTCTTTCTCTAAATTTGTAGCCTTTGTTTACATTTGTAGTCTCTGTTTACATATAGAGCCTTTGTTTACATTTAGAGTATTTGTTTACATATGTATTCTTTGTTTACCTTTAGAGTCCTTCTTTACATTTGTAGTCATTGTTTACATTTGTAGTCTTTGTTTACATTTCGAGTCTCTTTACATTTAGTTTCTTTGTTTAATTTAGATTCTTTGTTTACATTTTTAGACTTTTTTATATTTAGAGTGTTTGCATTTAGTGGCTTTGTTTACATTTGTAGTCTTTGTTTACCTTTAGAGTCCTTGTTTACATTTGTAGTCATTGTTTACATTTGTTGTCTTTGTTTACATTTCGAGTCTCTTTACGTTTAGTGTCTTTGTTTAAATTTAGATACTTTGTTTACATTTGTTGTCTTTGTTTACATACAGAGCCTGTTTAAATTTGCACTCTTTGTTTACATGTCTTTTTTACATTTAGAGACTGTTTACATTTTTAGTCTGTTAACATTTGTGCACTTTGTTTACATTTGTAGTCCGCTTACATTTAGATTCTTTGTTTATTTTTAAAGGCTGTGTTTAAATTTGTAGTCTGTTTACATTTAGAGCCTTTGTTTATATTTGTAGTCTTTCTTTACCTTTAGAGTCTATGTTTACATTTACAATATTTGTTTACATTTAGAGATTTTGTTTACAGTTAGAGTCTGTTTACATTTGTAGTCTTTGTTTACATTTAGAGTGTTTGTTTACAATTAGAGCCTTTGTTTACATTCAGAGTCTTTGTTTACATTTGTAGTCTTTGTTTACAATTAGATTCCTTGTTTACATTTCGAGTCTCTTTACATTTAGAATCTTTGTTTACATTTGTAGTCTTTGTTTACATTTGTAGTCTTTCTGTACATTTAGATTCTGTTTACATTTAGTGATTTTGTTTACATTTAGATACTTTGTTTACATTTGTAGATTTTGTTTACATTTAGAGAGTTTACATTTAGTGCCTTTGTTTACATTTTTAGTCTTTGTTAACATTTAGAGTCTTTCTTTAAATTTGTAGTCTTTGTTTACCTTTGTAGTCTTTGTTTACATATAGAGCCTTTGTTTACATTTAGAGTATTTTTTTACATATGTAGTCTTTGTTTACCTTTAGAGTCCTTGTTTACATTTGTAGTCATTGTTTACATTTGTAGTCTTTGTTTACATTTCGAGTCTCTTTACATTTAGTGTCTTTGTTTAAATTTAGATTCTTTGTTTAAATTTTTAGACTTTTTTATATTTAGAGTGTTTACATTTAGTGCCTTTGTTTACATTTGTAGTCTTTGTTTACCTTTAGAGTCCTTGTTTACATTTGTAGTCATTGTTTACATTTGTAGTCTTTGTTTACATTTAAATTCTATGTTTACATTTGTAGTCTTTGTTTACATTTCCAGTCTCTTTACATTTAGTGTCTTTGTTTAAATTTTGATACTTTGTTTTTATTTGTAGACTTTGTTTACATTTAGAATGTTTACATTTGGTGCCTTTGTTTACGTTCGTAGTCTTTGTTTACATGTGTAATCTTTGTTTCAATTTAGAGTCCTTGTTTATATTTGTAGTCTTTGTTTACATTTGTTATCTTTGTTTACATTTGTTGTCTTTGTTTACATACAGAGCCTGTTTAAGTTTGCACTCTTTGTTTACATGTCTTTGTTTACATTTAGAGACTGTTTACATTTTTAGTCTGATAACATTTGTGCACTTTGTTTACATTTGTAGTCCGCTTACATTTAGAGCCTTTGTTTACATTTGTAGTCTTTCTTTACCTTTAGAGTCTATGTTTACATTTACAATATTTGTTTACATTTAGAGATTTTGTTTACAGTTAGAGTCTGTTTAAATTTGTAGTCTTTGTTTACATTTAGAGTCCTTGTTTACATTTGTAGTCATTGTTTACATTTGTAGTCTTTGTTTACATTTCGAGTCTCTTTACATTTAGTGTCTTTGTTTAAATTTAGATTCTTTGTTTAAATTTTTAGACTTTTTTATATTTAGAGTGTTTACATTTAGTGCCTTTGTTTACATTTGTAGTCTTTGTTTATTTTTAGAGTCCTTGTTTACATTTGTAGTCATTGTTTACATTTGTAGTCTTTGTTTACATTTGTAGTCTTTGTTTACATTTCGAGTCTCTTTACATTTAGTGTCTTTGTTTAAATTTAGATACTTTCTTTACATTTGTATACTTTGTTTTCATTTAGAATGTTTACATTTAGTGCCTTTGTTTACGTTCGTAGTCTTTGTTTACATGTGTAATCTTTGTTTCAATTTAGAGTCTTTGTTTATATTTGTAGTCTTTGTTTACATTTGTTATCTTAGTTTACATTTGTTGTCTTTGTTTAAATACAGAGCCTGTTTAAATTTGCACTCTTTGTTTACATGTCTTTGTTTACATTTAGAGACTGTTTACATTTTTAGTCTGTTAACATTTGTGCACTTTGGTTAGATTTGTAGTCCGCTTACATTTAGATTCTTTGTTTATTTTTAAAGGGTTTGTTTAAATTTGTAGTCTGTTTACATTTAGAGCCTTTGTTTACATTTGTAGTCTTTCTTTACCTTTAGAGTCTATGTTTACATTTACAATATTTGTTTACATTTAGAGATTTTGTTTACAGTTAGAGTCTGTTTACATTTGTAGTCTTTGTTTACATTTAGAGTTTGTTTACAATTAGAGCCTTTGTTTACATTCAGAGTCTTTGTTTACATTTGTAGTCTTTGTTTACAATTAGATTCCTTGTTTACATTTAGAGTCTTAGTTTACATTTCGAGTCTCTTTACATTTGTAGTCTTTGTTTACATTTGTAGTCTTCGTTTACATTTAGATTCTGTTTATATTCAGTGATTTTGTTTACATTCAGATTCTTTGTTTACATTTGTAGATTTTGTTTACATTTAGAGAGTTTACATTTAGCGCCTTTGTTTACATTTTTAGTCTTTGTTTATATTTAGAGTCTTTGTTTACATTTGTAGTCTTTCTTTACATTTAGATTATTTGTTTAAATTTAGACGCTTTGTTTAAATTTGTAGTCTGTTTACATTTAGAGCCTTTGTTTACATTTGTAGTCTTTCTCTAAATTTGTAGCCTTTGTTTACATTTGTAGTCTTTGTTTACATATGGAGCCTTTGTTTACATTTAGAGTATTTGTTTACATATGTACTCTTTGTTTACCTTTAGAGTCCTTCTTTACATTTGTAGTCATTGTTTACATTTGTAGTCTTTGTTTACATTTCGAGTCTCTTTACATTTAGTTTCTTTGTTTAAATTTAGATTCTTTGTTTACATTTTTAGACTTTTTTATATTCAGAGTGTTTGCATTTAGTGGCTTTGTTTACATTTGTAGTCTTTGTTTACCTTTAGAGTCCTTGTTTACATTTGTTGTCTTTGTTTACATTTCGAGTCTCTTTACGTTTAGTGTCTTTGTTTAAATTTAGATACTTTGTTTACATTTGTTGTCTTTGTTTACATACAGAGCCTGTTTAAATTTGCACTCTTTGTTTACATGTCTTTGTTTACATTTAGAGACTGTTTACATTTTTAGTCTGTTAACATTTGTGCACTTTGTTTACATTTGTAGTCTGCTTACATTTAGATTCTTTGTTTATTTTTAAAGGCTGTGTTTAAATTTGTAGTCTGTTTACATTTAGAGCCTTTGTTTACATTTGTAGTCTTTCTTTACCTTTAGAGTCTATGTTTACATTTACAATATTTGTTTACATTTAGAGATTTTGTTTACAGTTAGAGTCTGTTTACATTTGTAGTCTTTGTTTACATTTAGAGTGTTTGTTTACAATTAGAGCCTTTGTTTACATTCAGAGTCTTTGTTTACATTTTTAGTCTTTGTTAACATTTAGAGTCTTTCTTTAAATTTGTAGTCTTTGTTTACATATAGAGCCTTTGTTTACATTTAGAGTATTTTTTTACATATGTAGTCTTTGTTTACCTTTAGAGTCCTTGTTTACATTTGTAGTCATTGTTTACATTTGTAGTCTTTGTTTACATTTAAATTCTATGTTTACATTTGTAGTCTTTGTTTACATTTAAATTTTTTGTTTACATTTGTAGTCTTTGTTTACATTTCGAGTCTCTTTACATTTAGTGTCTTTGTTTAAATTTAGATTCTTTGTTTAAATTTTTAGACTTTTTTATATTTAGAGTGTTTACATTTAGTGCCTTTGTTTACATTTGTAGTCTTTGTTTATCTTTAGAGTCCTTGTTTACATTTGTAGTCATTGTTTACATTTGTAGTCTTTGTTTACATTTAAATTCTATGTTTACATTTGTAGTCTTTGTTTACATTTAAATTTTTTGTTTACATTTGTAGTCTTTGTTTACATTTCGAGTCTCTTTACATTTAGTGTCTTTGTTTAAATTTTGATACTTTGTTTTTATTTGTAGACTTTGTTTACATTTAGAATGTTTACATTTGGTGCCTTTGTTTACGTTCGTAGTCTTTGTTTACATGTGTAATCTTTGTTTCAATTTAGAGTCTTTGTTTATATTTGTAGTCTTTGTTTACATTTGTTATCTTTGTTTACATTTGTTGTCTTTGTTTACATACAGAGCCTGTTTAAATTTGCACTCTTTGTTTACATGTCTTTGTTTACATTTAGAGACTGTTTACATTTTTAGTCTGTTAACATTTGTGCACTTTGTTTACATTTGTAGTCCGCTTACATTTAGAGCCTTTGTTTACATTTTAGTCTTTCTTTACCTTTAGAGTCTATGTTTACATTTACAATATTTGTTTATATTTAGAGATTTTGTTTACAGTTAGAGTCTGTTTACATTTGTAGTCTTTGTTTACATTTAGAGTCCTTTTTTACATTTGTAGTCATTGTTTACATATGTAGTCTTTGTTTACATTTCGAGTCTCTTTACATTTAGTGTCTTTGTTTAAATTTAGATTCTTTGTTTACATTTTTAGACTTTTTTATATTTAGAGTGTTTACATTTAGTGCCTTTGTTTACATTTGTAGTCTTTGTTTACCTTTAGAGTCCTTGTTTACATTTGTAGTCTTTGTTTACAATTAGATTCGTTGTTTACATTTAGAGTCTTAATTTACATTTCGAGTCTCTTTACATTTAGAATCTAATCTTGTTTACATTTGTAGTCTTTGTTTACATTTGTAATCTTTGTTTACATTTAGATTCTGTTTACATTTAGTGATTTTGTTTACATTTAGATTCTTTGTTTACATTTGTAGATTTTGTTTACATTTAGAGAGTTTACATTTAGTGCCTTTGTTTACATTTTTAGTGTTTGTTTATATTTAGTCTTTGTTTACATTTGTAGTCTTTCTTTACATTTAGAGTACTTGTTTACATTTAGAGTCTTTGTTTACGTTTGTAGTCTTTATTTACATGTGTAATCTTTGTTTCCATTTAGAGTCTTTGTTTATATTTGTAATCTTTGTTTTCATGTAGAGCCTTTTTCTCATTCGTAGTCTTTGTTTACATTTGTTGTCTTTGTTTACATACAGAGCCTATTTAAATTTGCACTCTTTGTTTCCACGTATTTGTTTACATTTAGAGTCTTTGTTTATATTTTGAGCCTTTGTTTACATTTACACTCTTTGTTTACATTTTGAGTCTCTTAACATTTGTGCTCTTTGTTTACATCTGTAATCTGTTTACATTTAGAGCTTTGTTTACATTTGTTGTCTGTGTTTACATTTAGAGTCAGTTTACATTTGTAGTCTACGTTTACATTTGCAGTGTTTGTTTACATTTGTAGTCTTTGTTTACATTTAATGTCTGTTAACATTTGTGCTCTTTGTTTAATAATTTTGTATTCTTTGTTTACATTTGTAGTCCGCTTACATTTAGATTCTTTGTTTAAATTTAGAGGCTTTGTTTAAATTTGTAGTCTGTTTACATTTAGAGCCTTTGTTTACATTTGTAGTCTTTCTTTACTTTTAGAGTCTATGTTTACATTTACAATATTTGTTTACATTTAGAGATTTTGTTTACAGATAGAGTCTGTTTACATTTGTAGTCTTTGTTTACATTTAGAGTGTTTGTTTACAATTAGAGCCTTGGTTTACATTCAGAGTCTTTGTTTACATTTGTAGTCTTTGTTTACAATTAGATTCCTTGTTTACATTTAGAGTCTTAGTTTACATTTCGAGACTCTTTACATTTAGAATCTTCGTTTACATTTGTATTTTTTTTTTACATTTAGATTCTGTTTACATTTAGTGATTTTGTTTACATTTAGATTCTTTGTTTACATTTGTAGATTTTGTTTACATTTAGAGGGTTTACATTTAGTGCCTTTGTTTAAATTTTTAGTCTTTGTTTATATTTAGAGTCTTTGTTTACATTTGTAGTCTTTCTTTACATTTAGAGAACTTGTTTTCATTTAGAGTCTTTGTTTACGTTTGTAGTCTTTATTTACATGTGTAATCTTTGTTTCCATTTAGAGTCTTTTCTCATTCGTAGTCTTTGTTTACATTTGTTGTCTTTGTTTAAATACAGAGCCTATTTAAATTTGCACTCTTCGTTTCTACGTATTTGTTTACATTTAGAGTCTTTGTTTATAATTTGAGTCTTTGTTTACTTTTACACTCTTTGTTTACATTTTGAGTCTCAACATTTGTGCTCTTTGTTTACATTTGTAATCTGTTTACATTTAGAGCTTTCTTTACATTTGTTGTCTGTGTTTACATTTAGAGTCAGTTTACATTTGTAGTCTATGTTTACATTTGCAGTCTTTGTTTACATTTGTAGTCTTTGTTTACATTTAATGTCTGTTAACATTTGTGCTCTTTTTTAATTTTGTCTTCTTTGTTTACATTTGCAGTCCGCTTACATTTAGATTATTTGTTTAAATTTAGAGGCTTTGTTTAAATTTGTAGTCTGTTTACATTTAGAGCCTTTGTTTACATTTGTAGTCTTTCTCTAAATTTGTAGTTTTTGTTTACATTTGTAGTCTTTGTTTACATTTCGAGTCTCTTTACATTTAGTGTCTGTTTAAATTTAGATTCTTTGTTTACATTTTTAGACTTTTTTATATTTAGAGTGTTTGCATTTAGTGCGTTTGTTTACATTTGTAGTCTTTGTTTACCTTTAGAGTGTCTTTACATTTAGTGTCTTTGTTTAAATTTAGATACTTTGTTTACATTTGTAGACTTTGTTTACATTTAGAATGTTTACATTTAGTGCCTTTGTTTACGTTCGTATGCTTTGTTTACATGTGTAATCTTTGTTTCAATTTAGAGTCTTTGTTTATATTTGTAGTCTTTGTTTACTTTTCTTATCTTTGTTTACATTTGTTGTCTTTGTTTACATACAGAGCCTGTATAAATTTGCACTCTTTGTTTACATGTCTTTGTTTACATTTAGAGACTGTTTACATTTTTAGTCTGTTAACATTTGTGCACTTTGTTTACATTTGTAATCCGCTTACATTTAGATTCTTTGTTTATTTTTAAAGGCATTGTTTAAATTTGTAGTCTGTTTACATTTAGAGCCTTTGTTTACATTTGTAGTCTTTCTTTACCTTTAGAGTCTATGTTTACATTTACAATATTTGTTTACATTTAGAGATTTTGTTTACAGTTAGAGTCTGTTTACATTTCTAGTCTTTGTTTACATTTCGAGTGTTTGTTTACAATTAGAGCCTTTGTTTACATTCAGAGTCTTTGTTTACATTTGTAGTCTTTGTTTACAATTAGATTCCTTGTTTACATTTAGAGTCTTAGTTTACATTTCGAGTCTCTTTACATTTCGAATCTTTGTTTACATTTGTAGTCTTTGTTTACATTTGTAATCTTTGTTTACATTTAGATTCTGTTTACATTTAGTGATTTTGTTTACATTTAGAGAGTTTACATTTAGTGCCTTTGTTTACATTTTTAGTTTTTGTTTTTATTTAGAGTCTTTGTTTACATTTGTAGTCTTTCTTTACATTTAGAGTACTTGTTTACATTTTGAGTCTTTGTTTACGTTTGTAGTCTTTATTTACATGTGTAATCTTTGTTTCCATTTAGAGTCTTTGTTTATATTTGTAATCTATGTTTTCATTTAGAGCCTTTTTCTCATTCGTAGTCTTTGTTTACATTTGTTGTCTTTGTTTACATACAGAGCGTATTTAAATTTGCACTCTTTGTTTCCACGTATTTGTTTACATTTAGAGTCTTTGTTTATATTTGTATTCTTTGTTTACATTTGTAGTCCGCTTACATTTAGATTCTTTGTTTAAATTTAGAGGCTTTGTTTAAATTTGTAGTCTGTTTACATTTAGAGCCTTTGTTTACATTTGTAGTCTTTCTTTAAATTTGTAGTCTTTGTTTACATTTGTAGTCTTTGTTTACATTTAGAGTATTTGTTTACATATGTAGTCTTTGTTTACCTTTAGAGTCCTTGTTTACATTTGTAGTCTTTGTTTACATTTCGAGTCTCTTTATATTTAGTGTCTTTGTTTAAATTTAGATTCTTTGTTTACATTTTTAGACTTTTTTATATTTAGAGTGTTTACATTTAGTGCCTTTGTTTACATTTGTAGTCTTTGTTTACCTTTAGAGTCCTTGTTTACATTTGTAGTCATTGGTTACATTTGAAGTTTTTGTTTACATTTCGAGTCTCTTTACATTTAGTGCCTTTGTTTAAATTTTTAGTCTTTGTTTATATTTAGAGTCTTTCTTTACATTTGTAGTCTTTCTTTACATTTAGAGTACTTGTTTACATTTAGAGTCTTTGTTTACGTTTGTAGTCTTTATTTACATGTGTAATCTTTGTTTCCATTTAGAGTCTTTTTCTCATTTGTAGTCTTTGTTTACATTTGTTGTCTTTGTTTAAATACAGAGCCTATTTAAATATGCACTCTTTGTTTCTACGTATTTGTTTACATTTAGAGTCTTTGTTTATAATTTGAGTCTTTGTTTACTTTTACACTCTTTGTTTACATTTTGAGTCTCAACATTTGTGCTCTTTGTTTACATTTGTAATCTGTTTACATTTAGAGCTTTGTTTACATTTGTTGTCTGTGTTTACATTTAGAGTCAGTTTACATTTGTAGTCTATGTTTACATTTGCAGTCTTTGTTTACATTTGTAGTCTTTGTTTACATTTAATGTCTGTTAACATTTGTGCTCTTTTTTAATTTTGTATTCTTTGTTTACATTTGCAGTCCGCTTACATTTAGATTATTTGTTTAAATTTAGAGGCTTTGTTTAAATTTGTAGTCTGTTTACATTTAGAGCCTTTGTTTACATTTGTAGTCTTTCTTTACTTTTAGAGTCTATGTTTACATTTACAATATTTGTTTACATTTAGAGATTTTGTTTACAGATAGAGTCTGTTTACATTTGTAGTCTTTGTTTACATTTAGAGTGTTTGTTTACAATTAGAGCCTTGGTTTACATTCAGAGTCTTTGTTTACATTTGTAGTCTTTGTTTACAATTAGATTCCTTGTTTACATTTAGAGTCTTAGTTTACATTTCGAGACTCTTTACATTTAGAATCTTCGTTTACATTTGTATTTTTTGTTTACATTTAGATTCTGTTTACATTTAGTGATTTTGTTTACATTTAGATTCTTTGTTTACATTTGTAGATTTTGTTTACATTTAGAGGGTTTACATTTAGTGCCTTTGTTTAAATTTTTAGTCTTTGTTTATATTTAGAGTCTTTGTTTACATTTGTAGTCTTTCTTTACATTTAGAGTACTTGTTTTCATTTAGAGTCTTTGTTTACGTTTGTAGTCTTTATTTACATGTGTAATCTTTGTTTCCATTTAGAGTCTTTTCTCATTCGTAGTCTTTGTTTACATTTGTTGTCTTTGTTTAAATACAGAGCCTATTTAAATTTGCACTCTTCGTTTCTACGTATTTGTTTACATTTAGAGTCTCTGTTTATAATTTGAGTCTTTGTTTACTTTTACACTCTTTGTTTACATTTTGAGTCTCAACATTTGTGCTCTTTGTTTACATTTGTAATCTGTTTACATTTAGAGCTTTCTTTACATTTGTTGTCTGTGTTTACATTTAGAGTCAGTTTACATTTGTAGTCTATGTTTACATTTGCAGTCTTTGTTTACATTTGTAGTCTTTGTTTACATTTAATGTCTGTTAACATTTGTGCTCTTTTTTAATTTTGTCTTCTTTGTTTACATTTGCAGTCCGCTTACATTTAGATTATTTGTTTAAATTTAGAGGCTTTGTTTAAATTTGTAGTCTGTTTACATTTAGAGCCTTTGTTTACATTTGTAGTCTTTCTCTAATTTTGTAGTTTTTGTTTACATTTGTAGTCTTTGTTTACATTTCGAGTCTCTTTACATTTAGTGTCTGTTTAAATTTAGATTCTTTGTTTACATTTTTAGACTTTTTTATATTTAGAGTGTTTGCATTTAGTGCCTTTGTTTACATTTGTAGTCTTTGTTTACCTTTAGAGTGTCTTTACATTTAGTGTCTTTGTTTAAATTTAGATACTTTGTTTACATTTGTAGACTTTGTTTACATTTAGAATGTTTACATTTAGTGCCTTTGTTTACGTTCGTATGCTTTGTTTACATGTGTAATCTTTGTTTCAATTTAGAGTCTTTGTTTATATTTGTAGTCTTTGTTTACTTTTCTTATCTTTGTTTACATTTGTTGTCTTTGTTTACATACAGAGCCTGTATAAATTTGCACTCTTTGTTTACATGTCTTTGTTTACATTTAGAGACTGTTTACATTTTTAGTCTGTTAACATTTGTGCACTTTGTTTACATTTGTAATCCGCTTACATTTAGATTCTTTGTTTATTTTTAAAGGCATTGTTTAAATTTGTAGTCTGTTTACATTTAGAGCCTTTGTTTACATTTGTAGTCTTTCTTTACCTTTAGAGTCTATGTTTACATTTACAATATTTGTTTACATTTAGAGATTTTGTTTACAGATAGAGTCTGTTTACATTTCTAGTCTTTGTTTACATTTCGAGTGTTTGTTTACAATTAGAGCCTTTGTTTACATTCAGAGTCTTTGTTTACATTTGTAGTCTTTGTTTACAATTAGATTCCTTGTTTACATTTAGAGTCTTAGTTTACATTTCGAGTCTCTTTACATTTAGAATCTTTGTTTACATTTGTAGTCTTTGTTTACATTTGTAATCTTTGTTTACATTTAGTGATTTTGTTTACATTTAGAGAGTTTACATTTAGTGCCTTTGTTTACATTTTTAGTTTTTGTTTTTATTTAGAGTCTTTGTTTACATTTGTAGTCTTTCTTTACATTTAGAGTACTTGTTTACATTTTGAGTCTTTGTTTACGTTTGTAGTCTTTATTTACATGTGTAATCTTTGTTTCCATTTAGAGTCTTTGTTTATATTTGTAATCTATGTTTTCATTTAGAGCCTTTTTCTCATTCGTAGTCTTTGTTTACATTTGTTGTCTTTGTTTACATACAGAGCGTATTTAAATTTGCACTCTTTGTTTCCACGTATTTGTTTACATTTAGAGTCTTTGTTTATATTTGTATTCTTTGTTTACATTTGTAGTCCGCTTACATTTAGATTCTTTGTTTAAATTTAGAGGCTTTGTTTAAATTTGTAGTCTGTTTACATTTAGAGCCTTTGTTTACATTTGTAGTCTTTCTTTAAATTTGTAGTCTTTGTTTACATTTGTAGTCTTTGTTTACATTTAGAGTATTTGTTTACATATGTAGTCTTTGTTTACCTTTAGAGTCCTTGTTTACATTTGTAGTCTTTGTTTACATTTCGAGTCTCTTTATATTTAGTGTCTTTGTTTAAATTTAGATTCTTTGTTTACATTTTTAGACTTTTTTATATTTAGAGTGTTTACATTTAGTGCCTTTGTTTACATTTGTAGTCTTTGTTTACCTTTAGAGTCCTTGTTTACATTTGTAGTCATTGGTTACATTTGAAGTTTTTGTTTACATTTCGAGTCTCTTTACATTTAGTGCCTTTGTTTAAATTTTTAGTCTTTGTTTATATTTAGAGTCTTTCTTTACATTTGTAGTCTTTCTTTACATTTAGAGTACTTGTTTACATTTAGAGTCTTTGTTTACGTTTGTAGTCCTTATTTACATGTGTAATCTTTGTTTCCATTTAGAGTCTTTTTCTCATTTGTAGTCTTTGTTTACATTTGTTGTCTTTGTTTAAATACAGAGCCTATTTAAATATGCACTCTTTGTTTCTACGTATTTGTTTACATTTAGAGTCTTTGTTTATATTTTGAGTCTTTGTTTACATTTACACTCTTTGTTTACATTTTGAGTCTCAACATTTGTGCTCTTTGTTTACATTTGTAATCTGTTTACATTTAGAGCTTTGTTTACATTTGTTGTCTGTGTTTACATTTAGAGTCAGTTTACATTTGTAGTCTATGTTTACATTTGCAGTCATTGTTGACATTTGTAGTCTTTGTTTACATTTAATGTCTGTTAAATTTGTGCTCTTTGTTTAATTTTGTATTCTTTGTTTACATTTGTAGTCCGCTTACATTTAGATTCTTTGTTTAAATTTTGAGGCTTTGTTTAAATTTGTAGTCTGTTTACATTTAGAGCCTTTGTTTACATTTGTAGCCTTTCTTTACTTTTAGAGTCTATGTTTACATTTACAATATTTGTTTACATTTAGAGATTTTGTTTACAGATAGAGACTGTTTACATTTGTAGTCTTTGTTTACATTTAGAGTGTTTTTTTACAATTAGAGCCTTGGTTTACATTCAGAGTCTTTGTTTACATTTGTAGTCTTTGTTTACAATTAGATTCCTTGTTTACATTTAGAGTCTTAGTTTACATTTCGAGACTCTTTACATTTAGAATCTTTGTTTACATTTGTATTTTTTGTTTACATTTAGATTCTGTTTACATTTAGTGATTTTGTTTACATTTAGATTCTTTGTTTACATTTGTAGATTTTGTTTACATTAAGAGGGTTTACATTTAGTGCCTTTGTTTAAATTTTTAGTCTTTGTTTATATTTAGAGTCTTTGTTTACATTTGTAGTCTTTCTTTACATTTAGAGTACTTGTTTACATTTAGAGTCTTTGGTTACGTTTGTAGTCTTTATTTACATGTGTAATCTTTGTTTCCATTTAGAGACTTTTTCTCATTCGTAGTCTTTGTTTACATTTGTTGTCTTTGTTTAAATACAGAGCCTATTTAAATTTGCACTCTTTGTTTCTACGTATTTGTTTACATTTAGAGTCTTTGTTTATATTTTGAGTCTTTGTTTACATTTACACTCTTTGTTTACATTTTGAGTCTCAACATTTGTGCTCTTTGTTTACATTTGTAATCTGTTTACATTTAGAGCTTTGTTTACATGTGTTGTCTGTGTTTACATTTAGAGTCAGTTTACATTTGTAGTCTATGTTTACATTTGCAGTCTTTGTTTACATTTGTAGTCTTTGTTTACATTTAATGTCTGTTAACATTTGTGCTCTTTTTTAATTTTGTTTTCTTTGTTTACATTTGTAGTCCGCTTACATTTAGATTATTTGTTTAAATTTAGAGGCTTTGTTTAAATTTGTAGTCTGTTTACATTTAGAGCCTTTGTTTACATTTGTAGTCTTTCTCTAAATTTGTAGTCTTTGTTTACATTTGTAGTCTTTGTTTACATTTCGTGTCTCTTTACATTTAGTGTCTTTGTTTAAATTTAGATACTTTGTTTACATTTGTAGACTTTGTTTACATTTAGAATGTTTACATTTAGTGCCTTTGTTTACGTTCGTATTCTTTGTTTACATGTGTAATCTTTGTTTCAATTTAGAGTCTTTGTTTATATTTGTAGTCTTTGTTTACTTTTGTTATCTTTGTTTACATTTGTTGTCTTTGTTTACATACAGAGCCTGTATAAATTTGCACTCTTTGTTTACATGTCTTTGTTTACAATTAGAGACTGTTTACATTTTTAGTCTGTTAACATTTGTGCACTTTGTTTACATTTGTAATCCGCTTACATTTAGATTCTTTGTTTATTTTTAAAGGCATTGTTTAAATTTGTAGTCTGTTTACATTTAGAGCCTTTGTTTACATTTGTAGTCTTTCTTTACCTTTAGAGTCTATGTTTACATTTACAATATTTGTTTACATTTAGAGATTTTGTTTACAGTTAGAGTCTGTTTACATTTCTAGTCTTTGTTTACATTTCGAGTGTTTGTTTACAATTAGAGCCTTTGTTTACATTCAGAGTCTTTGTTTACATTTGTAGTCTTTGTTTACAATTAGATTCCTTGTTTACATTTAGAGTCTTAGTTTACATTTCGAGTCTCTTTACATTTAGAATCTTTGTTTACATTTGTAGTCTTTGTTTACATTTGTAATCTTTGTTTACATTTAGTGATTTTGTTTACATTTAGAGAGTTTACATTTAGTGCCTTTGTTTACATTTTTAGTTTTTGTTTTTATTTAGAGTCTTTGTTTACATTTGTAGTCTTTCTTTACATTTAGAGTACTTGTTTACATTTTGAGTCTTTGTTTACGTTTGTAGTCTTTATTTACATGTGTAATCTTTGTTTCCATTTAGAGTCTTTGTTTATATTTGTAATCTATGTTTTCATTTAGAGCCTTTTTCTCATTCGTAGTCTTTGTTTACATTTGTTGTCTTTGTTTACATACAGAGCGTATTTAAATTTGCACTCTTTGTTTCCACGTATTTGTTTACATTTAGAGTCTTTGTTTATATTTGTATTCTTTGTTTACATTTGTAGTCCGCTTACATTTAGATTCTTTGTTTAAATTTAGAGGCTTTGTTTAAATTTGTAGTCTGTTTACATTTAGAGCCTTTGTTTACATTTGTAGTCTTTCTTTAAATTTGTAGTCTTTGTTTACATTTGTAGTCTTTGTTTACATTTAGAGTATTTGTTTACATATGTAGCCTTTGTTTACCTTTAGAGTCCTTGTTTACATTTGTAGTCTTTGTTTACATTTCGAGTCTCTTTATATTTAGTGTCTTTGTTTAAATTTAGATTCTTTGTTTACATTTTTAGACTTTTTTATATTTAGAGTGTTTACATTTAGTGCCTTTGTTTACATTTGTAGTCTTTGTTTACCTTTAGAGTCCTTGTTTACATTTGTAGTCATTGGTTACATTTGAAGTTTTTGTTTACATTTCGAGTCTCTTTACATTTAGTGCCTTTGTTTAAATTTTTAGTCTTTGTTTATATTTAGAGTCTTTCTTTACATTTGTAGTCTTTCTTTACATTTAGAGTACTTGTTTACATTTAGAGTCTTTGTTTACGTTTGTAGTCTTTATTTACATGTGTAATCTTTGTTTCCATTTAGAGTCTTTTTCTCATTTGTAGTCTTTGTTTACATTTGTTGTCTTTGTTTAAATACAGAGCCTATTTAAATTTGCACTCTTCGTTT
This sequence comes from Salticus scenicus, assembly GCA_963930645.1. Classification (NCBI taxonomy): domain Eukaryota; kingdom Metazoa; phylum Arthropoda; class Arachnida; order Araneae; family Salticidae; genus Salticus; species Salticus scenicus. The sequence goes on along the minus strand of OZ005648.1, from coordinate 4,614,322 downwards.
CTACGTATTTGTTTACATTTAGAGTCTTTGTTTATAATTTGAGTCTTTGTTTACTTTTACACTCTTTGTTTACATTTTGAGTCTCAACATTTGTGCTCTTTGTTTACATTTGTAATCTGTTTACATTTAGAGCTTTCTTTACATTTGTTGTCTGTGTTTACATTTAGAGTCAGTTTACATTTGTAGTCTATGTTTACATTTGCAGTCTTTGTTTACATTTGTAGTCTTTGTTTACATTTAATGTCTGTTAACATTTGTGCTCTTTTTTAATTTTGTCTTCTTTGTTTACATTTGCAGTCCGCTTACATTTAGATTATTTGTTTAAATTTAGAGGCTTTGTTTAAATTTGTAGTCTGTTTACATTTAGAGCCTTTGTTTACATTTGTAGTCTTTCTCTAAATTTGTAGTTTTTGTTTACATTTGTAGTCTTTGTTTACATTTCGAGTCTCTTTACATTTAGTGTCTGTTTAAATTTAGATTCTTTGTTTACATTTTTAGACTTTTTTATATTTAGAGTGTTTGCATTTAGTGCCTTTGTTTACATTTGTAGTCTTTGTTTACCTTTAGAGTGTCTTTACATTTAGTGTCTTTGTTTAAATTTAGATACTTTGTTTACATTTGTAGACTTTGTTTACATTTAGAATGTTTACATTTAGTGCCTTTGTTTACGTTCGTATGCTTTGTTTACATGTGTAATCTTTGTTTCAATTTAGAGTCTTTGTTTATATTTGTAGTCTTTGTTTACTTTTCTTATCTTTGTTTACATTTGTTGTCTTTGTTTACATACAGAGCCTGTATAAATTTGCACTCTTTGTTTACATGTCTTTGTTTACATTTAGAGACTGTTTACATTTTTAGTCTGTTAACATTTGTGCACTTTGTTTACATTTGTAATCCGCTTACATTTAGATTCTTTGTTTATTTTTAAAGGCATTGTTTAAATTTGTAGTCTGTTTACATTTAGAGCCTTTGTTTACATTTGTAGTCTTTCTTTACCTTTAGAGTCTATGTTTACATTTACAATATTTGTTTACATTTAGAGATTTTGTTTACAGTTAGAGTCTGTTTACATTTCTAGTCTTTGTTTACATTTCGAGTGTTTGTTTACAATTAGAGCCTTTGTTTACATTCAGAGTCTTTGTTTACATTTGTAGTCTTTGTTTACAATTAGATTCCTTGTTTACATTTAGAGTCTTAGTTTACATTTCGAGTCTCTTTACATTTAGAATCTTTGTTTACATTTGTAGTCTTTGTTTACATTTGTAATCTTTGTTTACATTTAGTGATTTTGTTTACATTTAGAGAGTTTACATTTAGTGCCTTTGTTTACATTTTTAGTTTTTGTTTTTATTTAGAGTCTTTGTTTACATTTGTAGTCTTTCTTTACATTTAGAGTACTTGTTTACATTTTGAGTCTTTGTTTACGTTTGTAGTCTTTATTTACATGTGTAATCTTTGTTTCCATTTAGAGTCTTTGTTTATATTTGTAATCTATGTTTTCATTTAGAGCCTTTTTCTCATTCGTAGTCTTTGTTTACATTTGTTGTCTTTGTTTACATACAGAGCGTATTTAAATTTGCACTCTTTGTTTCCACGTATTTGTTTACATTTAGAGTCTTTGTTTATATTTGTATTCTTTGTTTACATTTGTAGTCCGCTTACATTTAGATTCTTTGTTTAAATTTAGAGACTTTGTTTAAATTTGTAGTCTGTTTACATTTAGAGCCTTTGTTTACATTTGTAGTCTTTCTTTAAATTTGTAGTCTTTGTTTACATTTGTAGTCTTTGTTTACATTTAGAGTATTTGTTTACATATGTAGTCTTTGTTTACCTTTAGAGTCCTTGTTTACATTTGTAGTCTTTGTTTACATTTCGAGTCTCTTTATATTTAGTGTCTTTGTTTAAATTTAGATTCTTTGTTTACATTTTTAGACTTTTTTATATTTAGAGTGTTTACATTTAGTGCCTTTGTTTACATTTGTAGTCTTTGTTTACCTTTAGAGTCCTTGTTTACATTTGTAGTCATTGGTTACATTTGAAGTTTTTGTTTACATTTCGAGTCTCTTTACATTTAGTGCCTTTGTTTAAATTTTTAGTCTTTGTTTATATTTAGAGTCTTTCTTTACATTTGTAGTCTTTCTTTACATTCAGAGTCTTTGTTTACGTTTGTAGTCTTTATTTACATGTGTAATCTTTGTTTCCATTTAGAGTCTTTTTCTCATTTGTAGTCTTTGTTTACATTTGTTGTCTTTGTTTAAATACAGAGCCTATTTAAATATGCACTCTTTGTTTACATTTAGAGTCTTTGTTTATATTTTGAGTCTTTGTTTACATTTACACTCTTTGTTTACATTTTGAGTCTCAACATTTGTGCTCTTTGTTTACATTTGTAATCTGTTTACATTTAGAGTCAGTTTACATTTGTAGTCTATGTTTACATTTGCAGTCATTGTTGACATTTGTAGTCTTTGTTTACATTTAATGTCTGTTAAATTTGTGCTCTTTGTTTAATTTTGTATTCTTTGTTTACATTTGTAGTCCGCTTACATTTAGATTCTTTGTTTAAATTTTGAGGCTTTGTTTAAATTTGTAGTCTGTTTACATTTAGAGCCTTTGTTTACATTTGTAGCCTTTCTTTACTTTTAGAGTCTATGTTTACATTTACAATATTTGTTTACATTTAGAGATTTTGTTTACAGATAGAGACTGTTTACATTTGTAGTCTTTGTTTACATTTAGAGTGTTTTTTTACAATTAGAGCCTTGGTTTACATTCAGAGTCTTTGTTTACATTTGTAGTCTTTGTTTACAATTAGATTCCTTGTTTACATTTAGTGATTTTGTTTACATTTAGAATCTTTGTTTACATTTGTATTTTTTGTTTACATTTAGATTCTGTTTACATTTAGTGATTTTGTTTACATTTAGATTCTTTGTTTTTATTTGTAGATTTTGTTTACATTAAGAGGGTTTACATTTAGTGCCTTTGTTTAAATTTTTAGTCTTTGTTTATATTTAGAGTCTTTGTTTACATTTGTATTTTTTGTTTACATTTAGATTCTGTTTACATTTAGTGATTTTGTTTACATTTAGATTCTTTGTTTACATTTGTAGATTTTGTTTACATTAAGAGGGTTTACATTTAGTGCCTTTGTTTAAATTTTTAGTCTTTGTTTATATTTAGAGTCTTTGTTTACATTTGTAGTCTTTCTTTACATTTAGAGTACTTGTTTACATTTAGAGTCTTTGGTTACGTTTGTAGTCTTTATTTACATGTGTAATCTTTGTTTCCATTTAGAGACTTTTTCTCATTCGTAGTCTTTGTTTACATTTGTTGTCTTTGTTTAAATACAGAGCCTATTTAAATTTGCACTCTTTGTTTCTACGTATTTGTTTACATTTAGAGTCTTTGTTTATATTTTGAGTCTTTGTTTACATTTACACTCTTTGTTTACATTTTGAGTCTCAACATTTGTGCTCTTTGTTTACATTTGTAATCTGTTTACATTTAGAGCTTTGTTTACATGTGTTGTCTGTGTTTACATTTAGAGTCAGTTTACATTTGTAGTCTATGTTTACATTTGCAGTCTTTGTTTACATTTGTAGTCTCTGTTTACATTTAATGTCTGTTAACATTTGTGCTCTTTTTTAATTTTGTTTTCTTTGTTTACATTTGTAGTCCGCTTACATTTAGATTATTTGTTTAAATTTAGAGGCTTTGTTTAAATTTGTAGTCTGTTTACATTTAGAGCCTTTGTTTACATTTGTAGTCTTTCTCTAAATTTGTAGTCTTTGTTTACATTTGTAGTCTTTGTTTACATTTCGTGTCTCTTTACATTTAGTGTCTTTGTTTAAATTTAGATACTTTGTTTACATTTGTAGACTTTGTTTACATTTAGAATGTTTACATTTAGTGCCTTTGTTTACGTTCGTATTCTTTGTTTACATGTGTAATCTTTGTTTCAATTTAGAGTCTTTGTTTATATTTGTAGTCTTTGTTTACTTTTGTTATCTTTGTTTACATTTGTTGTCTTTGTTTACATACAGAGCCTGTATAAATTTGCACTCTTTGTTTACATGTCTTTGTTTACATTTAGAGACTGTTTACATTTGTTGTCTTTGTTTACATACAGAGCCTCTATAAATTTGCACTCTTTGTTTACATGTCTTTGTTTACATTTAGAAACTGTTTACATTTTTAGTCTGTTAACATTTGTGCTCTTTGTTTACATTTGTAGTCCGCTTACATTTAGATTCTTTGTTTATTTTTAAAGGCTTTGTTTAAATTTGTAGTCTGTTTACATTTAGAGCCTTTGTTTACATTTGTAGTCTTTCTTTACCTTTAGAGTCTATGTTTACATTTACAATATTTGTTTACATTTAGAGATTTTGTTTACAGTTGTAGTCTTTGTTTACATTTAGAGTGCTTGTTTACAATTAGAGCCTTTTTTTACATTCAGAGTCTTTGTTTACATTTGTAGTCTTTGTTTACAATTAGATTCCTTGTTTACATTTAGAGTCTTAGTTTACATTTCGAGTCTCTTTACATTTAGAATCTTTGTTTACATTTGTAGTCTTTGTTTACATTTGTAGTCTTTGTTTACATTTAGATTCTGTTTACATTTAGTGATTTTGTTTACATTTAGATTCCTTGTTTACATTTGTAGATTTTGTTTATATTTAGAGTCTTTGTTTACATTTGTAGTCTTTCTTTACATTTAGAGTACTTTTTTACATTTAGAGTCTTTGTTTACGTTTGTAGTATTTATTTACATGTGTAATCTTTGTTTCCATTTAGATTTTTTGTTTATATTTGTAATCTTTGTTTTCATTTACAGCCTTTTTCTCATTCGTAGTCTTTGTTTACATTTGTTGTCTTTGTTTACATACAGAGCGTATTTAAATTTGCACTCTTTGTTTCCACGTATTTGTTTACATTTAGAGTCTTTGTTTATATTTTGAGTCTTTGTTTACATTTACACTCTTTGTTTACATTTTGAGTCTCTTACGCTTGTGCTTTTTGTTTACATTTGTAATCTGTTTACATTTAGAGCTTTGTTTACATTTGTTGTCTGTGTTTACATTTAGAGTCAGTTTTAATTTCTAGTCTATGTTTACATTTGCAGTCTTTGTTTACATTTGTAGTCTTTGTTTGCATTTAATGTCTGTTAACATTTGTGCTCTTTGTTTAATTTTGTATTCTTTGTTTACATTTGTAGTCCGCTTACATTTAGATTCTTTGTTTAAATTTAGAGGCTTTGTTTAAATTTGTAGTCTGTTTACATTTAGAGCCTTTGTTTACATTTGTAGTCTTTCTTTAAATTTGTAGTCTTTGTTTACATTTGTAGTCTTTGTTTACATTTAGAGTATTTGTTTACATATGTAGTCTTTGTTTACCTTTAGAGTCCTTGTTTACATTTGTAGTCTTTGTTTACATTTCGAGTCTCTTTATATTTAGTGTCTTTGTTTAAATTTAGATTCTTTGTTTACATTTTTAGACTTTTTTATATTCAGAGTGTTTACATTTAGTGCCTTTGTTTACATTTGTAGTCTTTGTTTACCTTTAGAGTCCTTGTTTACATTTGTAGTCATTGGTTACATTTGAAGTTTTTGTTTACATTTCGAGTCTCTTTACATTTAGTGCCTTTGTTTAAATTTTTAGTCTTTGTTTATATTTAGAGTCTTTCTTTACATTTGTAGTCTTCTTTACATTTAGAGTACTTGTTTACATTTAGAGTCTTTGTTTACGTTTGTAGTCTTTATTTACATGTGTAATCTTTGTTTCCATTTAGAGTCTTTTTCTCATTTGTAGTCTTTGTTTACATTTGTTGTCTTTGTTTAAATACAGAGCCTATTTAAATTTGCACTCTTTGTTTCTACGTATTTGTTTACATTTAGAGTCTTTGTTTATATTTTGAGTCTTTGTTTACATTTACACTCTTTGTTTACATTTTGAGTCTCAACATTTGTGCTCTTTGTTTACATTTGTAATCTGTTTACATTTAGAGCTTTGTTTACATTTGTTGTCTGTGTTTACATTTAGAGTCAGTTTACATTTGTAGTCTATGTTTACATTTGCAGTCATTGTTGACATTTGTAGTCTTTGTTTACATTTAATGTCTGTTAAATTTGTGCTCTTTGTTTAATTTTGTATTCTTTGTTTACATTTGTAGTCCGCTTACATTTAGATTCTTTGTTTAAATTTTGAGGCTTTGTTTAAATTTGTAGTCTGTTTACATTTAGAGCCTTTGTTTACATTTGTAGTCTTTCTTTACTTTTAGAGTCTATGTTTACATTTACAATATTTGTTTACATTTAGAGATTTTGTTTACAGATAGAGACTGTTTACATTTGTAGTCTTTGTTTACATTTAATGTCTGTTAACAATTGTGCTCTTTGTTTAATAATTTTGTATTCTTTGTTTACATTTGTAGTCCGCTTACATTAAGATTCTTTGTTTAAATTTAGAGGCTTTGTTTAAATTTGTAGTCTGTTTACATTTAGAGCATTTGTTTACATATGTAGTCTTTGTTTACCTTTAGAGTCCTTGTTTACATTTCGAGTCTCTTTATATTTAGTGTCTTTGTTTAAATTTAGATTCTTTGTTTACATTTTTAGACTTTTTTATATTTAGAGTGTTTACATTAAGTACCTTTGTTTACATTTGTAGTCTTTGTTTACTTTTAGATTCCTTGTTTACATCTGTAGTCATTGTTTACATTTGAAGTCTTTGTTTACATTTGAAGTCTTTGTTTACATTTCGAGTCTCTTTACATTTAGTGTCATTGTTTAAATTTAGATACTTTGTTTACATTTGTAGACTTTGTTTTCACTTAGAATGTTTACATTTAGTGCCTTTGTTTACGTTCGTAGTCTTTGTTTACATGTGTAATCTTTGTTTCAATTTAGAGTCTTTGTTTATATTTGTAGTCTTTGTTTACATTTGTTATCTTAGTTTACATTTGTTGTCTTTGTTTAAATACAGAGCCTGTTTAAATTTGCACTCTTTGTTTACATGTCTTTGTTTACATTTAGAGACTGTTTACATTTTTAGTCTGTTAACATTTGTGCACTTTGGTTAGATTTGTAGTCCGCTTACATTTAGTTTCTTTGTTTATTTTTAAAGGCTTTGTTTAAATTTGTAGTCTGTTTACATTTAGAGCCTTTGTTTACATTTGTAGTCTTTCTTTACCTTTAGAGTCTATGTTTACATTTACAATATTTGTTTACATTTAGAGATTTTGTTTACAGTTAGAGTCTGTTTACATTTGTAATCTTTGTTTACATTTAGAGTTTGTTTACAATTAGAGCTTTTGTTTACATTCAGAGTCTTTGTTTACATTTGTAGTCTTTGTTTACAATTAGATTCCTTGTTTACATTTCGAGTCTCTTTACATTTAGAATCTTTGTTTACATTTGTAGTCTTTGTTTACATTTGTAGTCTTTCTTTACATTTAGATTCTGTTTACATTTAGTGATTTTGTTTACATTTAGATACTTTGTTTACATTTCTAGATTTTGTTGACATTTAGAGAGTTTACATTTAGTGCCTTTGTTTACATTTTTAGTCTTTGTTAACATTTAGAGTCTTTCTTTAAATTTGTAGTCTTTGTTTACATTTGTAGTCTTTGTTTACATTTAAATTCTATGTTTACATTTGTAGTCTTTGTTTACATTTAAATTTTTTGTTTACATTTGTAGTCTTTGTTTACATTTCGAGTCTCTTTACATTTAGTGTCTTTGTTTAAATTTTGATACTTTGTTTTTATTTGTAGACTTTGTTTACATTTAGAATGTTTACATTTGGTGCCTTTGTTTACGTTCGTAGTCTTTGTTTACATGTGTAATCTTTGTATCAATTTAGAGTCTTTGTTTATATTTGTAGTCTTTGTTTACATTTGTTATCTTTGTTTACATTTGTTGTCTTTGTTTACATACAGAGCCTGTTTAAATTTGCACTCTTTGTTTACATGTCTTTGTTTACATTTAGAGACTGTTTACATTTTTAGTCTGTTAACATTTGTGCACTTTGTTTACATTTGTAGTCCGCTTACATTTAGAGCCTTTGTTTACATTTTAGTCTTTCTTTACCTTTAGAGTCTATGTTTACATTTACAATATTTGTTTACATTTAGAGATTTTGTTTACAGTTAGAGTCTGTTTACATTTGTAGTCTTTGTTTACATTTAGAGTCCTTTTTTACATTTGTAGTCATTGTTTACATATGTAGTCTTTGTTTACATTTCGAGTCTCTTTACATTTAGTGTCTTTTTTTAAATTTAGATTCTTTGTTTACATTTTTAGACTTTTTTATATTTAGAGTGTTTACATTTAGTGCCTTTGTTTATATTTGTAGTCTTTGTTTACCTTTAGAGTCCTTGTTTACATTTGTAGTCTTTGTTTACAATTAGATTCGTTGTTTACATTTAGAGTCTTAATTTACATTTCGAGTCTCTTTACATTTAGAATCTTTGTTTACATTTGTAGTCTTTGTTTACATTTGTAATCTTTGTTTACATTTAGTGATTTTGTTTACATTTAGATTCTTTGTTTACATTTGTAGATTTTGTTTACATTTAGAGAGTTTACATTTAGTGCCTTTGTTTACATTTTTAGTGTTTGTTTATATTTAGAGTCTTTGTTTACATTTGTAGTCTTTCTTTACATTTAGAGTACTTGTTTACATTTAGAGTCTTTGTTTACGTTTGTAGTCTTTATTTACATGTGTAATCTTTGTTTCCATGTAGAGTCTTTGTTTATATTTGTAATCTTTGTTTTCATGTAGAGCCTTTTTCTCATTCGTAGTCTTTGTTTACATTTGTTGTCTTTGTTTACATACAGAGCCTATTTAAATTTGCACTCGTTGTTTCCACGTATTTGTTTACATTTAGAGTCTTTGTTTATATTTTGAGCCTTTGTTTACATTTACACTCTTTGTTTACATTTTGAGTCTCTTAACATTTGTGCTCTTTGTTTACATCTGTAATCTGTTTACATTTAGAGCTTTGTTTACATTTGTTGTCTGTGTTTACATTTAGAGTCAGTTTACATTTGCAGTCTTTGTTTACATTTGTAGTCTTTGTTTACATTTAATGTCTGTTAACATTTGTGCTCTTTGTTTAATAATTTTGTATTCTTTGTTTACATTTGTAGTCCGCTTACATTTAGATTCTTTGTTTAAATTTAGAGGCTTTGTTTAAATTTGTAGACTGTTTACATTTAGAGCCTTTGTTTATATTTGTAGCCTTTCTTTAAATTTGTAGTCTTTGTTTACATTTGTAGTCTTTGTTTACATTTACAGTATTTGTTTACATATGTAGTCTTTGTTTACCTTTAGAGTCCTTGTTTACATTTGTAGTCATTGGTTACATTTGAAGTTTTTGTTTACATTTCGAGTCTCTTTACATTTAGTGCCTTTGTTTAAATTTTTAGTCTTTGTTTATATTTAGAGTCTTTGCTTACATTTGTAGTCTTTGTTTACATTTCGAGTCTCTTTACATTTAGTGTCTGTTTAAATTTAGATTCTTTGTTTACATTTTTAAACTTTTTTATATTTAGAGTGTTTGCATTTAGTGCCTTTGTTTACATTTGTAGTCTTTGTTTACCTTTAGAGTGTCTTTAAATTTAGTGTCTTTGTTTAAATTTAGATACTTTGTTTACATTTGTAGACTTTGTTTACATTTAGAATGTTTACATTTAGTGCCTTTGTTCACGTTCGTATGCTTTGTTTACATGTGTAATCTTTGTTTCAATTTAGAGTCTTTGTTTATATTTGTAGTCTTTGTTTACTTTTGTTATCTTTGTTTACATTTGTTGTCTTTGTTTACATACAGAGCCTGTATAAATTTGCACTCTTTGTTTACATTTAGAGACTGTTTACATTTTTAGTCTGTTAACATTTGTGCTCTTTGTTTACATTTGTAGTCCGCTTACATTTAGATTCTTTGTTTATTTTTAAAGGCTTTGTTTAAATTTGTAGTCTGTTTACATTTAGAGCCTTTGTTTACATTTGTAGTCTTTCTTTACCTTTAAAGTCTATGTTTACATTTACAATATTTGTTTACATTTAGAGATTTTGTTTACAGTTAGAGTCTGTTTACATTTGTAGTCTTTGTTTACATTTCGAGTGTTTGTTTACAATTAGAGCCTTTGTTTACATTCAGAGTCTTTGTTTACATTTGTAGTCTTTGTTTACAATTAGATTCCTTGTTTACATTTAGAGTCTTAGTTTACATTTCGAGTCTCTTTACATTTAGAATCTTTGTTTACATTTGTAGTCTTTGTTTACATTTGTAATCTTTGTTTACATTTAGATTCTGTTTACATTTAGTGATTTTGTTACATTTAGATTCTTTGTTTACATTTGTAGATTTTGTTTTGTAGATTTGTACATTTAGAGTCAGTTTACATTTGTAGTCTATGTTTATATTTGCAGTCTTTGTTTACATTTGTAGTCTTTGTTTACATTTAATGTCTGTTAACATTTGTGCTCTTTGTTTAATTTTGTATTCTTTGTTTACATTTGTAGTCCGCTTACATTTAGATTCTTTGTTTAAATTTAGAGGCTTTGTTTAAATTTGTAGTCTGTTTACATTTAGAGCCTTTGTTTACATTTGTAGTCTTTCTTTAAATTTGTAGTCTTTGTTTACATTTGTAGTCTTTGTTTACATTTAGAGTATTTGTTTACATATGTAGTCTTTGTTTACCTTTAGAGTCCTTGTTTATATTTGTAGTCTTTGTTTACATTTCGAGTCTCTTTATATTTAGTGTCTTTGTTTAAATTTAGATTCTTTGTTTACATTTTTAAACTTTTTTATATTTAGAGTGTTTACATTTAGTGCCTTTGTTTACATTTGTAGTCTTTGTTTACCTTTAGAGTCCTTGTTTACATTTGTAGTCTTTGTTTACAATTAGATTCCTTGTTTACATTTAGAGTCTTAGTTTACATTTCGAGTCTCTTTACATTTAGAATCTTTGTTTACATTTGTAGTCTTTGTTTACATTTAGATTCTGTTTACATTTAGTGATTTTCTTTACATTTAGATTCTTTGTTTTCATTTGTAGATTTTGTTTACATTTAGAGAGTTTACATTTAGTGCCTTTGTTTACATTTTTAGTCTTTGTTTATATTTAGAGTCTTTGTTTACATTTGTGGTCTTTCTTTACATTTAGAGTACTTGTTTACATTTAGAGTCTTTGTTTACGTTTGTAGTCTTTATTTACATGTGTAATCTTTGTTTCCATTTAGAGTCTTTGTTTATATTTGTAATCTTTGTTTTCATTTAGAGCCTTTTTATCATTCGTAGTCTTTATTTACATTTGTTGTCTTTGTTTACATACAGAGCCTATTTAAATTTGCACTCTTTGTTTCCACGTATTTGTTTACATTTAGAGTCTTTGTTTATATTTTGAGCCTTTGTTTACATTTACACTCTTTGTTTACATTTTGAGTCTCTTAACATTTGTGCTCTTTGTTTACATCTGTAATCTGTTTACATTCAGAGCTTTGTTTACATTTGTTGTCTGTGTTTACATTTAGAGTCAGTTTACATTTGTAGTCTATGTTTACATTTGCAGTCTTTGTTTACATTTGTAGTCTTTGTTTACATTTAATGTCTGTTAACATTTGTGCTCTTTGTTTAATAATTTTGTATTCTTTGTTTACATTTGTAGTCCGCTTACATTTAGATTCTTTGTTTAAATTTAGAGGCTTTGTTTAAATTTGTAGTCTGTTTACATTTAGAGCCTTTGTTTACATTTGTAGTCTTTCTTTAAATTTGTAGTCTTTGTTTACATTTGTAGTCTTTGTTTACATTTAGAGTATTTGTTTACATATGTAGTCTTTGTTTACCTTTAGAGTCCTTGTTTACATTTGTAGTCTTTGTTTACATTTCGAGTCTCTTTATATTTAGTGTCTTTGTTTAAATTTAGATTCTTTGTTTACATTTTTAGACTTTTTTATATTTAGAGTGTTTACATTTAGTGCCTTTGTTTACATTTGTAGTCTTTGTTTACCTTTAGAGTCCTTGTTTACATTTGTAGTCATTGGTTACATTTGAAGTTTTTGTTTACATTTCGAGTCTCTTTACATTTAGTGCCTTTGTTTAAATTTTTAGTCTTTGTTTATATTTAGAGTCTTTCTTTACATTTGTAGTCTTTCTTTACATTTAGAGTACTTGTTTACATTTAGAGTCTTTGTTTACGTTTGTAGTCTTTATTTACATGTGTAATCTTTGTTTCCATTTAGAGTCTTTTTCTCATTTGTAGTCTTTGTTTACATTTGTTGTCTTTGTTTAAATACAGAGCCTATTTAAATATGCACTCTTTGTTTCTACGTATTTGTTTACATTTAGAGTCTTTGTTTATATTTTGAGTCTTTGTTTACATTTACACTCTTTGTTTACATTTTGAGTCTCAACATTTGTGCTCTTTGTTTACATTTGTAATCTGTTTACATTTAGAGTCAGTTTACATTTGTAGTCTATGTTTACATTTGCAGTCATTGTTGACATTTGTAGTCTTTGTTTACATTTAATGTCTGTTAAATTTGTGCTCTTTGTTTAATTTTGTATTCTTTGTTTACATTTGTAGTCCGCTTACATTTAGATTCTTTGTTTAAATTTTGAGGCTTTGTTTAAATTTGTAGTCTGTTTACATTTAGAGCCTTTGTTTACATTTGTAGCCTTTCTTTACTTTTAGAGTCTATGTTTACATTTACAATATTTGTTTACAATTAGAGATTTTGTTTACAGATAGAGACTGTTTACATTTGTAGTCTTTGTTTACATTTAGAGTGTTTTTTTACAATTAGAGCCTTGGTTTACATTCAGAGTCTTTGTTTACATTTGTAGTCTTTGTTTACAATTAGATTCCTTGTTTACATTTAGAGTCTTAGTTTACATTTCGAGACTCTTTACATTTAGAATCTTTGTTTACATTTGTATTTTTTGTTTACATTTAGATTCTGTTTACATTTAGTGATTTTGTTTACATTTAGATTCTTTGTTTACATTTGTAGATTTTGTTTACATTAAGAGGGTTTACATTTAGTGCCTTTGTTTAAATTTTTAGTCTTTGTTTATATTTAGAGTCTTTGTTTACATTTGTAGTCTTTCTTTACATTTAGAGTACTTGTTTACATTTAGAGTCTTTGGTTACGTTTGTAGTCTTTATTTACATGTGTAATCTTTGTTTCCATTTAGAGACTTTTTCTCATTCGTAGTCTTTGTTTACATTTGTTGTCTTTGTTTAAATACAGAGCCTATTTAAATTTGCACTCTTTGTTTCTACGTATTTGTTTACATTTAGAGTCTTTGTTTATATTTTGAGTCTTTGTTTACATTTACACTCTTTGTTTACATTTTGAGTCTCAACATTTGTGCTCTTTGTTTACATTTGTAATCTGTTTACATTTAGAGCTTTGTTTACATGTGTTGTCTGTGTTTACATTTAGAGTCAGTTTACATTTGTAGTCTATGTTTACATTTGCAGTCTTCGTTTACATTTGTAGTCTTTGTTTACATTTAATGTCTGTTAACATTTGTGCTCTTTTTTAATTTTGTTTTCTTTGTTTACATTTGTAGTCCGCTTACATTTAGATTATTTGTTTAAATTTAGAGGCTTTGCTTAAATTTGTAGTCTGTTTACATTTAGAGCCTTTGTTTACATTTGTAGTCTTTCTCTAAATTTGTAGTCTTTGTTTACATTTGTAGTCTTTGTTTACATTTCGTGTCTCTTTACATTTAGTGTCTTTGTTTAAATTTAGATACTTTGTTTACATTTGTAGACTTTGTTTACATTTAGAATGTTTACATTTAGTGCCTTTGTTTACGTTCGTATTCTTTGTTTACATGTGTAATCTTTGTTTCAATTTAGAGTCTTTGTTTATATTTGTAGTCTTTGTTTACTTTTGTTATCTTTGTTTACATTTGTTGTCTTTGTTTACATACAGAGCCTGTATAAATTTGCACTCTTTGTTTACATGTCTTTGTTTACAATTAGAGACTGTTTACATTTTTAGTCTGTTAACATTTGTGCACTTTGTTTACATTTGTAATCCGCTTACATTTAGATTCTTTGTTTATTTTTAAAGGCATTGTTTAAATTTGTAGTCTGTTTACATTTAGAGCCTTTGTTTACATTTGTAGTCTTTCTTTACCTTTAGAGTCTATGTTTACATTTACAATATTTGTTTACATTTAGAGATTTTGTTTACAGTTAGAGTCTGTTTACATTTCTAGTCTTTGTTTACATTTCGAGTGTTTGTTTACAATTAGAGCCTTTGTTTACATTCAGAGTCTTTGTTTACATTTGTAGTCTTTGTTTACAATTAGATTCCTTGTTTACATTTAGAGTCTTAGTTTACATTTCGAGTCTCTTTACATTTAGAATCTTTGTTTACATTTGTAGTCTTTGTTTACATTTGTAATCTTTGTTTACATTTAGTGATTTTGTTTACATTTAGAGAGTTTACATTTAGTGCCTTTGTTTACATTTTTAGTTTTTGTTTTTATTTAGAGTCTTTGTTTACATTTGTAGTCTTTCTTTACATTTAGAGTACTTGTTTACATTTTGAGTCTTTGTTTACGTTTGTAGTCTTTATTTACATGTGTAATCTTTGTTTCCATTTAGAGTCTTTGTTTATATTTGTAATCTATGTTTTCATTTAGAGCCTTTTTCTCATTCGTAGTCTTTGTTTACATTTGTTGTCTTTGTTTACATACAGAGCGTATTTAAATTTGCACTCTTTGTTTCCACGTATTTGTTTACATTTAGAGTCTTTGTTTATATTTGTATTCTTTGTTTACATTTGTAGTCCGCTTACATTTAGATTCTTTGTTTAAATTTAGAGGCTTTGTTTAAATTTGTAGTCTGTTTACATTTAGAGCCTTTGTTTACATTTGTAGTCTTTCTTTAAATTTGTAGTCTTTGTTTACATTTGTAGTCTTTGTTTACATTTAGAGTATTTGTTTACATATGTAGCCTTTGTTTACCTTTAGAGTCCTTGTTTACATTTGTAGTCTTTGTTTACATTTCGAGTCTCTTTATATTTAGTGTCTTTGTTTAAATTTAGATTCTTTGTTTACATTTTTAGACTTTTTTATATTTAGAGTGTTTACATTTAGTGCCTTTGTTTACATTTGTAGTCTTTGTTTACCTTTAGAGTCCTTGTTTACATTTGTAGTCATTGGTTACATTTGAAGTTTTTGTTTACATTTCGAGTCTCTTTACATTTAGTGCCTTTGTTTAAATTTTTAGTCTTTGTTTATATTTAGAGTCTTTCTTTACATTTGTAGTCTTTCTTTACATTTAGAGTACTTGTTTACATTTAGAGTCTTTGTTTACGTTTGTAGTCTTTATTTACATGTGTAATCTTTGTTTCCATTTAGAGTCTTTTTCTCATTTGTAGTCTTTGTTTACATTTGTTGTCTTTGTTTAAATACAGAGCCTATTTAAATTTGCACTCTTCGTTTCTACGTATTTGTTTACATTTAGAGTCTTTGTTTATAATTTGAGTCTTTGTTTACTTTTACACTCTTTGTTTACATTTTGAGTCTCAACATTTGTGCTCTTTGTTTACATTTGTAATCTGTTTACATTTAGAGCTTTCTTTACATTTGTTGTCTGTGTTTACATTTAGAGTCAGTTTACATTTGTAGTCTATGTTTACATTTGCAGTCTTTGTTTACATTTGTAGTCTTTGTTTACATTTAATGTCTGTTAACATTTGTGCTCTTTTTTAATTTTGTCTTCTTTGTTTACATTTGCAGTCCGCTTACATTTAGATTATTTGTTTAAATTTAGAGGCTTTGTTTAAATTTGTAGTCTGTTTACATTTAGAGCCTTTGTTTACATTTGTAGTCTTTCTCTAAATTTGTAGTTTTTGTTTACATTTGTAGTCTTTGTTTACATTTCGAGTCTCTTTACATTTAGTGTCTGTTTAAATTTAGATTCTTTGTTTACATTTTTAGACTTTTTTATATTTAGAGTGTTTGCATTTAGTGCCTTTGTTTACATTTGTAGTCTTTGTTTACCTTTAGAGAGTCTTTACATTTAGTGTCTTTGTTTAAATTTAGATACTTTGTTTACATTTGTAGACTTTGTTTACATTTAGAATGTTTACATTTAGTGCCTTTGTTTACGTTCGTATGCTTTGTTTACATGTGTAATCTTTGTTTCAATTTAGAGTCTTTGTTTATATTTGTAGTCTTTGTTTACTTTTCTTATCTTTGTTTACATTTGTTGTCTTTGTTTACATACAGA
The DNA here is from genome assembly GCA_963930645.1 of Salticus scenicus. Lineage (NCBI taxonomy): Eukaryota > Metazoa > Arthropoda > Arachnida > Araneae > Salticidae > Salticus > Salticus scenicus. Next base: position 4,598,060 of record OZ005648.1, on the reverse strand, counting down.
GCCTGTATAAATTTGCACTCTTTGTTTACATGTCTTTGTTTACATTTAGAGACTGTTTACATTTTTAGTCTGTTAACATTTGTGCACTTTGTTTACATTTGTAATCCGCTTACATTTGGATTCTTTGTTTATTTTTAAAGGCATTGTTTAAATTTGTAGTCTGTTTACATTTAGAGCCTTTGTTTACATTTGTAGTCTTTCTTTACCTTTAGAGTCTATGTTTACATTTACAATATTTGTTTACATTTAGAGATTTTGTTTACAGTTAGAGTCTGTTTACATTTCTAGTCTTTGTTTACATTTCGAGTGTTTGTTTACAATTAGAGCCTTTGTTTACATTCAGAGTCTTTGTTTACATTTGTAGTCTTTGTTTACAATTAGATTCCTTGTTTACATTTAGAGTCTTAGTTTACATTTCGAGTCTCTTTACATTTAGAATCTTTGTTTACATTTGTAGTCTTTGTTTACATTTGTAATCTTTGTTTACATTTAGTGATTTTGTTTACATTTAGAGAGTTTACATTTAGTGCCTTTGTTTACATTTTTAGTTTTTGTTTTTATTTAGAGTCTTTGTTTACATTTGTAGTCTTTCTTTACATTTAGAGTACTTGTTTACATTTTGAGTCTTTGTTTACGTTTGTAGTCTTTATTTACATGTGTAATCTTTGTTTCCATTTAGAGTCTTTGTTTATATTTGTAATCTATGTTTTCATTTAGAGCCTTTTTCTCATTCGTAGTCTTTGTTTACATTTGTTGTCTTTGTTTACATACAGAGCGTATTTAAATTTGCACTCTTTGTTTCCACGTATTTGTTTACATTTAGAGTCTTTGTTTATATTTGTATTCTTTGTTTACATTTGTAGTCCGCTTACATTTAGATTCTTTGTTTAAATTTAGAGACTTTGTTTAAATTTGTAGTCTGTTTACATTTAGAGCCTTTGTTTACATTTGTAGTCTTTCTTTAAATTTGTAGTCTTTGTTTACATTTGTAGTCTTTGTTTACATTTAGAGTATTTGTTTACATATGTAGTCTTTGTTTACCTTTAGAGTCCTTGTTTACATTTGTAGTCTTTGTTTACATTTCGAGTCTCTTTATATTTAGTGTCTTTGTTTAAATTTAGATTCTTTGTTTACATTTTTAGACTTTTTTATATTTAGAGTGTTTACATTTAGTGCCTTTGTTTACATTTGTAGTCTTTGTTTACCTTTAGAGTCCTTGTTTACATTTGTAGTCATTGGTTACATTTGAAGTTTTTGTTTACATTTCGAGTCTCTTTACATTTAGTGCCTTTGTTTAAATTTTTAGTCTTTGTTTATATTTAGAGTCTTTCTTTACATTTGTAGTCTTTCTTTACATTCAGAGTCTTTGTTTACGTTTGTAGTCTTTATTTACATGTGTAATCTTTGTTTCCATTTAGAGTCTTTTTCTCATTTGTAGTCTTTGTTTACATTTGTTGTCTTTGTTTAAATACAGAGCCTATTTAAATATGCACTCTTTGTTTACATTTAGAGTCTTTGTTTATATTTTGAGTCTTTGTTTACATTTACACTCTTTGTTTACATTTTGAGTCTCAACATTTGTGCTCTTTGTTTACATTTGTAATCTGTTTACATTTAGAGTCAGTTTACATTTGTAGTCTATGTTTACATTTGCAGTCATTGTTGACATTTGTAGTCTTTGTTTACATTTAATGTCTGTTAAATTTGTGCTCTTTGTTTAATTTTGTATTCTTTGTTTACATTTGTAGTCCGCTTACATTTAGATTCTTTGTTTAAATTTTGAGGCTTTGTTTAAATTTGTAGTCTGTTTACATTTAGAGCCTTTGTTTACATTTGTAGCCTTTCTTTACTTTTAGAGTCTATGTTTACATTTACAATATTTGTTTACATTTAGAGATTTTGTTTACAGATAGAGACTGTTTACATTTGTAGTCTTTGTTTACATTTAGAGTGTTTTTTTACAATTAGAGCCTTGGTTTACATTCAGAGTCTTTGTTTACATTTGTAGTCTTTGTTTACAATTAGATTCCTTGTTTACATTTAGAGTCTTAGTTTACATTTCGAGACTCTTTACATTTAGAATCTTTGTTTACATTTGTATTTTTTGTTTACATTTAGATTCTGTTTACATTTAGTGATTTTGTTTACATTTAGATTCTTTGTTTTTATTTGTAGATTTTGTTTACATTAAGAGGGTTTACATTTAGTGCCTTTGTTTAAATTTTTAGTCTTTGTTTATATTTAGAGTCTTTGTTTACATTTGTATTTTTTGTTTACATTTAGATTCTGTTTACATTTAGTGATTTTGTTTACATTTAGATTCTTTGTTTACATTTGTAGATTTTGTTTACATTAAGAGGGTTTACATTTAGTGCCTTTGTTTAAATTTTTAGTCTTTGTTTATATTTAGAGTCTTTGTTTACATTTGTAGTCTTTCTTTACATTTAGAGTACTTGTTTACATTTAGAGTCTTTGGTTACGTTTGTAGTCTTTATTTACATGTGTAATCTTTGTTTCCATTTAGAGACTTTTTCTCATTCGTAGTCTTTGTTTACATTTGTTGTCTTTGTTTAAATACAGAGCCTATTTAAATTTGCACTCTTTGTTTCTACGTATTTGTTTACATTTAGAGTCTTTGTTTATATTTTGAGTCTTTGTTTACATTTACACTCTTTGTTTACATTTTGAGTCTCAACATTTGTGCTCTTTGTTTACATTTGTAATCTGTTTACATTTAGAGCTTTGTTTACATGTGTTGTCTGTGTTTACATTTAGAGTCAGTTTACATTTGTAGTCTATGTTTACATTTGCAGTCTTTGTTTACATTTGTAGTCTCTGTTTACATTTAATGTCTGTTAACATTTGTGCTCTTTTTTAATTTTGTTTTCTTTGTTTACATTTGTAGTCCGCTTACATTTAGATTATTTGTTTAAATTTAGAGGCTTTGTTTAAATTTGTAGTCTGTTTACATTTAGAGCCTTTGTTTACATTTGTAGTCTTTCTCTAAATTTGTAGTCTTTGTTTACATTTGTAGTCTTTGTTTACATTTCGTGTCTCTTTACATTTAGTGTCTTTGTTTAAATTTAGATACTTTGTTTACATTTGTAGACTTTGTTTACATTTAGAATGTTTACATTTAGTGCCTTTGTTTACGTTCGTATTCTTTGTTTACATGTGTAATCTTTGTTTCAATTTAGAGTCTTTGTTTATATTTGTAGTCTTTGTTTACTTTTGTTATCTTTGTTTACATTTGTTGTCTTTGTTTACATACAGAGCCTGTATAAATTTGCACTCTTTGTTTACATGTCTTTGTTTACATTTAGAGACTGTTTACATTTGTTGTCTTTGTTTACATACAGAGCCTCTATAAATTTGCACTCTTTGTTTACATGTCTTTGTTTACATTTAGAAACTGTTTACATTTTTAGTCTGTTAACATTTGTGCTCTTTGTTTACATTTGTAGTCCGCTTACATTTAGATTCTTTGTTTATTTTTAAAGGCTTTGTTTAAATTTGTAGTCTGTTTACATTTAGAGCCTTTGTTTACATTTGTAGTCTTTCTTTACCTTTAGAGTCTATGTTTACATTTACAATATTTGTTTACATTTAGAGATTTTGTTTACAGTTGTAGTCTTTGTTTACATTTAGAGTGCTTGTTTACAATTAGAGCCTTTTTTTACATTCAGAGTCTTTGTTTACATTTGTAGTCTTTGTTTACAATTAGATTCCTTGTTTACATTTAGAGTCTTAGTTTACATTTCGAGTCTCTTTACATTTAGAATCTTTGTTTACATTTGTAGTCTTTGTTTACATTTGTAGTCTTTGTTTACATTTAGATTCTGTTTACATTTAGTGATTTTGTTTACATTTAGATTCCTTGTTTACATTTGTAGATTTTGTTTATATTTAGAGTCTTTGTTTACATTTGTAGTCTTTCTTTACATTTAGAGTACTTTTTTACATTTAGAGTCTTTGTTTACGTTTGTAGTATTTATTTACATGTGTAATCTTTGTTTCCATTTAGATTTTTTGTTTATATTTGTAATCTTTGTTTTCATTTACAGCCTTTTTCTCATTCGTAGTCTTTGTTTACATTTGTTGTCTTTGTTTACATACAGAGCGTATTTAAATTTGCACTCTTTGTTTCCACGTATTTGTTTACATTTAGAGTCTTTGTTTATATTTTGAGTCTTTGTTTACATTTACACTCTTTGTTTACATTTTGAGTCTCTTACGCTTGTGCTTTTTGTTTACATTTGTAATCTGTTTACATTTAGAGCTTTGTTTACATTTGTTGTCTGTGTTTACATTTAGAGTCAGTTTTAATTTCTAGTCTATGTTTACATTTGCAGTCTTTGTTTACATTTGTAGTCTTTGTTTGCATTTAATGTCTGTTAACATTTGTGCTCTTTGTTTAATTTTGTATTCTTTGTTTACATTTGTAGTCCGCTTACATTTAGATTCTTTGTTTAAATTTAGAGGCTTTGTTTAAATTTGTAGTCTGTTTACATTTAGAGCCTTTGTTTACATTTGTAGTCTTTCTTTAAATTTGTAGTCTTTGTTTACATTTGTAGTCTTTGTTTACATTTAGAGTATTTGTTTACATATGTAGTCTTTGTTTACCTTTAGAGTCCTTGTTTACATTTGTAGTCTTTGTTTACATTTCGAGTCTCTTTATATTTAGTGTCTTTGTTTAAATTTAGATTCTTTGTTTACATTTTTAGACTTTTTTATATTCAGAGTGTTTACATTTAGTGCCTTTGTTTACATTTGTAGTCTTTGTTTACCTTTAGAGTCCTTGTTTACATTTGTAGTCATTGGTTACATTTGAAGTTTTTGTTTACATTTCGAGTCTCTTTACATTTAGTGCCTTTGTTTAAATTTTTAGTCTTTGTTTATATTTAGAGTCTTTCTTTACATTTGTAGTCTTCTTTACATTTAGAGTACTTGTTTACATTTAGAGTCTTTGTTTACGTTTGTAGTCTTTATTTACATGTGTAATCTTTGTTTCCATTTAGAGTCTTTTTCTCATTTGTAGTCTTTGTTTACATTTGTTGTCTTTGTTTAAATACAGAGCCTATTTAAATTTGCACTCTTTGTTTCTACGTATTTGTTTACATTTAGAGTCTTTGTTTATATTTTGAGTCTTTGTTTACATTTACACTCTTTGTTTACATTTTGAGTCTCAACATTTGTGCTCTTTGTTTACATTTGTAATCTGTTTACATTTAGAGCTTTGTTTACATTTGTTGTCTGTGTTTACATTTAGAGTCAGTTTACATTTGTAGTCTATGTTTACATTTGCAGTCATTGTTGACATTTGTAGTCTTTGTTTACATTTAATGTCTGTTAAATTTGTGCTCTTTGTTTAATTTTGTATTCTTTGTTTACATTTGTAGTCCGCTTACATTTAGATTCTTTGTTTAAATTTTGAGGCTTTGTTTAAATTTGTAGTCTGTTTACATTTAGAGCCTTTGTTTACATTTGTAGTCTTTCTTTACTTTTAGAGTCTATGTTTACATTTACAATATTTGTTTACATTTAGAGATTTTGTTTACAGATAGAGACTGTTTACATTTGTAGTCTTTGTTTACATTTAATGTCTGTTAACAATTGTGCTCTTTGTTTAATAATTTTGTATTCTTTGTTTACATTTGTAGTCCGCTTACATTAAGATTCTTTGTTTAAATTTAGAGGCTTTGTTTAAATTTGTAGTCTGTTTACATTTAGAGCATTTGTTTACATATGTAGTCTTTGTTTACCTTTAGAGTCCTTGTTTACATTTCGAGTCTCTTTATATTTAGTGTCTTTGTTTAAATTTAGATTCTTTGTTTACATTTTTAGACTTTTTTATATTTAGAGTGTTTACATTAAGTACCTTTGTTTACATTTGTAGTCTTTGTTTACTTTTAGATTCCTTGTTTACATCTGTAGTCATTGTTTACATTTGAAGTCTTTGTTTACATTTGAAGTCTTTGTTTACATTTCGAGTCTCTTTACATTTAGTGTCATTGTTTAAATTTAGATACTTTGTTTACATTTGTAGACTTTGTTTTCACTTAGAATGTTTACATTTAGTGCCTTTGTTTACGTTCGTAGTCTTTGTTTACATGTGTAATCTTTGTTTCAATTTAGAGTCTTTGTTTATATTTGTAGTCTTTGTTTACATTTGTTATCTTAGTTTACATTTGTTGTCTTTGTTTAAATACAGAGCCTGTTTAAATTTGCACTCTTTGTTTACATGTCTTTGTTTACATTTAGAGACTGTTTACATTTTTAGTCTGTTAACATTTGTGCACTTTGGTTAGATTTGTAGTCCGCTTACATTTAGTTTCTTTGTTTATTTTTAAAGGCTTTGTTTAAATTTGTAGTCTGTTTACATTTAGAGCCTTTGTTTACATTTGTAGTCTTTCTTTACCTTTAGAGTCTATGTTTACATTTACAATATTTGTTTACATTTAGAGATTTTGTTTACAGTTAGAGTCTGTTTACATTTGTAATCTTTGTTTACATTTAGAGTTTGTTTACAATTAGAGCTTTTGTTTACATTCAGAGTCTTTGTTTACATTTGTAGTCTTTGTTTACAATTAGATTCCTTGTTTACATTTCGAGTCTCTTTACATTTAGAATCTTTGTTTACATTTGTAGTCTTTGTTTACATTTGTAGTCTTTCTTTACATTTAGATTCTGTTTACATTTAGTGATTTTGTTTACATTTAGATACTTTGTTTACATTTCTAGATTTTGTTGACATTTAGAGAGTTTACATTTAGTGCCTTTGTTTACATTTTTAGTCTTTGTTAACATTTAGAGTCTTTCTTTAAATTTGTAGTCTTTGTTTACATTTGTAGTCTTTGTTTACATTTAAATTCTATGTTTACATTTGTAGTCTTTGTTTACATTTAAATTTTTTGTTTACATTTGTAGTCTTTGTTTACATTTCGAGTCTCTTTACATTTAGTGTCTTTGTTTAAATTTTGATACTTTGTTTTTATTTGTAGACTTTGTTTACATTTAGAATGTTTACATTTGGTGCCTTTGTTTACGTTCGTAGTCTTTGTTTACATGTGTAATCTTTGTATCAATTTAGAGTCTTTGTTTATATTTGTAGTCTTTGTTTACATTTGTTATCTTTGTTTACATTTGTTGTCTTTGTTTACATACAGAGCCTGTTTAAATTTGCACTCTTTGTTTACATGTCTTTGTTTACATTTAGAGACTGTTTACATTTTTAGTCTGTTAACATTTGTGCACTTTGTTTACATTTGTAGTCCGCTTACATTTAGAGCCTTTGTTTACATTTTAGTCTTTCTTTACCTTTAGAGTCTATGTTTACATTTACAATATTTGTTTACATTTAGAGATTTTGTTTACAGTTAGAGTCTGTTTACATTTGTAGTCTTTGTTTACATTTAGAGTCCTTTTTTACATTTGTAGTCATTGTTTACATATGTAGTCTTTGTTTACATTTCGAGTCTCTTTACATTTAGTGTCTTTTTTTAAATTTAGATTCTTTGTTTACATTTTTAGACTTTTTTATATTTAGAGTGTTTACATTTAGTGCCTTTGTTTATATTTGTAGTCTTTGTTTACCTTTAGAGTCCTTGTTTACATTTGTAGTCTTTGTTTACAATTAGATTCGTTGTTTACATTTAGAGTCTTAATTTACATTTCGAGTCTCTTTACATTTAGAATCTTTGTTTACATTTGTAGTCTTTGTTTACATTTGTAATCTTTGTTTACATTTAGTGATTTTGTTTACATTTAGATTCTTTGTTTACATTTGTAGATTTTGTTTACATTTAGAGAGTTTACATTTAGTGCCTTTGTTTACATTTTTAGTGTTTGTTTATATTTAGAGTCTTTGTTTACATTTGTAGTCTTTCTTTACATTTAGAGTACTTGTTTACATTTAGAGTCTTTGTTTACGTTTGTAGTCTTTATTTACATGTGTAATCTTTGTTTCCATGTAGAGTCTTTGTTTATATTTGTAATCTTTGTTTTCATGTAGAGCCTTTTTCTCATTCGTAGTCTTTGTTTACATTTGTTGTCTTTGTTTACATACAGAGCCTATTTAAATTTGCACTCGTTGTTTCCACGTATTTGTTTACATTTAGAGTCTTTGTTTATATTTTGAGCCTTTGTTTACATTTACACTCTTTGTTTACATTTTGAGTCTCTTAACATTTGTGCTCTTTGTTTACATCTGTAATCTGTTTACATTTAGAGCTTTGTTTACATTTGTTGTCTGTGTTTACATTTAGAGTCAGTTTACATTTGCAGTCTTTGTTTACATTTGTAGTCTTTGTTTACATTTAATGTCTGTTAACATTTGTGCTCTTTGTTTAATAATTTTGTATTCTTTGTTTACATTTGTAGTCCGCTTACATTTAGATTCTTTGTTTAAATTTAGAGGCTTTGTTTAAATTTGTAGACTGTTTACATTTAGAGCCTTTGTTTATATTTGTAGCCTTTCTTTAAATTTGTAGTCTTTGTTTACATTTGTAGTCTTTGTTTACATTTACAGTATTTGTTTACATATGTAGTCTTTGTTTACCTTTAGAGTCCTTGTTTACATTTGTAGTCATTGGTTACATTTGAAGTTTTTGTTTACATTTCGAGTCTCTTTACATTTAGTGCCTTTGTTTAAATTTTTAGTCTTTGTTTATATTTAGAGTCTTTGCTTACATTTGTAGTCTTTGTTTACATTTCGAGTCTCTTTACATTTAGTGTCTGTTTAAATTTAGATTCTTTGTTTACATTTTTAGACTTTTTTATATTTAGAGTGTTTGCATTTAGTGCCTTTGTTTACATTTGTAGTCTTTGTTTACCTTTAGAGTGTCTTTAAATTTAGTGTCTTTGTTTAAATTTAGATACTTTGTTTACATTTGTAGACTTTGTTTACATTTAGAATGTTTACATTTAGTGCCTTTGTTCACGTTCGTATGCTTTGTTTACATGTGTAATCTTTGTTTCAATTTAGAGTCTTTGTTTATATTTGTAGTCTTTGTTTACTTTTGTTATCTTTGTTTACATTTGTTGTCTTTGTTTACATACAGAGCCTGTATAAATTTGCACTCTTTGTTTACATTTAGAGACTGTTTACATTTTTAGTCTGTTAACATTTGTGCTCTTTGTTTACATTTGTAGTCCGCTTACATTTAGATTCTTTGTTTATTTTTAAAGGCTTTGTTTAAATTTGTAGTCTGTTTACATTTAGAGCCTTTGTTTACATTTGTAGTCTTTCTTTACCTTTAAAGTCTATGTTTACATTTACAATATTTGTTTACATTTAGAGATTTTGTTTACAGTTAGAGTCTGTTTACATTTGTAGTCTTTGTTTACATTTCGAGTGTTTGTTTACAATTAGAGCCTTTGTTTACATTCAGAGTCTTTGTTTACATTTGTAGTCTTTGTTTACAATTAGATTCCTTGTTTACATTTAGAGTCTTAGTTTACATTTCGAGTCTCTTTACATTTAGAATCTTTGTTTACATTTGTAGTCTTTGTTTACATTTGTAATCTTTGTTTACATTTAGATTCTGTTTACATTTAGTGATTTTGTTACATTTAGATTCTTTGTTTACATTTGTAGATTTTGTTTTGTAGATTTGTACATTTAGAGTCAGTTTACATTTGTAGTCTATGTTTATATTTGCAGTCTTTGTTTACATTTGTAGTCTTTGTTTACATTTAATGTCTGTTAACATTTGTGCTCTTTGTTTAATTTTGTATTCTTTGTTTACATTTGTAGTCCGCTTACATTTAGATTCTTTGTTTAAATTTAGAGGCTTTGTTTAAATTTGTAGTCTGTTTACATTTAGAGCCTTTGTTTACATTTGTAGTCTTTCTTTAAATTTGTAGTCTTTGTTTACATTTGTAGTCTTTGTTTACATTTAGAGTATTTGTTTACATATGTAGTCTTTGTTTACCTTTAGAGTCCTTGTTTATATTTGTAGTCTTTGTTTACATTTCGAGTCTCTTTATATTTAGTGTCTTTGTTTAAATTTAGATTCTTTGTTTACATTTTTAAACTTTTTTATATTTAGAGTGTTTACATTTAGTGCCTTTGTTTACATTTGTAGTCTTTGTTTACCTTTAGAGTCCTTGTTTACATTTGTAGTCTTTGTTTACAATTAGATTCCTTGTTTACATTTAGAGTCTTAGTTTACATTTCGAGTCTCTTTACATTTAGAATCTTTGTTTACATTTGTAGTCTTTGTTTACATTTAGATTCTGTTTACATTTAGTGATTTTCTTTACATTTAGATTCTTTGTTTTCATTTGTAGATTTTGTTTACATTTAGAGAGTTTACATTTAGTGCCTTTGTTTACATTTTTAGTCTTTGTTTATATTTAGAGTCTTTGTTTACATTTGTGGTCTTTCTTTACATTTAGAGTACTTGTTTACATTTAGAGTCTTTGTTTACGTTTGTAGTCTTTATTTACATGTGTAATCTTTGTTTCCATTTAGAGTCTTTGTTTATATTTGTAATCTTTGTTTTCATTTAGAGCCTTTTTATCATTCGTAGTCTTTATTTACATTTGTTGTCTTTGTTTACATACAGAGCCTATTTAAATTTGCACTCTTTGTTTCCACGTATTTGTTTACATTTAGAGTCTTTGTTTATATTTTGAGCCTTTGTTTACATTTACACTCTTTGTTTACATTTTGAGTCTCTTAACATTTGTGCTCTTTGTTTACATCTGTAATCTGTTTACATTCAGAGCTTTGTTTACATTTGTTGTCTGTGTTTACATTTAGAGTCAGTTTACATTTGTAGTCTATGTTTACATTTGCAGTCTTTGTTTACATTTGTAGTCTTTGTTTACATTTAATGTCTGTTAACATTTGTGCTCTTTGTTTAATAATTTTGTATTCTTTGTTTACATTTGTAGTCCGCTTACATTTAGATTCTTTGTTTAAATTTAGAGGCTTTGTTTAAATTTGTAGTCTGTTTACATTTAGAGCCTTTGTTTACATTTGTAGTCTTTCTTTAAATTTGTAGTCTTTGTTTACATTTGTAGTCTTTGTTTACATTTAGAGTATTTGTTTACATATGTAGTCTTTGTTTACCTTTAGAGTCCTTGTTTACATTTGTAGTCTTTGTTTACATTTCGAGTCTCTTTATATTTAGTGTCTTTGTTTAAATTTAGATTCTTTGTTTACATTTTTAGACTTTTTTATATTTAGAGTGTTTACATTTAGTGCCTTTGTTTACATTTGTAGTCTTTGTTTACCTTTAGAGTCCTTGTTTACATTTGTAGTCATTGGTTACATTTGAAGTTGTTGTTTACATTTCGAGTCTCTTTACATTTAGTGCCTTTGTTTAAATTTTTAGTCTTTGTTTATATTTAGAGTCTTTCTTTACATTTGTAGTCTTTCTTTACATTTAGAGTACTTGTTTACATTTAGAGTCTTTGTTTACGTTTGTAGTCTTTATTTACATGTGTAATCTTTGTTTCCATTTACAGTCTTTTTCTCATTTGTAGTCTTTGTTTACATTTGTTGTCTTTGTTTAAATACAGAGCCTATTTAAATTTGCACTCTTTGTTTCTACGTATTTGTTTACATTTAGAGTCTTTGTTTATATTTTGAGTCTTTGTTTACATTTACACTCTTTGTTTACATTTTGAGTCTCAACATTTGTGCTCTTTGTTTACATTTGTAATCTGTTTACATTTAGATCTTTGTTTACATTTGTTGTCTGTGTTTACATTTAGAGTCAGTTTACATTTGTAGTCTATGTTTACATTTGCAGTCATTGTTTACATTTGTAGTCTTTGTTTACATTTAATGTCTGTTAAATTTGTGCTCTTTGTTTAATTTTGTATTCTTTGTTTACATTTGTAGTCCGCTTACATTTAGATTCTTTGTTTAAATTTTGAGGCTTTGTTTAAATTTGTAGTCTGTTTACATTTAGAGCCTTTGTTTACATTTGTAGTCTTTCTTTACTTTTAGAGTCTATGTTTACATTTACAATATTTGTTTACATTTAGAGATTTTGTTTACAGATAGAGACTGTTTACATTTGTAGTCTTTGTTTACATTTAATGTCTGTTAACAATTGTGCTCTTTGTTTAATAATTTTGTATTCTTTGTTTACATTTGTAGTCCGCTTACATTAAGATTCTTTGTTTAAATTTAGTGGCTTTGTTTAAATTTGTAGTCTGTTTCCATTTAGAGTATTTGTTTACATATGTAGTCTTTGTTTACCTTTAGAGTCCTTGTTTACATTTCGAGTCTCTTTATATTTAGTGTCATTGTTTAAATTTAGATACTTTGTTTACATTTGTAGACTTTGTTTTCATTTAGAATGTTTACATTTAGTGCCTTTGTTTACGTTCGTAGTCTTTGTTTACATGTGTAATCTTTGTTTCAATTTAGAGTCTTTGTTTATATTTGTAGTCTTTGTTTACATTTGTTATCTTAGTTTACATTTGTTGTCTTTGTTTAAATACAGAGCCTGTTTAAATTTGCACTCTTTGTTTACATGTCTTTGTTTACATTTAGAGACTGTTTACATTTTTAGTCTGTTAACATTTGTGCACTTTGGTTAGATTTTTAGTCCGCTTACATTTAGTTTCTTTGTTTATTTTTAAAGGCTTTGTTTAAATTTGTAGTCTGTTTACATTTAGAGCCTTTGTTTACATTTGTAGTCTTTCTTTACCTTTAGAGTCTATGTTTACATTTACAATATTTGTTTACATTTAGATTCCTTGTTTACATTTAGAGTCTTAGTTTACATTTCGAGTCTCTTTACATTTAGAATCTTTGTTTACATTTGTAGTCTTCGTTTACATTTAGATTCTGTTTACATTTAGTGATTTTGTTTACATTCAGATTCTTTGTTTACATTTGTAGATTTTGTTTACATTTAGAGAGTTTACATTTAGTGCCTTTGTTTACATTTTTAGTCTTTGTTTATATTTAGAGTCTTTGTTTACATTTGTAGTCTTTCTTTACATTTAGATTATTTGTTTAAATTTAGACGCTTTGTTTAAATTTGTAGTCTGTTTACATTTAGAGCCTTTGTTTACATTTGTAGTCTTTCTTTAAATTTGTAGTCTTTGTTTACATTTGTAGTCTTTGTTTACATTTAGAGTATTTGTTTACATATGTAGTCTTTGTTTACCTTTAGAGTCCTTGTTTACATTTGTAGTCTTTGTTTACATTTCGAGTCTCTTTATATTTAGTGTCTTTGTTTAAATTTAGATTCTTTGTTTACATTTTTAGACTTTTTTATATTTAGAGTGTTTACATTTAGTGCCTTTGTTTACATTTGTAGTCTTTGTTTACCTTTAGAGTCCTTGTTTACATTTGTAGTCTTTGTTTACAATTAGATTCCTTGTTTACATTTAGAGTCTTAGTTTACATTTCGAGTCTCTTTACATTTAGAATCTTTGTTTACATTTGTAGTCTTTGTTTACATTTAGATTCTGTTTACATTTAGTGATTTTCTTTACATTTAGATTCTTTGTTTTCATTTGTAGATTTTGTTTACATTTAGAGAGTTTACATTTAGTGCCTTTGTTTACATTTTTAGTCTTTGTTTATATTTAGAGTCTTTGTTTACATTTGTGGTCTTTCTTTACATTTAGAGTACTTGTTTACATTTAGAGTCTTTGTTTACGTTTGTAGTCTTTATTTACATGTGTAATCTTTGTTTCCATTTAGAGTCTTTGTTTATATTTGTAATCTTTGTTTTCATTTAGAGCCTTTTTCTCATTCGTAGTCTTTATTTACATTTGTTGTCTTTGTTTACATTCAGAGCCTATTTAAATTTGCACTCTTTGTTTCCACGTATTTGTTTACATTTAGAGTCTTTGTTTATATTTTGAGCCTTTGTTTACATTTACACTCTTTGTTTACATTTTGAGTCTCTTAACATTTGTGCTCTTTGTTTACATCTGTAATCTGTTTACATTCAGAGCTTTGTTTACATTTGTTGTCTGTGTTTACATTTAGAGTCAGTTTACATTTGTAGTCTATGTTTATATTTGCAGTCTTTGTTTACATTTGTAGTCTTTGTTTACATTTAATGTCTGTTAACATTTGTGCTCTTTGTTTAATAATTTTGTATTCTTTGTTTACATTTGTAGTCCGCTTACATTTAGATTCTTTGTTTAAATTTAGAGGCTTTGTTTAAATTTGTAGTCTGTTTACATTTAGAGCCTTTGTTTACATTTGTAGTCTTTCTTTAAATTTGTAGTCTTTGTTTACATTTGTAGTCTTTGTTTACATTTAGAGTATTTGTTTACATATGTAGTCTTTGTTTACCTTTAGATTCCTTGTTTACATTTGTAGTCTTTGTTTACATTTCGAGTCTCTTTATATTTAGTGTCTTTGTTTAAATTTAGATTCTTTGTTTACATTTTTAGACTTTTTTATATTTAGAGTGTTTACATTTAGTGCCTTTGTTTACATTTGTAGTCTTTGTTTACCTTTAGAGTCCTTGTTTACATTTGTAGTCATTGGTTACATTTGAAGTTGTTGTTTACATTTCGAGCCTCTTTACATTTAGTGCCTTTGTTTAAATTTTTAGTCTTTGTTTATATTTAGAGTCTTTCTTTACATTTGTAGTCTTTCTTTACATTTAGAGTACTTGTTTACATTTAGAGTCTTTGTTTACGTTTGTAGTCTTTATTTACATGTGTAATCTTTGTTTCCATTTAGAGTCTTTTTCTCATTTGTAGTCTTTGTTTACATTTGTTGTCTTTGTTTAAATACAGAGCCTATTTAAATTTGCACTCTTTGTTTCTACGTATTTGTTTACATTTAGAGTCTTTGTTTATATTTTGAGTCTTTGTTTACATTTACACTCTTTGTTTACATTTTGAGTCTCAACATTTGTGCTCTTTGTTTACATTTGTAATCTGTTTACATTTAGAGCTTTGTTTACATTTGTTGTCTGTGTTTACATTTAGAGTCAGTTTACATTTGTAGTCTATGTTTACATTTGCAGTCTTTGTTTACATTTGTAGTCTTTGTTTACATTTAATGTCTGTTAACTTTTGTGCTCTTTGTTTAATAATTTTGTATTCTTTGTTTACATTTGTAGTCCGCTTACATTAAGATTCTTTGTTTAAATTTGTAGTCTGTTTACATTTAGAGCCTTTGTTTACATTTGTAGTCTTTCTTTAAATTTGTAGTCTTTGTTTACATTTGTAGTCTTTGTTTACATTTAGAGTATTTGTTTACATATGTAGTCTTTGTTTACCTTTAGAGTCCTTGTTTACATTTGTAGTCTTTGTTTACATTTCGAGTCTCTTTATATTTAGTGTCTTTGTTTAAATTTATATTCTTTGTTTACATTTTTAGACTTTTTTATATTTAGAGTGTTTACATTTAGTGCCTTTGTTTACATTTGTAGTCTTTGTTTACCTTTAGAGTCCTTGTTTACATTTGTAGTCATTGGTTACATTTGAAGTTTTTGTTTACATTTCGAGTCTCTTTACATTTAGTGCCTTTGTTTAAATTTTTAGTCTTTGTTTATATTTAGAGTCTTTCTTTACATTTGTAGTCTTTCTTTACATTTAGAGTACTAGTTTACATTTAGAGTCTTTGTTTACGTTTGTAGTCTTTATTTACATGTGTAATCTTTGTTTCCATTTAGAGTCTTTTTCTCATTTGTAGTCTTTGTTTACATTTACAATATTTGTTTACATTTAGAGATTTTGTTTACAGATAGAGACTGTTTACATTTGTAGTCTTTGTTTAGATTTAGAGTGTTTTTTTACAATTAGAGCCTTGGTTTACTTTCAGAGTCTTTGTTTACATTTGTAGTCTTTGTTTACAATTTGATTCCTTGTTTACATTTAGAGTCTTAGTTTACATTTCGAGACTCTTTACATTTAGAATCTTTGTTTACATTTGTATTTTTTGTTTACATTTAGATTCTGTTTACATTTAGTGATTTTGTTTACATTTAGATTTTTGTTTACATTTGTAGATTTTGTTTACATTAAGAGGGTTTACATTTAGTGCCTTTGTTTAAATTTTTAGTCTTTGTTTATATTTAGAGTCTTTGTTTACATTTGTAGTCTTTCTTTACATTTAGAGTACTTGTTTACATTTAGAGTCTTTGGTTACGTTTGTAGTCTTTATTTACATGTGTAATCTTTGTTTCCATTTAGAGACTTTTTCTCATTCGTAGTCTTTGTTTACATTTGTTGTCTTTGTTTAAATACAGAGCCTATTTAAATTTGCACTCTTTGTTTCTACGTATTTGTTTACATTTAGAGTCTTTGTTTATATTTTGAGTCTTTGTTTACATTTACAATCTTTGTTTACATTTTGAGTCTCAACATTTGTGCTCTTTGTTTACATTTGTAATCTGTTTACATTTAGAGCTTTGTTTACATTTGTTGTCTGTGTTTACATTTAGAGTCAGTTTACATTTGTAGTCTATGTTTACATTTGCATTCTTTGTTTATATTTGTAGTCTTTGTTTACATTTAATGTCTGGTAACATTTGTGCTCTTTTTTAATTTTGTTTTCTTTGTTTACATTTGTAGTCCGCTTACATTTAGATTATTTGTTTAAATTTAGAGGCTTTGTTTAAATTTGTAGTCTGTTTACATTTAGAGCCTTTGTTTACATTTGTAGTCTTTCTCTAAATTTGTAGTCTTTGTTTACATTTGTAGTCTTTGTTTACATTTCGTGTCTCTTTACATTTAGTGTCTTTGTTTAAATTTAGATACTTTGTTTACATTTGTAAACTTTGTTTACATTTAGAATGTTTACATTTAGTGCCTTTGTTTACGTTCGTATTCTTTGTTTACATGTGTAATCTTTGTTTCAATTTTGAGTCTTTGTTTATATTTGTAGTCTTTGTTTACTTTTGTTATCTTTGTTTACATTTGTTGTCTTTGTTTACATACAGAGCCTGTATAAATTTGCACTCTTTGTTTACATGTCTTTGTTTACATTTAGAGACTGTTTACATTTGTTGTCTTTGTTTACATACAGAGCCTGTATAAATTTGCACTCTTTGTTTACATGTCTTTGTTTACATTTAAGACTGTTTACATTTTTAGTCTGTTAACATTTGTGCTCTTTGTTTACATTTGTAGTCCGCTTACATTTAGATTCTTTGTTTATTTTTAAAGGCTTTGTTTAAATTTGTAGTCTGTTTACATTTAGAGCCTTTGTTTACATTTGTAGTCTTTCTTTACCTTTAGAGTCTATGTTTACATTTACAATATTTGTTTACATTTAGAGATTTTGTTTACAGTTAGAGTCTGTTTACATTTGTAGTCTTTGTTTACATTTGTAGTCTTTGTTTACATTTAGATTCTGTTTACATTTAGTGATTTTGTTTACATTTAGATTCTTTGTTTACATTTGTAGATTTTGTTTACATTTAGTGCCTTTGTTTACATTTTTAGTCTTTGTTTATATTTAGAGTCTTTGTTTACATTTGTAGTCTTTCTTTACATTTAGAGTACTTGTTTACATTTAGAGTCTTTGTTTACGTTTGTAGTATTTATTTACATGTGTAATCTTTGTTTCCATTTAGATTTTTTGTTTATATTTGTAATCTTTGTTTTCATTTACAGCCTTTTTCTCATTCGTAGTCTTTGTTTACATTTGTTGTCTTTGTTTACATACAGAGCGTATTTAAATTTGCACTCTTTGTTTCCACGTATTTGTTTACATTTAGAGTCTTTGTTTATATTTTGAGTCTTTGTTTACATTTACACTCTTTGTTTACATTTTGAGTCTCTTACGCTTGTGCTCTTTGTTTACATTTGTAATCTGTTTACATTTAGAGCTTTGTTTACATTTGTTGTCTGTGTTTACATTTAGAGTCAGTTTTAATTTGTAGTCTATGTTTACATTTGCAGTCTTTGTTTACATTTGTTGTCTTTGTTTACATTTAATGTCTGTTAACATTTGTGCTCTTTGTTTAATTTTGTATTCTTTGTTTACATTTGTAGTCCGCTTACATTTAGATTCTTTGTTTAAATTTAGAGGCTTTGTTTAAATTTGTAGTCTGTTTACATTTAGAGCCTTTGTTTACATTTGTAGTCTTTCTTTAAATTTGTAGTCTTTGTTTACATTTGTAGTCTTTGTTTACATATAGAGCCTTTGTTTACATTTAGAGTATTTGTTTACATATGTAGTCTTTGTTTACCTTTAGATTCCTTGTTTACATTTGTAGTCTTTGTTTACATTTCGAGTCTCTTTACATTTAGTGTCTTTGTTTAAATTTAGATTCTTTGTTTACATTTTTAGACTTTTTTATATTTAGAGTGTTTACATTTAGTTCCTTTGTTTACATTTGTAGTCTTTGTTTACCTTTGGAGTCCTTGTTTACATTTGTAGTCATTGTTTACATTTGTAGTCGTTGTTTACATTTCGAGTCTCTTTACATTTAGTGTCTTTGTTTAAATTTAGATACTTTGTTTACATTTGTAGACTTTGTTTACATTTAGTGCCTTTGTTTACGTTCGTAGTCTTTGTTTGCATGTGTAATCTTTGTTTCAATTTAGAGTCTTTGTTTATATTTGTAGTCTTTGTTTACATTTGTTATCTTTGTTCACATTTGTTGTCTTTGTTTAAATACAGAGCCTGTTTAAATTTGCAATCTTTGTTTACATGTCTTTGTTTACATTTAGAGACTGTTTACATTTTTAGTCTGTTAACATTTGTGCACTTTGTTTACATTTGTAGTCCGCTTACATTTAGATTCTTTGTTTATTTTTAAAGGCTTTGTTTAAATTTGTAGTCTGTTTACATTTAGAGCCTTTGTTTACATTTGTAGTCTTTCTTTACCTTTAGAGTCTATGTTTACATTTACAATATTTGTTTACATTTAGAGATTTTGTTTACAGTTAGAGTCTGTTTACATTTGTAGTCTTTGTTTACATTTGTAGTCTTTGTTTACAATTAGATTCCTTGTTTACATTTAGAGTCTTAGTTTACATTTCGAGTCTCTTTACATTTAGAATCTTTGTTTACATTTGTAGTCTTTGTTTACATTTGTAATCTTTGTTTACATTTAGATTCTGTTTACATTTAGTGATTTTGTTTACATTTAGATTCTTTGTTTACATTTGTAGATTTTGTTTACATTTAGAGAGTTTACATTTAGTGCCTTTGTTTACATTTTTAGTCTTTGTTTACCTTTAGATTCCTTGTTTACATTTGTAGTCATTGTTTACATTTGTAGTCTTTGTTTACATTTGTAGTCTTTGTTTACATTTCGAGTCTCTTTACATTTAGTGTCTTTGTTTAAATTTAGATTCTTTGTTTACATTTTTAGACTTTTTTATATTTAGAGTGTTTACATTTATTTCCTTTGTTTACATTTGTAGTCTTTGTTTACCTTTAGAGTCCTTGTTTACATTTGTAGTCATTGTTTACATTTGTAGTCTTTGTTTACATTTCGAGTCTCTTTAGATTTAGTCTCTTTGTTTAAATTTAGATACTTTGTTTACATTTGTAGAATTTGTTTATATTTAGTGCATTTGTTTACGTTCGTAGTCTTTGTTTACATGTGTAATCTTTGTTTCAATTTAGAGTCTTTGTTTATATTTGTAGTCTTTGTTTACATTTGTTATCTTTGTTTAAATTTGTTGTCTTTGTTTACATACAGAGCCTCTTTAAATTTGCACTCTTTGTTTACATGTCTTTGTTTACATTTAGAGACTGTTTACATTTTTAGTCTGTTAACATTTGTGCACTTTGTTTACATTTGTAGTCCGCTTACATTTAGATTCTTTGTTTTTTTTTAAAGGCTTTGCTTAAATTTGTAGTCTGTTTACATTTAGAGCCTTTGTTTACATTTGTATTCTTTCTTTACCTTTAGAGTCTATGTTTACATTTACAATATTTGTTTACATTTAGAGATTTTGTTTACAGTTAGTCTGTTTACATTTGTAGTCTTTGTTTACATTTCGAGTGTTTGTTTACAATTAGAGCCTTTGTTTACATTCAGAGTATTTGTTTACATTTGTAGTCTTTGTTTACAATTAGATTCCTTGTTTACATTTAGAGTCTTAGTTTACATTTCGAGTCTCTTTACATTTAGAATCTTTGTTTACATTTGTAGTCTTTGTTTACATTTGTAATCTTTGTTTACATTTAGATTCTGTTTACATTTAGTGATTTTGTTTACATTTAGATTCTTTGTTTACATTTGTAGATTTTGTTTACGTTTAGAGAGTTTACATTTAGTGCCTTTGTTTACATTTGTAGTCTTTCTTTACATTTAGAGTACTTGTTTCCATTTAGAGTCTTTGTTTACGTTTGTAGTCTTTATTTACATGTGTAATCTTTGTTTCCATTTAGAGTCTTTGTTTATATTTGTAATCTTTGTTTTCATTTAGAGCCTTTTTCTCATTCGTAGTCTTTGTTTACATTTGTTGTCTTTGTTTACATACAGAGCCTATTTAAATTTGCACTCTTTGTTTCCACGTATTTGTTTACATTTAGAGTCTTTGTTTATATTTTGAGTCTTTGTTTACATTTACACTCTTTGTTTACATTTTGAGTCTCAACATTTGTGCTCTTTGTTTACATTTGTAATCTGTTTACATTTAGGGCTTTGTTTACATTTGTTGTCTGTGTTTACATTTAGAGTCAGTTTACATTTGTAGTCTATGTTTACATTTGCAGTCTTTGTTTACATTTGTAGTCTTTGTTTACATTTAATGTCTGTTAACATTTGTGCTCTTTTTTAATTTTGTTTTCTTTGTTTACATTTGTAGTCCGCTTACATTTAGATTATTTGTTTAAATTTAGAGGCTTTGTTTAAATTTGTAGTCTGTTTACATTTAGAGCCTTTGTTTACATTTGTAGTCTTTCTCTAAATTTGTAGTCTTTGTTTACATTTCGTGTCTCTTTTCATTTAGTGTCTTTGTTTATATTTAGAGTCTTTGTTTACATTTGTAGTCTTTCTTTACATTTAGAGGACTTGTTTACATTTAGAGTCTTTGTTTACGTTTGTAGTATTTATTTACATGTGTAATCTTTGTTTCCATTTAGATTTTTTGCTTATATTTGTAATCTTTGTTTTCATTTACAGCCTTTTTCTCATTCGTAGTCTTTGTTTACATTTGTTGTCTTTGTTTACATACAGAGCGTATTTAAATTTGCACTCTTTGTTTCCACGTATTTGTTTACATTTAGAGTCTTTGTTTATATTTTGAGTCTTTGTTTACATTTACACTCTTTGTTTACATTTTGAGTCTCTTACGCTTGTGCTCTTTGTTTACATTTGTAATCTGTTTACATTTAGAGCTTTGTTTACATTTGTTGTCTGTGTTTACATTTAGAGTCAGTTTTAATTTGTAGTCTATGTTTACATTTGCAGTCTTTGTTTACATTTGTAGTCTTTGTTTACATTTAATGTCTGTTAACATTTGTGCTCTTTGTTTAATTTTGTATTCTTTGTTTACAATTGTAGTCCGCTTACATTTAGATTCTTTGTTTAAATTTAGAGGCTTTGTTTAAATTTGTAGTCTGTTTACATTTAGAGCCTTTGTTTACATTTGTAGTCTTTCTTTAAATTTGTAGTCTTTGTTTACATTTGTAGTCTTTGTTTACATATAGAGCCTTTGTTTACATTTAGAGTATTTGTTTACATATGTAGTCTTTGTTTACCTTTAGATTCCTTGTTTACATTTGTAGTCTTTGTTTACATTTCGAGTCTCTTTACATTTAGTGTCTTTGTTTAAATTTAGATTCTTTGTTTACATTTTTAGACTTTTTTATATTTAGAGTGTTTACATTTAGTTCCTTTGTTTACATTTGTAGTCTTTGTTTACCTTTAGAGTCCTTGTTTACATTTGTAGTCATTGTTTACATTTGTAGTCGTTGTTTACATTTCGAGTCTCTTTACATTTAGTGTCTTTGTTTAAATTTAGATTCTTTGTTTACATTTTTAGACTTTTTTATATTTAGAGTGTTTACATTTAGTTCCTTTGTTTACATTTGTAGTCTTTGTTTACCTTTAGAGTCCTTGTTTACATTTGTAGTCATTGTTTACATTTGTAGTCGTTGTTTACATTTCGAGTCTCTTTACATTT
Organism: Salticus scenicus; assembly: GCA_963930645.1. Taxonomy (NCBI): domain Eukaryota; kingdom Metazoa; phylum Arthropoda; class Arachnida; order Araneae; family Salticidae; genus Salticus; species Salticus scenicus. The sequence goes on along the minus strand of OZ005648.1, from coordinate 4,576,022 downwards.
AGAGCCTTTGTTTACATTTGTAGTCTTTCTTTACCTTTAGAGTCTATGTTTACATTTACAATATTTGTTTACATTTAGAGATTTTGTTTACAGTTAGAGTCTGTTTACATTTGTAGTCTATGTTTACATTTCGAGTGTTTGTTTACAATTAGAGCCTTTGTTTACATTCAGAGTCTTTGTTTACATTTGTAGCCTTTGTTTACAATTAGATTCCTTGTTTACATTTAGAGTCTTAGTTTACATTTCGAGTCTCTTTACATTTAGAATCTTTGTTTACATTTGTAGTCTTTGTTTACATTTGTAATCTTTGTTTACATTTAGATTCTGTTTACATTTAGTGATTTTGTTTACATTTAGATTCTTTGTTTACATTTGTAGATTTTGTTTACATTTAGAGAGTTTACATTTAGTGCCTTTGTTTACATTTTTAGTCTTTGTTTACCTTTAGATTCCTTGTTTACATTTGTAGTCATTGTTTACATTTGTAGTCTTTGTTTACATTTGTAGTCTTTGTTTACATTTCGAGTCTCTTTACATTTAGTGTCTTTGTTTAAATTTAGATTCTTTGTTTACATTTTTAGACTTTTTTATATTTAGAGTGTTTACATTTATTTCCTTTGTTTACATTTGTAGTCTTTGTTTACCTTTAGAGTCCTTGTTTACATTTGTAGTCATTGTTTACATTTGTAGTCTTTGTTTACATTTCGAGTCTCTTTAGATTTAGTCTCTTTGTTTAAATTTAGATACTTTGTTTACATTTGTAGAATTTGTTTATATTTAGTGTATTTGTTTACGTTCGTAGTCTTTGTTTACATGTGTAATCTTTGTTTCAATTTAGAGTCTTTGTTTATATTTGTAGTCTTTGTTTACATTTGTTATCTTTGTTTAAATTTGTTGTCTTTGTTTACATACAGAGCCTCTTTAAATTTGCACTCTTTGTTTACATGTCTTTGTTTACATTTAGAGACTGTTTACATTTTTAGTCTGTTAACATTTGTGCACTTTGTTTACATTTGTAGTCCGCTTACATTTAGATTCTTTGTTTATTTTTAAAGGCTTTGCTTAAATTTGTAGTCTGTTTACATTTAGAGCCTTTGTTTACATTTGTAGTCTTTGTTTACATTTCGAGTGTTTGTTTACAATTAGAGCCTTTGTTTACATTCAGAGTATTTGTTTACATTTGTAGTCTTTGTTTACATTTAATGTCTTTGTTTACATACAGAGCCTATTTAAATTTGCACTCTTTGTTTCCACGTATTTGTTTACATTTAGAGTCTTTGTTTATATTTTGAGCCTTTGTTTACATTTACACTCTTTGTTTACATTTTGAGTCTCTTAACATTTGTGCTCTTTGTTTACATTTGTAATCTGTTTACATTTAGAGCTTTGTTTACATTTGTTGTCTGTGTTTACATTTAGAGTCAGTTTACATTTGTAGTCTATGTTTACATTTGCAGTCTTTGTTTACATTTGTAGTCTTTGTTTACATTTAATGTCTGTTAACATTTGTGCTCTTTGTTTTATAATTTTGTATTCTTTGTTTACATTTGTAGTCCGCTTACATTTAGAGGCTTTGTTTAAATTTGTAGTCTGTTTACATTTAGAGCCTTTGTTTACATTTGTAGTCTTTCTTTAAATTTGTAGTCTTTGTTTACATTTGTAGTCTTTGTTTACATATAGAGCCTTTGTTTACATTTAGAGTATTTGTTTACATATGTAGTCTTTGTTTACCTTTAGATTCCTTGTTTACATTTAGAGTCTTAGTTTACATTTCGAGTCTCTTTACATTTAGAATCTTTGTTTACATATGTAGTCTTTGTTTACATTTGTAATCTTTGTTTACATTTAGATTCTGTTTACATTTAGTGATTTTGTTTACATTTAGATTCTTTGTTTACATTTGTAGATTTTGTTTACATTTTGAGAGTTTACATTTAGTGCCTTTGTTTACATTTTTAGTCTTTGTTTTTATTTAGAGTCTTTGTTTACATTTGTAGTCTTTCTTTACATTTCGAGTCTCTTTACATTTAGTGTCTTTGTTTAAATTTAGATTCTTTGTTTACATTTTTAGACTTTTTTATATTTAGAGTGTTTACATTTATTTCCTTTGTTTACATTTGTAGTCTTTGTTTACCTTTAGAGTCCTTGTTTACATTTGTAGTCATTGTTTACATTTGTAGTCTTTGTTTACATTTCGAGTCTCTTTAGATTTAGTCTCTTTGTTTAAATTTAGATACTTTGTTTACATTTGTAGAATTTGTTTATATTTAGTGCCTTTGTTTACGTTCGTAGTCTTTGTTTACATGTGTAATCTTTGTTTCAATTTAGAGTCTTTGTTTATATTTGTAGTCTTTGTTTACATTTGTTATCTTTGTTTAAATTTGTTGTCTTTGTTTACATACAGAGCCTCTTTAAATTTGCACTCTTTGTTTACATGTCTTTGTTTACATTTAGAAAATGTTTACATTTTTAGTCTGTTAACATTTGTGCACTTTGTTTACATTTGTAGTCCGCTTACATTTAGATTCTTTGTTTATTTTTAAAGGCTTTGCTTAAATTTGTAGTCTGTTTACATTTAGAGCCTTTGTTTACATTTGTATTCTTTCTTTACCTTTAGAGTCTATGTTTACATTTACAATATTTGTTTACATTTAGAGATTTTGTTTACAGTTAGAGTCTGTTTACATTTGTAGTCTTTGTTTACATTTCGAGTGTTTGTTTACAATTAGAGCCTTTGTTTACATTCAGAGTATTTGTTTACATTTGTAGTCTTTGTTTACAATTAGATTCCTTGTTTACATTTAGAGTCTTAGTTTACATTTCGAGTCTCTTTACATTTAGAATCTTTGTTTACATTTGTAATCTTTGTTTACATTTGTAATCTTTGTTTACATTTAGATTCTGTTTACATTTAGTGATTTTGTTTACATTTAGATTCTTTGTTTACATTTGTAGATTTTGTTTACGTTTAGAGAGTTTACATTTAGTGCCTTTGTTTACATTTTTAGTCTTTGTTTTTATTTAGAGTCTTTGTTTACATTTGTAGTCTTTCTTTACATTTAGAGTACTTGTTTCCATTTAGAGTCTTTGTTTACGCTTGTAGTCTTTATTTACATGTGTAATCTTTGTTTCCATTTAGAGTCTTTGTTTATATTTGTAATCTTTGTTTTCATTTAGAGCCTTTTTCTCATTCGTAGTCTTTGTTTACATTTGTTGTCTTTGTTTACATACAGAGCCTATTTAAATTTGCACTCTTTGTTTCCACGTATTTGTTTACATTTAGAGTCTTTGTTTATATTTTGAGCCTTTGTTTACATTTACACTCTTTGTTTACAGTTTGAGTCTCTTAACATTTGTGCTCTTTGTTTACATTTCTAATCTGTTTACATTTAGAGCTTTGTTTACATTTGTTGTCTGTGTTTACATTTAGAGTCAGTTTACATTTGTAGTCTATGTTTACATTTGCAGTCTTTGTTTACATTTGTAGTCTTTGTTTACATTTAATGTCTGTTAACATTTGTGCTCTTTGTTTAATAATTTTGTATTCTTTGTTTACATTTGTAGTCCGCTTACATTTAGATTCTTTGTTTAAATTTAGAGGCTTTGTTTAAATTTGTAGTCTGTTTACATTTGTAGTCTTTCTTTAAATTTGTAGTCTTTGTTTACATTTGTAGTCTTTGTTTACATATAGAGCCTTTGTTTACATTTAGAGTATTTGTTTACATATGTAGTCTTTGTTTACCTTTAAAATTCCTTGTTTACATTTGTAGTCTTTGTTTACATTTCGAGTCTCTTTACATTTAGTGTCTGTTTAAATTTAGATTTTTTGTCTACATTTTTAGACTTTTTTATATTTAGAGTGTTTACATTTAGTGCCTTTGTTTACATTTGTAGTCTTTGTTTACCTTTAGAGTCCTTGTTTACATTTGTAGTCATTATTTACATTTGAAGTTTTTGTTTTCACTTCGAGTCTCTTTACATTTAGTGTCGTTGTTTAAATTTAGATACTTTGTTTACATTTGTAGACTTTGTTTACATTTAGAATGTTTACATTTAGTGCCTTTGTTTACGTTCGTAGTCTTTGTTTACATGTGTAATCTTTGTTTCAATTTAGAGTCTTTGTTTATATTTGTAGTCTTTGTTTACATTTGTTATCTTTGTTTACATTTGTTGTCTTTGTTTACATACAGACCCTGTTTAAATTTGCACTCTTTGTTTACATGTCTTTGTTTACATAATGTAACTACAAATGTAAACAAGGACTCTAAAGGTAAACAAAGACTACAAATGTAAACAAAGGAAATAAATGTAAACACTCTAAATATAAAAAAGTCTAAAAATGTAAACAAAGAATCTAAATTTAAACAAAGACACTAAATGTAAAGAGACTCGAAATGTAAAGAAAGACTACAAATGTAAACAAAGACTCTAAATAAAAACAAAGACTAAAAATGTAAACAAAGGCACTAAATGTAAACTCTCAAAATGTAAACAAAATCTACAAATGTAAACAAAGAATCTAAATGTAAACAAAATCACTAAATGTAAACAGAATCTAAATGTAAACAAAGATTACAAATGTAAACAAAGACTACATATGTAAACAAAGATTCTAAATGTAAAGAGACTCGAAATGTAAACTAAGACTCTAAATGTAAACAAGGAATCTAAAGGTAAACAAAGACTACATATGTAAACAAATACTCTAAATGTAAACAAAGGCTCTATATGTAAACAAAGACTACAAATGTAAACAAAGACTACAAATTTAAAGAAAGACTACAAATGTAAACAAAGGCTCTAAATGTAAACAGACTACAAATTTAAACAAAGCCTCTAAATGTAAGCGGACTACAAATGTAAACAAAGAATACAAAATTATAAAACAAAGAGCACAAATGTTAACAGACATTAAATGTAAACAAAGACTACAAATGTAAACAAAGACTGCAAATGTAAACATAGACTACAAATGTAAACTGACTCTAAATGTAAACACAGACAACAAATGTAAACAAAGCTCTAAATGTAAACAGATTACAAATGTAAACAAAGAGCACAAATGTTAAGAGACTCAAAATGTAAACAAAGAGTGTAAATGTAAACAAAGGCTCAAAATATAAACAAAGACTCTAAATGTAAACAAATACGTGGAAACAAAGAGTGCAAATTTAAATAGGCTCTGTATGTAAACAAAGACATTAAATGTAAACAAAGACTACAAATGTAAACAAATACTCTGAATGTAAACAAAGGCTCTAATTGTAAACAAACACTCGAAATGTAAACAAAGACTACAAATGTAAACAAAGGCTCTAAATGTAAACAGACTACAAATTTAAGCAAAGCCTTTAAAAATAAACAAAGAATCTAAATGTAAGCGGACTACAAATGTAAACAAAGTGCACAAATGTTAACAGACTAAAAATGTAAACAGTCTCTAAATGTAAACAAAGACATGTAAACAAAGAGTGCAAATTTAAAGAGGCTCTGTATGTAAACAAAGACAACAAATTTAAACAAAGATAACAAATGTAAACAAAGACTACAAATATAAACAAAGACTCTAAATTGAAACAAAGATTACACATGTAAACAAAGACTACGAACGTAAACAAATACACTAAATATAAACAAATTCTACAAATGTAAACAAAGTATCTAAATTTAAACAAAGAGACTAAATCTAAAGAGACTCGAAATGTAAACAAAGACTACAAATGTAAACAATGACTACAAATGTAAACAAGGACTCTAAAGGTAAACAAAGACTACAAATGTAAACAAAGGAAATAAATGTAAACACTCTAAATATAAAAAAGTCTAAAAATGTAAACAGACTACGAATGAGAAAAAGGCTGTAAATGAAAACAAAGATTACAAATATAAGCAAAAAATCTAAATGGAAACAAAGATTACACATGTAAATAAATACTACAAACGTAAACAAAGACTCTAAATGTAAACAAGTCCTCTAAATGTAAAGAAAGACTACAAATGTAAACAAAGACTCTAAATATAAACAAAGACACTAAATGTAAAGAGACACGAAATGTAAACAAAGACTACAAATGTAAACAAAGACTACAAATTTAGAGAAAGACTACAAATGTAAACAAAGGCTCTAAATGTAAACAGACTACAAATTTAAACAAAGCCTCTAAATTTAAACAAATAATCTAAATGTAAGTGGACTACAAATGTAAACAAAGAAAACAAAATTAAAAAAGAGCACAAATGTTAACAGACATTAAATGTAAACAAAGACTACAAATGTAAACAAAGACTGCAAATGTAAACATAGACTACAAATGTAAACTGACTCTAAATGTAAACACAGACAACAAATGTAAACAAAGCCCTAAATGTAAACAGATTACAAATGTAAACAAAGAGCACAAATGTTAAGACTCAAAATGTAAACAAAGAGTGTAAATGTAAACAAAGACTCAAAATATAAACAAAGACTCTAAATGTAAACAAATACGTGGAAACAAAGAGCGCAAATTTAAATAGGCTCTGTATGTAAACAAAGACAACAAATGTAAACAAAGACTACGAATGAGAAAAAGGCTCTAAATGAAAACAAAGATTACAAATATAAACAAAGACTCTAAATGGAAACAAAGATTACACATGTAAATAAAGACTACAAACGTAAACAAAGACAATTAGATTCCTTGTTTACATTTAGAGTCTTAGTTTACATTTCGAGTCTCTTTACATTTAGAATCTTTGTTTACATTTGTAGTCTTTGTTTACATTTGTAATCTTTGTTTACATTTAGATTCTGTTTACATTTAGTGATTTTGTTCACATTTAGATTCTTTGTTTACATTTGTAGATTTTGTTTACGTTTAGAGAGTTTACATTTAGTGCCTTTGTTTACATTTTTAGTCTTTGTTTTTATTTAGAGTCTTTGTTTACATTTGTAGTCTTTCTTTACATTTAGAGTACTTGTTTCCATTTAGAGTCTTTGTTTACGTTTGTAGTCTTTATTTACATGTGTAATCTTTGTTTCCATTTAGAGTCTTTGTTTATATTTGTAATCTTTGTTTTCATTTAGAGCCTTTTTCTCATTCGTAGTCTTTGTTTACATTTGTTGTCTTTGTTTACATACAGAGCCTATTTAAATTTGCACTCTTTGTTTCCACGTATTTGTTTACATTTAGAGTCTTTGTTTATATTTTGAGCCTTTGTTTACATTTACACTCTTTGTTTACATTTTGAGTCTCTTAACATTTGTGCTCTTTGTTTACATTTCTAATCTGTTTACATTTAGAGCTTTGTTTACATTTGTTGTCTGTGTTTACATTTAGAGTCAGTTTACATTTGTAGTCTATGTTTACATTTGCAGTCTTTGTTTACATTTGTAGTCTTTGTTTACATTTAATGTCTGTTAACATTTGTGCTCTTTGTTTAATAATTTTGTATTCTTTGTTTACATTTGTAGTCCGCTTACATTTAGATTCTTTGTTTAAATTTAGAGGCTTTGTTTAAATTTGTAGTCTGTTTACATTTAGAGCCTTTGTTTACATTTGTAGTCTTTCTTTAAATTTGTAGTCTTTGTTTACATTTGTAGTCTTTGTTTACATATAGAGCCTTTGTTTACATTTAGAGTATTTGTTTACATATGTAATCTTTGTTTACCTTTAGAGTCCTTGTTTACATTTGTAGTCTTTGTTTACATTTCGAGTCTCTTTACATTTAGTGTCTGTTTAAATTTAGATTCTTTGTCTACATTTTTAGACTTTTTTATATTTAGAGTGTTTACATTTAGTGCCTTTGTTTACATTTGTAGTCTTTGTTTACCTTTAGAGTCCTTGTTTACATTTGTAGTCATTGTTTACATTTGAAGTTTTTGTTTACATTTCGAGTCTCTTTACATTTAGTGTCTTTGTTTAAATTTTGATACTTTGTTTACATTTGTAGACTTTGTTTACATTTAGAATGTTTACATTTAGTGCCTTTGTTTACGTTCGTAGTCTTTGTTTACATGTGTAATCTTTGTTTCAATTTAGAGTCTTTGTTTATATTTGTAGTCTTTGTTTACATTTGTTATCTTTGCTCACATTTGTTGTCTTTGTTTAAATGCAGAGCCTGTTTAAATTTGCACTCTTTGTTTACATGTCTTTGTTTACATTTAGAGACTGTTTACATTTTTAGTCTGTTAACATTTGTGCACTTTGTTTACATTTGTAGTCCGCTTACATTTAGATTCTTTGTTTATTTTTAAAGGCTTTGTTTAAATTTGTAGTCTGTTTACATTTAGAGCCTTTGTTTACATTTGTAGTCTTTCTTTACCTTTAGAGTCTATATTTACATCTACAATATTTGTTTACATTTAGAGATTTTTTTACAGTTAGAGTCTGTTTACATTTGTAGTCTTTGTTTTCATTTAGATTGTGTGTTTACAATTAGAGCCTTTGTTTACATTCAGAATCTTTGTTTACATTTGTAGTCTTTGTTTACAATTACATTCCTTGTTTACATTTAGAGTCTTAGTTTACATTTCAAGTCTCTTTACATTTAGAATCTTTGTTTACATTTGTAGTCTTTGTTTACATTTAGATTCTGTTTACATTTAGTGACTTTCTTTACATTTAGATACTTTGTTTACATTTGTAGATTTTGTTTACATTTAGAGTGTTTACATTTAGTGCCTTTGTTTACATTTTTAGTCTTTGTTTACATTTAGAGTCTTTGTTTACTTTTGTAGTCTTTCTTTATATTTAGAGTACTTGTTTACATTTAGAGTCTTTGTTTACGTTTGTAGTCTTTATTTACATGTGTAATCTTTGTTTCCATTTAGAGTCTTTGTTTATTTTCGTAATCTTTGTTTTCATTTAGAGCCTTTTTTCTCATTCGTAGTCTTTGTTTACATTTGTTGTCTTTGTTTACATGCAGAGCCTATTTAATTTTGCACTCTTTGTTTCCACGTATTTGTTTACATTTAGAGTCTTTGTTTATATTTTGAGTCTTTGTTAACATTTAGACTCTTTGTTTACATTTTGAGTCTCTTAACATTTGTGCTCTTTGTTTACATTTGTAATCTGTTTACATTTAGAGCTTTGTTTACATTTGTTGTCTGTGTTTACCTTTAGAGTCAGTTTACATTTGTAGTCTATGTTTACATTTGCAGTCTTTGTTTACATTTGTAGTCTTTGTTTACATTTAATGTCTGTTAACATTTGTGCTCTTTGTTTAATTTTGTATTGTTTACATTTGTAGTCCGCTTACATTTAGATTCTTTGTATAAATTTAGAGGCTTTGTTTAAATTTGTAGTCTGTTTACAATTAGAGCCTTTGTTTACATTTGTAGTTTGTCTTTAAATTTGTAGTTTTTGTTTACATCTGTAGTCTTTGTTTACATATAGAGCCTTTGTAAACATTTAGAGTCCTTGTTTACATTTGTAGTCATTGTTTACATTTGTAGTCTTTGTTTACATTTCGAGTCTCTTTACATTTAGTGTCTTTGTTTAAATTTAGATTCTTTGTTTACATTTTTAGACTTTTTTATATTTAGAGTGTTTACATTTATTTCCTTTGTTTACATTTGTAGTCTTTGTTTACCTTTAGAGTCCTTGTTTACATTTGTAGTCGTTGTTTACATTTGTAGTATTTGTTTACATTTCGAGTCTCTTTAGATTTAGTCTCTTTGTTTAAATTTAGATACTTTGTTTACATTTGTAGAATTTGTTTATATTTAGTGCCTTTGTTTACGTTCGTAGTCTTTGTTTACATGTGTAATCTTTGTTTCAATTTAGAGTCTTTGTTTATATTTGTAGTCTTTGTTTACATTTGTTATCTTTGTTTAAATTTGTTGTCTTTATTTACATACAGAGCCTCTTTAAATTTGCACTCTTTGTTTACATGTCTTTGTTTACATTTAGAGACTGTTTACATTTTTAGTCTGTTAACATTTGTGCACTTTGTTTACATTTGTAGTCCGCTTACATTTAGATTCTTTGTTTATTTTTAAAGGCTTTGCTTAAATTTGTAGTCTGTTTACATTTAGAGCCTTTGTTTACATTTGTATTCTTTCTTTACTTTTAGAGTCTATGTTTACATTTACAATATTTGTTTACATTTAGAGATTTTGTTTACAGTTAGAGTCTGTTTACATTTGTAGTCTTTGTTTACATTTCGAGTGTTTGTTTACAATTAGAGCCTTTGTTTACATTCAGAGTATTTGTTTACATTTGTAGTCTTTGTTTACAATTAGATTCCTTGTTTACATTTAGAGTCTTAGTTTACATTTCGAGTCTCTTTACATTTAGAATCTTTGTTTACATTTGTAGTCTTTGTTTACATTTGTAATCTTTGTTTACATTTAGATTCTGTTTACATTTAGTGATTTTGTTTACATTTAGATTCTTTGTTTACATTTGTAGATTTTGTTTACGTTTAGAGAGTTTACATTTAGTGCCTTTGTTTACATTTATAGTCTTTGTTTTTATTTAGAGTCTTTGTTTACATTTGTAGTCTTTCTTTACATTTAGAGTACTTGTTTCCATTTAGAGTCTTTGTTTACGTTTGTAGTCTTTATTTACATGTGTAATCTTTGTTTCCATTTAGAGTCTTTGTTTATATTTGTAATCTTTGTTTTCATTTAGAGCCTTTTTCTCATTCGTAGTCTTTGTTTACATTTGTTGTCTTTGTTTACATACAGAGCCTATTTAAATTTGCGCTCTTTGTTTCCACGTATTTGTTTACATTTAGAGTCTTTGTTTATATTTTGAGTCTTTGTTTACATTTACACTCTTTGTTTACATTTTGAGTCTTAACATTTGTGCTCTTTGTTTACATTTGTAATCTGTTTACATTTAGGGCTTTGTTTACATTTGTTGTCTGTGTTTACATTTAGAGTCAGTTTACATTTGTAGTCTATGTTTACATTTGCAGTCTTTGTTTACATTTGTAGTCTTTGTTTACATTTAATGTCTGTTAACATTTGTGCTCTTTTTTAATTTTGTTTTCTTTGTTTACATTTGTAGTCCACTTACATTTAGATTATTTGTTTAAATTTAGAGGCTTTGTTTAAATTTGTAGTCTGTTTACATTTAGAGCCTTTGTTTACATTTGTAGTCTTTCTCTAAATTTGTAGTCTTTGTTTACATTTGTAGTCTTTGTTTACATTTCGTGTCTCTTTACATTTAGTGTCTTTGTTTATATTTAGAGTCTTTGTTTACATTTGTAGTCTTTCTTTACATTTAGAGGACTTGTTTACATTTAGAGTCTTTGTTTACGTTTGTAGTATTTATTTACATGTGTAATCTTTGTTTCCATTTAGATTTTTTGCTTATATTTGTAATCTTTGTTTTCATTTACAGCCTTTTTCTCATTCGTAGTCTTTGTTTACATTTGTTGTCTTTGTTTACATACAGAGCGTATTTAAATTTGCACTCTTTGTTTCCACGTATTTGTTTACATTTAGAGTCTTTGTTTATATTTTGAGTCTTTGTTTACATTTACACTCTTTGTTTACATTTTGAGTCTCTTACGCTTGTGCTCTTTGTTTACATTTGTAATCTGTTTACATTTAGAGCTTTGTTTACATTTGTTGTCTGTGTTTACATTTAGAGTCAGTTTTAATTTGTAGTCTATGTTTACATTTGCAGTCTTTGTTTACATTTGTAGTCTTTGTTTACATTTAATGTCTGTTAACATTTGTGCTCTTTGTTTAATTTTGTATTCTTTGTTTACATTTGTAGTCCGCTTACATTTAGATTCTTTGTTTAAATTTAGAGGCTTTGTTTAAATTTGTAGTCTGTTTACATTTAGAGCCTTTGTTTACATTTGTAGTCTTTCTTTAAATTTGTAGTCTTTGTTTACATTTGTAGTCTTTGTTTACATATAGAGCCTTTGTTTACATTTAGAGTATTTGTTTACATATGTAGTCTTTGTTTACCTTTAGATTCCTTGTTTACATTTGTAGTCTTTGTTTACATTTCGAGTCTCTTTACATTTAGTGTCTTTGTTTAAATTTAGATTCTTTGTTTACATTTTTAGACTTTTTTATATTTAGAGTGTTTACATTTAGTTCCTTTGTTTACATTTGTAGTCTTTGTTTACCTTTAGAGTCCTTGTTTACATTTGTAGTCATTGTTTACATTTGTAGTCGTTGTTTACATTTCGAGTCTCTTTACATTTAGTGTCTTTGTTTAAATTTAGATACTTTGTTTACATTTGTAGACTTTGTTTACATTTAGTGCCTTTGTTTACGTTCGTAGTCTTTGTTTGCATGTGTAATCTTTGTTTCAATTTAGAGTCTTTGTTTATATTTGTAGTCTTTGTTTACATTTGTTATCTTTGTTCACATTTGTTGTCTTTGTTTAAATACAGAGCCTGTTTAAATTTGCAATCTTTGTTTACATGTCTTTGTTTACATTTAGAGACTGTTTACATTTTTAGTCTGTTAACATTTGTGCACTTTGTTTACATTTGTAGTCCGCTTACATTTAGATTCTTTGTTTATTTTTAAAGGCTTTGTTTAAATTTGTAGTCTGTTTACATTTAGAGCCTTTGTTTACATTTGTAGTCTTTCTTTACCTTTAGAGTCTATGTTTACATTTACAATATTTGTTTACATTTAGAGATTTTGTTTACAGTTAGAGTCTGTTTACATTTGTAGTCTTTGTTTACATTTCGAGTGTTTGTTTACAATTAGAGCCTTTGTTTACATTCAGAGTCTTTGTTTACATTTGTAGTCTTTGTTTACAATTAGATTCCTTGTTTACATTTAGAGTCTTAGTTTACATTTCGAGTCTCTTTACATTTAGAATCTTTGTTTACATTTGTAGTCTTTGTTTACATTTGTAATCTTTGTTTACATTTAGATTCTGTTTACATTTAGTGATTTTGTTTACATTTAGATTCTTTGTTTACATTTGTAGATTTTGTTTACATTTAGAGAGTTTACATTTAGTGCCTTTGTTTACATTTTTAGTCTTTGTTTACCTTTAGATTCCTTGTTTACATTTGTAGTCTTTGTTTACATTTGTAGTCTTTGTTTACATTTCGAGTCTCTTTACATTTAGTGTCTTTGTTTAAATTTAGATTCTTTGTTTACATTTTTAGACTTTTTTATATTTAGAGTGTTTACATTTATTTCCTTTGTTTACATTTGTAGTCTTTGTTTACCTTTAGAGTCCTTGTTTACATTTGTAGTCATTGTTTACATTTGTAGTCTTTGTTTACATTTCGAGTCTCTTTAGATTTAGTCTCTTTGTTTAAATTTAGATACTTTGTTTACATTTGTAGAATTTGTTTATATTTAGTGTATTTGTTTACGTTCGTAGTCTTTGTTTACATGTGTAATCTTTGTTTCAATTTAGAGTCTTTGTTTATATTTGTAGTCTTTGTTTACATTTGTTATCTTTGTTTAAATTTGTTGTCTTTGTTTACATACAGAGCCTCTTTAAATTTGCACTCTTTGTTTACATGTCTTTGTTTACATTTAGAGACTGTTTACATTTTTAGTCTGTTAACATTTGTGCACTTTGTTTACATTTGTAGTCCGCTTACATTTAGATTCTTTGTTTATTTTTAAAGGCTTTGCTTAAATTTGTAGTCTGTTTACATTTAGAGCCTTTGTTTACATTTGTAGTCTTTGTTTACATTTCGAGTGTTTGTTTACAATTAGAGCCTTTGTTTACATTCAGAGTATTTGTTTACATTTGTAGTCTTTGTTTACAATTAGATTCCTTGTTTACATTTAGAGTCTTAGTTTACATTTCGAGTCTCTTTACATTTAGAATCTTTGTTTACATTTGTAGTCTTTGTTTACATTTGTAATCTTTGTTTACATTTAGATTCTGTTTACATTTAGTGATTTTGTTTATATTTAGTTTCTTTGTTTACATTTGTAGATTTTGTTTACATTTAGAGAGTTTACATGTAGTGCCTTTGTTTACATTTTTAGTCTTTGTTTTTATTTAGAGTCTTTGTTTACATTTGTAGTCTTTCTTTACATTTAGAGTACTTGTTTCCATTTAGAGTCTTTGTTTACGTTTGTAGTCTTTATTTACATGTGTAATCTTTGTTTCCATTTAGAGTCTTTGTTTATATTTGTAATCTTTGTTTTCATTTAGAGCCTTTTTCTCATTCGTAGTCTTTGTTTACATTTGTTGTCTTTGTTTACATACAGAGCCTATTTAAATTTGCACTCTTTGTTTCCACGTATTTGTTTACATTTAGAGTCTTTGTTTATATTTTGAGCCTTTGTTTACATTTACACTCTTTGTTTACATTTTGAGTCTCTTAACATTTGTGCTCTTTGTTTACATTTGTAATCTGTTTACATTTAGAGCTTTGTTTACATTTGTTGTCTGTGTTTACATTTAGAGTCAGTTTACATTTGTAGTCTATGTTTACATTTGCAGTCTTTGTTTACATTTGTAGTCTTTGTTTACATTTAATGTCTGTTAACATTTGTGCTCTTTGTTTAATAATTTTGTATTCTTTGTTTACATTTGTAGTCCGCTTACATTTAGAGGCTTTGTTTAAATTTGTAGTCTGTTTACATTTAGAGCCTTTGTTTACATTTGTAGTCTTTCTTCAAATTTGTAGTCTTTGTTTACATTTGTAGTCTTTGTTTACATATAGAGCCTTTGTTTACATTTAGAGTATTTGTTTACATATGTAGTCTTTGTTTACCTTTAGATTCCTTGTTTACATTTGTAGTCTTTGTTTACATTTCGAGTCTCTTTACATTTAGTGTCTTTGTTTAAATTTAGATTCTTTGTTTACATTTTTAGACTTTTTTATATTTAGAGTGTTTACATTTAGTTCCTTTGTTTACATTTGTAGTCTTTGCTTACAATTAGATTCCTTGTTTACATTTAGAGTCTTAGTTTACATTTCGAGTCTCTTTACATTTAGAATCTTTGTTTACATTTGTAGTCTTTGTTTACATTTGTAATCTTTGTTTACATTTAGATTCTGTTTACATTTAGTGATTTTGTTTACATTTAGATTCTTTGTTTACATTTGTAGATTTTGTTTACATTTTGAGAGTTTACATTTAGTGCCTTTGTTTACATTTTTAGTCTTTGTTTTTATTTAGAGTCTTTGTTTACATTTGTAGTCTTTCTTTACATTTAGACTACTTGTTTACATTTAGAGTCTTTGTTTACATTTGTAGTCTTTGTTTACATTTCGAGTCTCTTTACATTTAGTGTCTTTGTTTAAATTTAGATTCTTTGTTTACATTTTTAGACTTTTTTATATTTAGAGTGTTTACATTTATTTCCTTTGTTTACATTTGTAGTCTTTGTTTACCTTTAGAGTCCTTGTTTACATTTGTAGTCATTGTTTACATTTGTAGTCTTTGTTTACATTTCGAGTCTCTTTAGATTTAGTCTCTTTGTTTAAATTTAGATACTTTGTTTACATTTGTAGAATTTGTTTATATTTAGTGCCTTTGTTTACGTTCGTAGTCTTTGTTTACATGTGTAATCTTTGTTTCAATTTAGAGTCTTTGTTTATATTTGTAGTCTTTGTTTACATTTGTTATCTTTGTTTAAATTTGTTGTCTTTGTTTACATACAGAGCCTCTTTAAATTTGCACTCTTTGTTTACATGTCTTTGTTTACATTTAGAGACTGTTTACATTTTTAGTCTGTTAACATTTGTGCACTTTGTTTACATTTGTAGTCCGCTTACATTTAGATTCTTTGTTTATTTTTAAAGGCTTTGCTTAAATTTGTAGTCTGTTTACATTTAGAGCCTTTGTTTACATTTGTATTCTTTCTTTACCTTTAGAGTCTATGTTTACATTTACAATATTTGTTTACATTTAGAGATTTTGTTTACAGTTAGAGTCTGTTTACATTTGTAGTCTTTGTTTACATTTCGAGTGTTTGTTTACAATTAGAGCCTTTGTTTACATTCAGAGTATTTGTTTACATTTGTAGTCTTTGTTTACAATTAGATTCCTTGTTTACATTTAGAGTCTTAGTTTACATTTCGAGTCTCTTTACATTTAGAATCTTTGTTTACATTTGTAATCTTTGTTTACATTTGTAATCTTTGTTTACATTTAGATTCTGTTTACATTTAGTGATTTTGTTTACATTTAGATTCTTTGTTTACATTTGTAGATTTTGTTTACGTTTAGAGAGTTTACATTTAGTGCCTTTGTTTACATTTTTAGTCTTTGTTTTTATTTAGAGTTTGTTTACATTTGTAGTCTTTCTTTACATTTAGAGTACTTGTTTCCATTTAGAGTCTTTGTTTACGCTTGTAGTCTTTATTTACATATGTAATCTTTGTTTCCATTTAGAGTCTTTGTTTATATTTGTAATCTTTGTTTTCATTTAGAGCCTTTTTCTCATTCGTAGTCTTTGTTTACATTTGTTGTCTTTGTTTACATACAGAGCCTATTTAAATTTGCACTCTTTGTTTCCACGTATTTGTTTACATTTAGAGTCTTTGTTTATATTTTGAGCCTTTGTTTACATTTACACTCTTTGTTTACAGTTTGAGTCTCTTAACATTTGTGCTCTTTGTTTACATTTCTAATCTGTTTACATTTAGAGCTTTGTTTACATTTGTTGTCTGTGTTTACATTTAGAGTCAGTTTACATTTGTAGTCTATGTTTACATTTGCAGTCTTTGTTTACATTTGTAGTCTTTGTTTACATTTAATGTCTGTTAACATTTGTGCTCTTTGTTTAATAATTTTGTATTCTTTGTTTACATTTGTAGTCCGCTTACATTTAGATTCTTTGTTTAAATTTAGAGGCTTTGTTTAAATTTGTAGTGTGTTTACATTTGTAGTCTTTCTTTAAATTTGTAGTCTTTGTTTACATTTGTAGTCTTTGTTTACATATAGAGCCTTTGTTTACATTTAGAGTATTTGTTTACATATGTAGTCTTTGTTTACCTTTAAAATTCCTTGTTTACATTTGTAGTCTTTGTTTACATTTCGAGTCTCTTTACATTTAGTGTCTGTTTAAATTTAGATTTTTTGTCTACATTTTTAGACTTTTTTATATTTAGAGTGTTTACATTTAGTGCCTTTGTTTACATTTGTAGTCTTTGTTTACCTTTAGAGTCCTTGTTTACATTTGTAGTCATTATTTACATTTGAAGTTTTTGTTTTCACTTCGAGTCTCTTTACATTTAGTGTCGTTGTTTAAATTTAGATACTTTGTTTACATTTGTAGACTTTGTTTACATTTAGAATGTTTACATTTAGTGCCTTTGTTTACGTTCGTAGTCTTTGTTTACATGTGTAATCTTTGTTTCAATTTAGAGTCTTTGTTTATATTTGTAGTCTTTGTTTACATTTGTTATCTTTGTTTACATTTGTTGTCTTTGTTTACATACAGACCCTGTTTAAATTTGCACTCTTTGTTTACATGTCTTTGTTTACATTTAGAGACTGTTTACATTTTTAGTCTGTTAACATTTGTGCACTTTGTTTACATTTGTAGTCCGCTTACATTTATATTCTTTGTTTATTTTTAAAGACTTTGTTTAAATTTGTAGTCTGTTTACATTTAGAGCCTTTGTTTACATTTGTAGTCTTTCTTTACCTTTAGAGTCTATGTTTACATTTACAATATTTGTTTACATTTAGAGATTTTGTTTACAGTTAGAGTCTGTTTACATTTGTAGTCTTTGTTTACATTTCGAGTGTTTGTTTACAATTAGAGCCTTTGTTTACATTCAGAGTCTTTGTTTACATTTGTAGTCTTTGTCTTCAATTGGATTCCTTGTTTACATTTAGAGTCTTAGTTTACATTTCGAGTCTCTTTACACTTAGAATCTTTGTTTACATTTGTAGTCTTTGTTTACATTTGTAATCTTTGTTTACATTTAGATTCTGTTTACATTATTGATTTTGTTTACATTTAGATTCTTTGTTTACATTTGTAGATTTTGTTTACATTTTGAGAGTTTACATTTAGTGCCTTTGTTTACATTTTTAGTCTTTGTTTTTATTTAGAGTCTTTGTTTACATTTGTAGTCTTTCTTTACATTTAGACTACTTGTTTACATTTAGAGTCTTTGTTTACATTTGTAGTCTTTGTTTACATTTCGAGTCTCTTTACATTTAGTGTCTTTGTTTAAATTTAGATTCTTTGTTTACATTTTTAGACTTTTTTATATTTAGAGTGTTTACATTTATTTCCTTTGTTTACATTTGTAGTCTTTGTTTACCTTTAGAGTCCTTGTTTACATTTGTAGTCATTGTTTACATTTGTAGTCTTTGTTTACATTTCGAGTCTCTTTAGATTTAGTCTCTTTGTTTAAATTTAGATACTTTGTTTACATTTGTAGAATTTGTTTATATTTTGTGCCTTTGTTTACGTTCGTAGTCTTTGTTTACATGTGTAATCTTTGTTTCAATTTAGAGTCTTTGTTTATATTTGTAGTCTTTGTTTACATTTGTTATCTTTGTTTAAATTTGTTGTCTTTGTTTACATACAGAGCCTCTTTAAATTTGCACTCTTTGTTTACATGTCTTTGTTTACATTTAGAGACTGTTTACATTTTTAGTCTGTTAACATTTGTGCACTTTGTTTACATTTGTAGTCCGCTTACATTTAGATTCTTTGTTTATTTTTAAAGGCTTTGCTTAAATTTGTAGTCTGTTTACATTTAGAGCCTTTGTTTACATTTGTATTCTTTCTTTACCTTTAGAGTCTATGTTTACATTTACAATATTTGTTTACATTTAGAGATTTTGTTTACAGTTAGAGTCTGTTTACATTTGTAGTCTTTGTTTACATTTCGAGTGTTTGTTTACAATTAGAGCCTTTGTTTACATTCAGAGTATTTGTTTACATTTGTAGTCTTTGTTTACAATTAGATTCCTTGTTTACATTTAGAGTCTTAGTTTACATTTCGAGTCTCTTTACATTTAGAATCTTTGTTTACATTTGTAGTCTTTGTTTACATTTGTAATCTTTGTTTACATTTAGATTCTGTTTACATTTAGTGATTTTGTTCACATTTAGATTCTTTGTTTACATTTGTAGATTTTGTTTACGTTTAGAGAGTTTACATTTAGTGCCTTTGTTTACATTTTTAGTCTTTGTTTTTATTTAGAGTCTTTGTTTACATTTGTAGTCTTTCTTTACATTTAGAGTACTTGTTTCCATTTAGAGTCTTTGTTTACGTTTGTAGTCTTTATTTACATGTGTAATCTTTGTTTCCATTTAGAGTCTTTGTTTATATTTGTAATCTTTGTTTTCATTTAGAGCCTTTTTCTCATTCGTAGTCTTTGTTTACATTTGTTGTCTTTGTTTACATACAGAGCCTATTTAAATTTGCACTCTTTGTTTCCACGTATTTGTTTACATTTAGAGTCTTTGTTTATATTTTGAGCCTTTGTTTACATTTACACTCTTTGTTTACATTTTGAGTCTCTTAACATTTGTGCTCTTTGTTTACATTTCTAATCTGTTTGCATTTAGAGCTTTGTTTACATTTGTTGTCTGTGTTTACATTTAGAGTCAGTTTACATTTGTAGTCTATGTTTACATTTGCAGTCTTTGTTTACATTTGTAGTCTTTGTTTACATTTAATGTCTGTTAACATTTGTGCTCTTTGTTTAATAATTTTGTATTCTTTGTTTACATTTGTAGTCCGCTTACATTTAGATTCTTTGTTTAAATTTAGAGGCTTTGTTTAAATTTGTAGTCTGTTTACATTTAGAGCCTTTGTTTACATTTGTAGTCTTTCTTTAAATTTGTAGTCTTTGTTTACATTTGTAGTCTTTGTTTACATATAGAGCCTTTGTTTACATTTAGAGTATTTGTTTACATATGTAATCTTTGTTTACCTTTAGAGTCCTTGTTTACATTTGTAGTCTTTGTTTACATTTCGAGTCTCTTTACATTTAGTGTCTGTTTAAATTTAGATTCTTTGTCTACATTTTTAGACTTTTTTATATTTAGAGTGTTTACATTTAGTGCCTTTGTTTACATTTGTAGTCTTTGTTTACCTTTAGAGTCCTTGTTTACATTTGTAGTCATTGTTTACATTTGAAGTTTTTGTTTACATTTCGAGTCTCTTTACATTTAGTGTCTTTGTTTAAATTTTGATACTTTGTTTACATTTGTAGACTTTGTTTACATTTAGAATGTTTACATTTAGTGCCTTTGTTTACGTTCGTAGTCTTTGTTTACATGTGTAATCTTTGTTTCAATTTAGAGTCTTTGTTTATATTTGTAGTCTTTGTTTACATTTGTTATCTTTGCTCACATTTGTTGTCTTTGTTTAAATGCAGAGCCTGTTTAAATTTGCACTCTTTGTTTACATGTCTTTGTTTACATTTAGAGACTGTTTACATTTTTAGTCTGTTAACATTTGTGCACTTTGTTTACATTTGTAGTCCGCTTACATTTAGATTCTTTGTTTATTTTTAAAGGCTTTGTTTAAATTTGTAGTCTGTTTACATTTAGAGCCTTTGTTTACATTTGTAGTCTTTCTTTACCTTTAGAGTCTATATTTACATCTACAATATTTGTTTACATTTAGAGATTTTTTTACAGTTAGAGTCTGTTTACATTTGTAGTCTTTGTTTTCATTTAGATTGTGTGTTTACAATTAGAGCCTTTGTTTACATTCAGAATCTTTGTTTACATTTGTAGTCTTTGTTTACAATTACATTCCTTGTTTACATTTAGAGTCTTAGTTTACATTTCGAGTCTCTTTACATTTAGAATCTTTGTTTACATTTGTAGTCTTTGTTTACATTTAGATTCTGTTTACATTTAGTGACTTTCTTTACATTTAGATACTTTGTTTACATTTGTAGATTTTGTTTACATTTAGAGTGTTTACATTTAGTGCCTTTGTTTACATTTTTAGTCTTTGTTTACATTTAGAGTCTTTGTTTACTTTTGTAGTCTTTCTTTATATTTAGAGTACTTGTTTACATTTAGAGTCTTTGTTTACGTTTGTAGTCTTTATTTACATGTGTAATCTTTGTTTCCATTTAGAGTCTTTGTTTATTTTCGTAATCTTTGTTTTCATTTAGAGCCTTTTTTCTCATTCGTAGTCTTTGTTTACATTTGTTGTCTTTGTTTACATGCAGAGCCTATTTAATTTTGCACTCTTTGTTTCCACGTATTTGTTTACATTTAGAGTCTTTGTTTATATTTTGAGTCTTTGTTAACATTTAGACTCTTTGTTTACATTTTGAGTCTCTTAACATTTGTGCTCTTTGTTTACATTTGTAATCTGTTTACATTTAGAGCTTTGTTTACATTTGTTGTCTGTGTTTACCTTTAGAGTCAGTTTACATTTGTAGTCTATGTTTACATTTGCAGTCTTTGTTTACATTTGTAGTCTTTGTTTACATTTAATGTCTGTTAACATTTGTGCTCTTTGTTTAATTTTGTATTGTTTACATTTGTAGTCCGCTTACATTTAGATTCTTTGTATAAATTTAGAGGCTTTGTTTAAATTTGTAGTCTGTTTACAATTAGAGCCTTTGTTTACATTTGTAGTTTGTCTTTAAATTTGTAGTTTTTGTTTACATCTGTAGTCTTTGTTTACATATAGAGCCTTTGTAAACATTTAGAGTCCTTGTTTACATTTGTAGTCATTGTTTACATTTGTAGTCTTTGTTTACATTTCGAGTCTCTTTACATTTAGTGTCTTTGTTTAAATTTAGATTCTTTGTTTACAT
Organism: Salticus scenicus; assembly: GCA_963930645.1. Taxonomy (NCBI): domain Eukaryota; kingdom Metazoa; phylum Arthropoda; class Arachnida; order Araneae; family Salticidae; genus Salticus; species Salticus scenicus. Next base: position 4,554,370 of record OZ005648.1, on the reverse strand, counting down.
TTTTAGACTTTTTTATATTTAGAGTGTTTACATTTAGTGCCTTTGTTTACATTTGAAGTCTTTGTTTACCTTTAGAGTCCTTGTTTACATATGTAGTCTTTGCTTACATTTGTAGTCTTTTTTTACATTTAAATTCTTTGTTTACATTTAAATTCTTTGTTTACATTTGTAGTCTTTGTTTACATTTCGAGTCTCTTTACATTTAGTGTCTTTGTTTAAATTTAGATACTTTGTTTACATTTGTAGACTTTGTTTACATTTAGAATGTTTACATTATTGCCTTTGTTTACATGTGTAATCTTTGTTTCAATTTAGAGTCTTTGTTTATATTTGTAGTCTTTGTTTACATTTGTTATCTTGTTTACATTTGTTGTCTTTGTTTACATACAGAGCCTGTTTAAATTTGCACTCTTTGTTTACATGTCTTTGTTTACATTTAGAGACTGTTTACATTTTTAGTCTGTTAACATTTGTGCACTTTGTTTACATTTGTAGTCCGCTTACATTTAGATTCTTTGTTTATTTTTAAAGGCTCTGTTTAAATTTGTAGTCTGTTTACATTTAGAGCCTTTTTTTACTTTTGTAGTCTTTCTTAACCTTTAGAGTCTATGTTTACATTTACAATATTTGTTTACATTTAGAGATTTTGTTTACATTCAGAGTCTTTGTTTACAATTAGATTCCTTGTTTACATTTCGACTCTCTTTACATTTAGAATCTTTGTTTACATTTGTAGTCTTTGTTTACATTTGTAGTCTTTCTTTACATTTAGTTTCTGTTTTCATTTAGTGATTTTGTTTACATTTAGATTCTTTGTTTACATTTGCAGATTTTGTTTACATTTAGAGAGTTTACATTTAGTGCCTTTGTTTACATTTGTAGTCTTTGTTTACCTTTAGAGTCCTTGTTTACATTTGTAGTCATTGTTTAAATTTGTAGTCTTTGTTTATATTTAAATTCTATGTTTACATTTGTAGTCTTTGTTTCCATTTAAATTCTTTGTTTACATTTGTAGTCTTTGTTTATATTTCGAGTCTCTTTACATTTAGTGTCTTTGTTTAAATTTTGATACTTTGTTTTTATTTGTAGACTTTGTTGACATTTAGAATGTTTACATTTGGTGCCTTTGTTTACGTTCGTAGTCTTTGTTTACATGTGTAATCTTTGTTTCAATTTAGAGTCTTTGTTTATATTTGTAGTCTTTGTTTACATTTGTTATCTTTGTTTACATTTGTTGTCTTTGTTTACATACAGAGCCTGTTTAAATTTGCACTCTTTGTTTACATGTCTTTGTTTACATTTAGAGACTGTTTACATTTTTAGTCTGTTAACATTTGTGCACTTTGTTTACATTTGTAGTCCGCTTACATTTAGAGCCTTTGTTTACATTTGTAGTCTTTCTTTACCTTTAGAGTCTATGTTTACATTTACAATATTTGTTTACATTTAGAGATTTTGTTTACAGTTAGAGTCTGTTTATATTTGTAGTCTTTGTTTACATTTAGAGTGTTTGTTTACAATTAGAGACTTTGTTTACATTCAGAGTCTTTGTTTACATTTGTAGTCTTTGTTTACAATTAGATTCCTTGTTTACATTTAGAGTCTTAGTTTACATTTCGAGTCTCTTTACATTTAGAATCTTTGTTTACATTTGTAGTCTTTGTTTACATTTGTAGTCTTTGTTTACATTTAGATTCTTTGTTTACATTTGTAGATTTTGTTTACATTTAGAGTGTTTACATTTAGTGCCTTTGTTTACATTTTTAGTCTTTGTTTACATTCAGAGTCTTTGTTTACATTTATAGTCTTTCTTTACATTTAGAGTACTTGTTTACATTTAGAGACTTTGTTTACGTTTGTAGTCTTTATTTACATGTGTAATCTTTGTTTCCATTTAGAGTCTTTGTTTATATTTGTAATCTTTGTTTTCATTTAGAGCCTTTTTCTCATTCGTAGTCTTTGTTTATATTTGTTGTCTTTGTTTACATAGAGAGCCTATTTAAATTTGCACTCTTTGTGTCCACGTATTTGTTTACATTTAGAGTCTTTGTTTATAGTTTGAGTCTTTGTTTACATTTAGACTCTTTGTTTACATTTCTAATCTGTTTACATTTAGAGCTTTGTTTACATTTGTTGTCTGTGTTTACATTTAGAGTCAGTTTACATTTCTAGTCTATGTTTACATTTGAAGTCTTTGTTTACATTTGTAGTCTTTGTTTACATTTAATGTCTGTTAACATTTGTGCTCTTTGTTTAATTTTGTATTCTTTGTTTACATTTGTAGTCCGCTTACATTTAGATTCTTAGTTTAAATTTAGAGGCTTTGTTTAAATTTGTAGTCTGTTTACATTTAGAGCCTTTCTTTACATTTGTAGTCTTTCTTTACATATAGAGCCTTTGTTTACATTTAGAGTATTTGTTTACATATGTAGTCTTTGTTTACCTTTAGAGTCCTTGTTTACATTTCTAGTCATTGTTTACACTTGTAGTCTTTGTTTACATTTCGAGTCTCTTTACATTTAGTGTCTTTGTTTACATTTAGAGTCTTTGTTTACATTTGCAATCTTTCTTTACATGTAGAGTACTTGTTTACATTTAGAGTCTGTTTACGTTTGTATTTAGTATTTTAAATTTAGTGCCTTTGTTTACGTTCGTAGTCTTTCTTTACATGTGTAATCTTTGTTTCAATTTAGTCTTTGTTTATATTTGTAGTCTTTAATTAGATTTGTTATCTTTGTTTACATTTGTTGTCTTTGTTTACATACAGAGCCTGTTTAAATTTGCACTCTTTGTTTACATGTCTTTGTTTACATTTAGAGACTGTTTACATTTTTAGTCTGTTAACATTTGTGCACTTTGTTTACATTTGTAGTCCGCTTACATTTAGATTCTTTGTTTATTTTTAAAGGCTTTGTTTAAATTTGTAGTCTGTTTACATTCAGAGCCTTTGTTTACATTTGTAGTCTTTCTTTACCTTTAGAGTCTATGTTTACATTTACAATATTTGTTCACATTTAGAGATTTTGTTTACAGTTAGAGTGTGTTTACATTTGTAGTCTTTGTTTACATTTAGAGTGTTTGTTTACAATTAGAGCCTTTGTTTACTTTCAGAGTCTTTGTTTACATTTGTAGTCTTTGTTTACATTTAGATTCCTTGTTTACATTTAGAGTCTTAGTTTACATTTCGAGTCTCTTTATATTTAGAATCTTTGTTTACATTTGTAGTCTTTGTTTACATTTCTAGTCTTTGTTTACATTTGTAGTCTTTGTTTACATTTGTAGTCTTTGTTTACATTTAGATTCTGTTTACATTTAGTGACTTTGTTTATATTTAGATTCTTTGTTTACATTTGTAGATTTTGTTTACATTTAGAGTGTTTACATTTAGTGCCTTTGTTTACATTTTTAGTCTTTGTTTACATTTAGAGTCTTTGTTTACAATTGTAGTCTTTCTTTACATTTAGAGTACTTGTTTCCATTTAGAGTCTTTGTTTACGTTTGTAGTCTTTATTTACATGTGTAATCTTTGTTTCCATTTAGAGTCTTTGTTTATATTTGTAATCTTTGTTTTCATTTAGAGACTTTTTCTCATTCGTAGCCTTTGTTTACATTTGTTTTCTTTGTTTACATACAGAGCCTATTTAAATTTGCACTCTTTGTTTCCACGTATTTGTTTACATTTCGAGTCTTTGTTTATATTTTGAGTCTTTGTTTACATTTAGACTCTTTGTTTACATTTTGAGTCTCTTAACATTTGTGCTCTTTGTTTACATTTGTAATCTGTTTACATTTAGAGCTTTGTTTACATTTGTTGTCTGTGTTTATTTTAGAGTCAGTTTACATTTGTAGTCTATGTTTACATTTGCAGTCTTTGTTTACATTTGTAGTCTTTGTTTACATTTAATGTCTGTTAACATTTGTGCACTTTGTTTAATTTTGTATTCTTTATTTACATTTGTAGTCCGCTTACATTTAGATCCTTTGTTTAAATTTAGAGGCTTTGTTTAAATTTGTAGTCTGTTTATATTTAGAGCCTTTGTTTACATTTGTAGTCTTTCTTTAAATTTGTAGTCTTTGTTTACATTTGTAGTCTTTGTTTACATATAGAGCCTTTGTTTACATTTAGAGTATTTGTTTACATATGTAGTCTTTGTTTACCTTTAGAGACCTTGTTTACATTTGTAGTCATTGTTTACATTTGTTGTCTTTGTTTACATGCAGAGCCTATTTAATTTTGCACTCTTTGTTTTCACGTATTTGTTTACATTTAGAGTCTTTGTTTACATTTAGACTCTTTGTTTATATTTTGAGTCTCTTAACATTTGTGCTCTTTGTTTACATTTGTAATCTGTTTACATTTAGAGCTTTGTTTACATTTGTTGTCTGTGTTTACCTTTAGAGTCAGTTTACATTTTGTAGTCTTTGTTTACATTTCGAGTCTCTTATCATTTAGTGTCTTTGTTTAAATTTAGGTTCTTTGTTTACATTTTTAGACTTTTTTATATTTAGAGTGTTTACATTTAGTGCCTTTGTTTACATTTGTAGTCTTTGTTTACCTTTAGAGTCCTTGTTTACATTTGTAGTCATTGTTTACATTTGTAGTCTTTGTTTACATTTGAATTCTATGTTTACATTTGTAGTCTTTGTTTACATTTAAATTCTTTGTTTACATTTGTAATCTTTGTTTACATTTAGAGTCTCTTTACATTTAGTGTCTTTGTTTAAATTTTGATACTTTGTTTTTATTTGTAGACTTTGTTTACATTTAGAATGTTTACATTTGGTTCCTTTGTTTACGTTCGTAGTCTTTGTTTACATGTGTAATCTTTGTTTCAATTTAGAGTCTTTGTTTATATTTGTAGTCTTTGTTTACATTTGTTATCTTTGTTTACATTTGTTGTCTTTGTTTACATACAGAGCCTGTTTAAATTTGCACTCTTTGTTTCCATGTCTTTGTTTACATTTAGAGGCTGTTTACATTTTTAGTCTGTTAACATTTGTGCACTTTGTTTACATTTGTAGTCCGCTTACATTTAGATTCTTTGTTTATTTTTAAAGGCTTTGTTTAAATTTGTAGTCTGTTTACATTCAGAGCCTTTGTTTACATTTGTAGTCTTTCTTTACCTTAAAGTCTGTGTTTACATTTACAATATTTAGTTACATTTAGAGATTTTGTTTACAGTTAGAGTCTGTTTACTTTTGTAGTCTTTGTTTTCATTTAGAGTGTTTGTTTACAATTAGAGCCTTTGTATACTTTCAGAGTCTTTGTTTACATTTGTAGTCTTTGTTTACATTTAGATTCCTTGTTTACATTTAGAGTCTTAGTTTACATTTCGAGTCTCTTTACATTTAGAATCTTTGTTTACATTTGTAGTCTTTGTTTACATTTGTAGTTTTTGTTTACATTTAGATTCTGTTTACATTTAGTGACTTTGTTTATATTTAGATTCTTTGTTTACATTTGTAGATTTTGTTTACATTTAGAGTGTTTACATTTAGTGCCTTTGTTTACATTTTTAGTCTGTTTATATTTAGAGTGTTTGTTTACATTTGTAGTCATTCTTTACATTTAGAGTACTTGTTTACATTTAGAGTCTTTGTTTACGATTGTAGTCGGTATTTACATGTGTAATCTTTGTTTCCATTTAGAGTCTTTGTTTATATTTGTAATCTTTGTTTTCATTTAGAGCCTTTTTCTCATTCGTAGTCTTTGTTTACATTTGTTGTCTTTGTTTACATACAGAGCCTATTTAAATTTGCACTCTTTGTTTCCACGTATTTGTTTACATTTCGAGTCTTTGTTTATATTTTGAGTCTTTGTTTATATTTTGAGTCTTTGTTTACATTTAGACTCTTTGTTTACATTTTGAGTCTCTTAAAATTTGTGCTCTTTGTTTACATTTGTAATCTGTTACATTTAGAGCTTTGTTTACATTTGTTGTCTGTGTTTATTTTAGAGTCAGTTTACATTTCTAGTCTATGTTTACATTTGCAGTCTTTGTTTACATTTGTAGTCCGCTTACATTTAGATTCTTTGTTTAAATTTAGAGGCTTTGTTTAAATTTAGAGGCTTTGTAGTCTGTTTATATTTAGAGCCTTTGTTTACATTTGTAGTCTTTCTTTAAATTTGTAGTATTTGTTTACATTTGTAGTCTTTGTTTACATATAGAGCCTTTGTTTACATTTAGAGTATTTGTTTACATATGTAGTCTTTGTTTACCTTTAGAGACCTTGTTTACATTTGTAATCATTGTTTACAATTGTAGTCTTTGTTTACATTTAGAGTCACTTTACATTTAGTGTCTTTGTTTAAATTTAGATTCTTTCTTTACATTTTTAGACTTTTTTATATTTATAGTGTTTACATTTAGTGCCTTTGTTTACATTTGTAGTCTTTGTTTACCTTTAGAGTCTTTGTTTACAATTGTAGTCTTTCTTTACATTTAGAGTACTTGTTTCCATTTAGAGTCTTTGTTTACGTTTGTAGTCTTTATTTACATGTGTAATCTTTGTTTCCATTTAGAGTCTTTGTTTATATTTGTAATCTTTGTTTTCATTTAGAGTCTTTTTCTCATTCGTAGTCTTTGTTTACAATTGTTGTCTTTGTTTACATACAGAGCCTATTTAAATTTGCACTTTTTGTTTCCACGTATTTGTTTACATTTAGAGTCTTTGTTTATATTTTGTGTCTTTGTTTACATTTAGACTCTTTGTTTACATTTTGAGTCTCTTAACATTTGTGCTCTTTGTTTACATTTGTAATTTGTTTAAATTTAGAGCTTTGTTTACATTTGTTGTCTGTGTTTACATTTAGAGTCAGTTTACATTTGTAGTTTATGTTTACATTTGCAGTCTTTGTTTACATTTAAATTCTTTGTTTACATTTATAGTCTGTTTACATTTCGAGTCTCTTTACATTTAGTGTCTTTGTTTAAATTTAGATACTTTGTTTACATTTGTAGACTTTGTTTACATTTAGTATATTAAATTTAGTGCTTTTATTTACGTTCGTAGTCTTTGTTTACATGTGTAATCTTTGTTTCAATTTAGTCTTTGTTTATATTTGTAGTCTTTGTTTACATTTGTTATCTTTGTTTACATTTGTTGTCTTTGTTTACATACAGAGCCTGTTTAAATTTGCACTCTTTGTTTACATGTCTTTGTTTACATTTAGAGACTGTTTACATTTTTAGTCTGTTAACATTTGTGCACTTTGTTTACATTTGTAGTCCGCTTATATATAGATTCTTTGTTTATTTTTAAAGGCTTTGTTTAAATTTGTAGTCATTTTACATTTAGAGCCTTTGTTTATTGTAGTCTTTGTTATTTGTAGTCTTTCTTTACCTTTAGAGTCTATGTTTACATTTACAATATTTGTTTACATTTAGAGATTTTGTTTACAGTTAGAGTCTGTTTACATTTGTAGTCTTTGTTTACATTTAGAGTGTTTGTTTACAATTATAGCCTTTGTTTACATTCAGAGTCTTTGTTTACATTTGTAGTCTTTGTTTACAATTAGATTCCTTGTTTACATTTAGAGTCTTTGTTTACATTTCGAGTCTCTTTACATTCAGAATCTTTGTTTACATTTGTAGTCTTTGTTTACATTTAGATTTTGTTCACATTTAGGGACATTGTTTACATTTAGATTCTTTGTTTACATTTGTAGATTTTGTTTACATTTAGAGTGTTTACATTTAGTGCCTTTAATTACATTTTTAGTCTTTGTTTACATTTAGAGTCTTTGTTTACATTTATAGTCTTTCTTTACATTTAGAGTACTTGTTTACATTTAGAGTCTTTGTTTACGTTTGTAGTCTTTATTTAAATGTGTAATCTTTGTTTCCATTTAGAGTCTTTGTTTATATTTGTAATCTTTGTTTTCATTTAGAGCCTTTTTCTCATTCGTAGTCTTTGTTTACATTTGTTGTCTTTGTTTACATACAGAGCCTATTTAAATTTGCACTCTTTGTTTACACATATGTGTTTACATTTAGAGTCTTTGTTTATATTTTGAGTCTTTGTTTACATTTAGACACTTTATTTACATTTTGAGTGTCTTAACATTTGTGCTCTTTGTTTACATTTGTAATCTGTTTACATTTATATCTTTGCTTACATTTGTTGTCTGTGTTTACCTTTAGAGTCAGTTTACATTTGTAGTCTATGTTTACATTTGCAGTCTTTGTTTACATTTGTAGTCTTTGTTTACATTTAATGTCTGTTAACATTTGTGCTCTTTGTTTAATTTTGTATTCTTTGTTTACATTTGTAGTCCGCTTACATTTAGATTCTTTGTTTAAATTTAGAGGCTTTGTTTAAATTTGTAGTCTGTTTATATTTAGAGCCTTTGTTTCCATTTGTAGTCTTTCTTAAAATTTGTAGTCTTTGTTTACCTATAGAGCCTTTGTTTACCTTTAGAGTCCTTGTTTACATTTGTAGTCATTGTTTACATTTGTAGACTTTGTTTACATTTCGAGTCTCTTTACATTTAGTGTCTTTGTTTAAATTTAGATTCTTTGTTTACGTTTGCAGACTTTATTTACATGTGTAATCTTTGTTTCCATTTAGAGTCTTTGTTTATATTTGTAATCTTTGTTTTCATTTAGAGCCTTTTTCTCATTCGTAGTCTTTGTTTACATTTGTTGTCTTTGTTTACATACAGAGCCTATTTAAATTTGCACTCTTTGTTTCAACGTATTTGTTTACATTTAGAGTCTTTGTTTATATTTAGAGTCTTTGTTTACATTTAGACACTTTGTTTACATTTTGAGTGCCTTAACATTTGTGCTCTTTGTTTACATTTGTAATCTGTTTACATTTAGAGCTTTGTTTACATTTGTTGTCTGTGTTTACCTTTAGACTCAGTTTACATTTGTAGTCTATGTTTACATTTGCAGTCTTTGTTTACATTTGTAGTCTTAGTTTACATTTAATGTCTGTTAACATTTGTGCTCTTTGTTTAATTTTGTATTCTTTGTTTACATTTGTAGTCCGCTTACATTTAGATTCTTTGTTTAAATTTAGAGGCTTTGTTTAAATTTGTAGTCTGTTTACATTTAGAGCCTTTGTTTCCATTTGTAGTCTTTCTTTAAATTTGTAGTCTTTGTTTACATATAGAGCCTTTGTTGACCTTTAGAGTCCTTGTTTACATTTGTAGTCATTGTTTACATTTGTAGACTTTGTTTACATTTCGAGTCACTTTACATTTAGTGTCTTTGTTTAAATTTAGATTCTTTGTTTACATTTTTAGACTTTTTTATATTTAGAGTGTTTACATTTAGTGCCTTTGTTTACATTTGTAGTCTTTGTTAACCTTTAGAGTCCTTGTTTACATTTGTAGTCATTGTTTACATTTGTAGTCTTTGTTTACATTTAAATTCTTTGTTTACATTTGTAGTCTTTGTTTACATTTAATTTCTTTGTTTACATTTGTAGTCTTTGTTTACATTTCGAGTCTCTTTACATTTAGTGTCTTTGTTTAAATTTAGATACTTTGTTTACATTTGTAGACTTTGTTTACATTTAGTATTTTAAATTTAGTGCTTTTATTTACGTTCGTAGTCTTTGTTTATATGTGTAATCTTTGTTTCAATTTAGTCTTTGTTTATATTTGTAGTCTTTGTTTACATTTGTTATCTTTGTTTACATTTGTTGTCTTTGTTTACATACAGAGCCTGTTTAAATTTGCACTCTTTGTTTACATTTAGAGACTGTTTACATTTTTAGTCTGTTAACATTTGTGCACTTTGTTTATATTTGTAGTCCGCTTATATGTAGACTCTTTGTTTATTTTTAAACGCTTTGTTTAAATTCGCAGTCATTTTACATTTAGAGCCTTTGTTTACATTTGTAGTCTTTCTTTACCTTTAGAGTCTATGTTTACATTTACAATATTTGTTTACATTTAGAGATTTTGTTTACAGTTAGAGTCTGTTTACATTTGTAGTCTTTGTTTACATTTAGAGTGTTTGTTTACAATTAGAGCCTTTGTTTACATTCAGAGTCTTTGTTTACATTTGTAGTCTTTGTTTACAATTAGATTCCTTGTTTACATTTAGAGTCTTTGTTTACATTTCGAGTCTCTTTACATTTAGAATCTTTGTTTACATTTGTAGTCTTTGTTTACATTTAGATTCTGTTCACATTTAGGGACATTGTTTACATTTAGATTCTTTGTTTACATTTGTAGATTTTGTTTACATTTAGAGTGTTTACATTTAGTGCCTTTAATTACATTTTTAGTCTTTGTTTACATTTAGAGTCTGTTTATATTTAGAGTCTTTGTTTACATTTATAGTCTTTCTTTACATTTACAGTACTTGTTTACATTTAGAGTCTTTGTTTACGTTTGTAGTCTTTATTTAAATGTGTAATCTTTGTTTCCATTTAGAGTCTTTGTTTATATTTGTAATCTTTGTTTTCATTTAGAGCCTTTTTCTCATTCGTAGTCTTTGTTTACATTTGTTGTCTTTGTTTACATACAGAGCCTATTTAAATTTGCACTCTTTGTTTACACATATTTGTTTACATTTAGAGTCTTTGTTTATATTTTGAGTCTTTGTTTACATTTAGACACTTTATTTACATTTTGAGTGTCTTAACATTTGTGCTCTTTGTTTACATTTGTAATCTGTTTACATTTATATCTTTGCTTACATTTGTTGTCTGTGTTTACCTTTAGAGTCAGTTTACATTTGTAGTCTATGTTTACATTTGCAGTCTTTGTTTACATTTGTAGTCTTTGTTTACATTTAATGTCTGTTAACATTTGTGCTCTTTGTTTAATTTTGTATTCTTTGTTTACATTTGTAGTCCGCTTACATTTAGATTCTTTGTTTAAATTTAGAGGCTTTGTTTAAATTTGTAGTCTGTTTATATTTAGAGCCTTTGTTTCCATTTGTAATCTTTCTTAAAATTTGTAGTCTTTGTTTACCTATAGAGCCTTTGTTTACCTTTAGAGTCCTTGTTTACATTTGTAGTCATTGTTTACATTTGTAGACTTTGTTTACATTTCGAGTCTTATTACATTTAGTGTCTTTGTTTAAATTTAGATTCTTTGTTTACGTTTGCAGTCTTTATTTACATGTGTAATCTTTGTTTCCATTTAGAGTCTTTGTTTATATTTGTAATCTTTGTTTTCATTTAGAGCCTTTTTCTCATTCGTAGTCTTTGTTTACATTTGTTGTCTTTGTTTACATACAGAGCCTATTTAAATTTGCACTCTTTGTTTCAACGTATTTGTTTACATTTAGAGTCTTTGTTTATATTTTGAGTCTTTGTTTACATTTAGACACTTTGTTTACATTTTGAGTGTCTTAACATTTGTGCTCTTTGTTTACATTTGTAATCTGTTTACATTTAGAGCTTTGTTTACATTTGTTGTCTGTGTTTACCTTTAGAGTCAGTTTACATTTGTAGTCTATGTTTACATTTGCAGTCTTTGTTTACATTTGTAGTCTTAGTTTACATTTAATGTCTGTTAACATTTGTGCTCTTTGTTTAATTTTGTATTCTTTGTTTACATTTGTAGTCCGCTTACATTTAGATTCTTTGTTTAAATTTAGAGGCTTTGTTTAAATTTGTAGTCTGTTTACATTTAGAGCCTTTGTTTCCATTTGTAGTCTTTCTTTAAATTTGTAGTCTTTGTTTACATATAGAGCCTTTGTTGACCTTTAGAGTCCTTGTTTACATTTGTAGTCATTGTTTACATTTGTAGACTTTGTTTACATTTCGAGTCACTTTACATTTAGTGTCTTTGTTTAAATTTAGATTCTTTGTTTACATTTTTAGACTTTTTTATATTTAGAGTGTTTACATTTAGTGCCTTTGTTTACATTTGTAGTCTTTGTTAACCTTTAGAGTCCTTGTTTACATTTGTAGTCATTGTTTACATTTGTAGTCTTTGTTTACATTTAAATTCTTTGTTTACATTTGTAGTCTTTGTTTACATTTAATTTCTTTGTTTACATTTGTAGTCTTTGTTTACATTTCGAGTCTCTTTACATTTAGTGTCTTTGTTTAAATTTAGATACTTTGTTTACATTTGTAGACTTTGTTTACATTTAGTATTTTAAATTTAGTGCTTTTATTTACGTTCGTAGTCTTTGTTTATATGTGTAATCTTTGTTTCAATTTAGTCTTTGTTTATATTTGTAGTCTTTGTTTACATTTGTTATCTTTGTTTACATTTGTTGTCTTTGTTTACATACAGAGCCTGTTTAAATTTGCACTCTTTGTTTACATTTAGAGACTGTTTACATTTTTAGTCTGTTAACATTTGTGCACTTTGTTTACATTTGTAGTCCGCTTACATTTAGATTCTTTGTTTATTTTTAAAGGCTTTGTTTAAATTTGTAGTCTGTTTACATTCAGAGCCTTTGTTTACATTTGTAGTCTTTCTTTACCTTAAAGTCTGTGTTTACATTTACAATATTTAGTTACATTTAGAGATTTTGTTTACAGTTAGAGTCTGTTTACTTTTGTAGTCTTTGTTTTCATTTAGAGTGTTTGTTTACAATTAGAGCCTTTGTATACTTTCAGAGTCTTTGTTTACATTTGTAGTCTTTGTTTACATTTAGATTCCTTGTTTACATTTAGAGTCTTAGTTTACATTTCGAGTCTCTTTACATTTAGAATCTTTGTTTACATTTGTAGTCTTTGTTTACATTTGTAGTTTTTGTTTACATTTAGATTCTGTTTACATTTAGTGACTTTGTTTATATTTAGATTCTTTGTTTACATTTGTAGATTTTGTTTACATTTAGAGTGTTTACATTTAGTGCCTTTGTTTACATTTTTAGTCTGTTTATATTTAGAGTGTTTGTTTACATTTGTAGTCATTCTTTACATTTAGAGTACTTGTTTACATTTAGAGTCTTTGTTTACGATTGTAGTCGGTATTTACATGTGTAATCTTTGTTTCCATTTAGAGTCTTTGTTTATATTTGTAATCTTTGTTTTCATTTAGAGCCTTTTTCTCATTCGTAGTCTTTGTTTACATTTGTTGTCTTTGTTTACATACAGAGCCTATTTAAATTTGCACTCTTTGTTTCCACGTATTTGTTTACATTTCGAGTCTTTGTTTATATTTTGAGTCTTTGTTTACATTTAGACTCTTTGTTTACATTTTGAGTCTCTTAACATTTGTGCTCTTTGTTTACATTTGTAATCTGTTACATTTAGAGCTTTGTTTACATTTGTTGTCTGTGTTTATTTTAGAGTCAGTTTACATTTCTAGTCTATGTTTACATTTGCAGTCTTTGTTTACATTTGTAGTCCGCTTACATTTAGATTCTTTGTTTAAATTTAGAGGCTTTGTTTAAATTTAGAGGCTTTGTAGTCTGTTTATATTTAGAGCCTTTGTTTACATTTGTAGTCTTTCTTTAAATTTGTAGTATTTGTTTACATTTGTAGTCTTTGTTTACATATAGAGCCTTTGTTTACATTTAGAGTATTTGTTTACATATGTAGTCTTTGTTTACCTTTAGAGACCTTGTTTACATTTGTAATCATTGTTTACAATTGTAGTCTTTGTTTACATTTAGAGTCACTTTACATTTAGTGTCTTTGTTTAAATTTAGATTCTTTCTTTACATTTTTAGACTTTTTTATATTTATAGTGTTTACATTTAGTGCCTTTGTTTACATTTGTAGTCTTTGTTTACCTTTAGAGTCTTTGTTTACAATTGTAGTCTTTCTTTACATTTAGAGTACTTGTTTCCATTTAGAGTCTTTGTTTACGTTTGTAGTCTTTATTTACATGTGTAATCTTTGTTTCCATTTAGAGTCTTTGTTTATATTTGTAATCTTTGTTTTCATTTAGAGTCTTTTTCTCATTCGTAGTCTTTGTTTACAATTGTTGTCTTTGTTTACATACAGAGCCTATTTAAATTTGCACTTTTTGTTTCCACGTATTTGTTTACATTTAGAGTCTTTGTTTATATTTTGTGTCTTTGTTTACATTTAGACTCTTTGTTTACATTTTGAGTCTCTTAACATTTGTGCTCTTTGTTTACATTTGTAATTTGTTTAAATTTAGAGCTTTGTTTACATTTGTTGTCTGTGTTTACATTTAGAGTCAGTTTACATTTGTAGTTTATGTTTACATTTGCAGTCTTTGTTTACATTTAAATTCTTTGTTTACATTTATAGTCTGTTTACATTTCGAGTCTCTTTACATTTAGTGTCTTTGTTTAAATTTAGATACTTTGTTTACATTTGTAGACTTTGTTTACATTTAGTATATTAAATTTAGTGCTTTTATTTACGTTCGTAGTCTTTGTTTACATGTGTAATCTTTGTTTCAATTTAGTCTTTGTTTATATTTGTAGTCTTTGTTTACATTTGTTATCTTTGTTTACATTTGTTGTCTTTGTTTACATACAGAGCCTGTTTAAATTTGCACTCTTTGTTTACATGTCTTTGTTTACATTTAGAGACTGTTTACATTTTTAGTCTGTTAACATTTGTGCACTTTGTTTACATTTGTAGTCCGCTTATATATAGATTCTTTGTTTATTTTTAAAGGCTTTGTTTAAATTTGTAGTCATTTTACATTTAGAGCCTTTGTTTATTGTAGTCTTTGTTATTTGTAGTCTTTCTTTACCTTTAGAGTCTATGTTTACATTTACAATATTTGTTTACATTTAGAGATTTTGTTTACAGTTAGAGTCTGTTTACATTTGTAGTCTTTGTTTACATTTAGAGTGTTTGTTTACAATTATAGCCTTTGTTTACATTCAGAGTCTTTGTTTACATTTGTAGTCTTTGTTTACAATTAGATTCCTTGTTTACATTTAGAGTCTTTGTTTACATTTCGAGTCTCTTTACATTCAGAATCTTTGTTTACATTTGTAGTCTTTGTTTACATTTAGATTTTGTTCACATTTAGGGACATTGTTTACATTTAGATTCTTTGTTTACATTTGTAGATTTTGTTTACATTTAGAGTGTTTACATTTAGTGCCTTTAATTACATTTTTAGTCTTTGTTTACATTTAGAGTCTTTGTTTACATTTATAGTCTTTCTTTACATTTAGAGTACTTGTTTACATTTAGAGTCTTTGTTTACGTTTGTAGTCTTTATTTAAATGTGTAATCTTTGTTTCCATTTAGAGTCTTTGTTTATATTTGTAATCTTTGTTTTCATTTAGAGCCTTTTTCTCATTCGTAGTCTTTGTTTACATTTGTTGTCTTTGTTTACATACAGAGCCTATTTAAATTTGCACTCTTTGTTTACACATATGTGTTTACATTTAGAGTCTTTGTTTATATTTTGAGTCTTTGTTTACATTTTGAGTGTCTTAACATTTGTGCTCTTTGTTTACATTTGTAATCTGTTTACATTTATATCTTTGCTTACATTTGTTGTCTGTGTTTACCTTTAGAGTCAGTTTACATTTGTAGTCTATGTTTACATTTGCAGTCTTTGTTTACATTTGTAGTCTTTGTTTACATTTAATGTCTGTTAACATTTGTGCTCTTTGTTTAATTTTGTATTCTTTGTTTACATTTGTAGTCCGCTTACATTTAGATTCTTTGTTTAAATTTAGAGGCTTTGTTTAAATTTGTAGTCTGTTTATATTTAGAGCCTTTGTTTCCATTTGTAGTCTTTCTTAAAATTTGTAGTCTTTGTTTACCTATAGAGCCTTTGTTTACCTTTAGAGTCCTTGTTTACATTTGTAGTCATTGTTTACATTTGTAGACTTTGTTTACATTTCGAGTCTCTTTACATTTAGTGTCTTTGTTTAAATTTAGATTCTTTGTTTACGTTTGCAGTCTTTATTTACATGTGTAATCTTTGTTTCCATTTAGAGTCTTTGTTTATATTTGTAATCTTTGTTTTCATTTAGAGCCTTTTTCTCATTCGTAGTCTTTGTTTACATTTGTTGTCTTTGTTTACATACAGAGCCTATTTAAATTTGCACTCTTTGTTTCAACGTATTTGTTTACATTTAGAGTCTTTGTTTATATTTAGAGTCTTTGTTTACAATTAGACACTTTGTTTACATTTTGAGTGCCTTAACATTTGTGCTCTTTGTTTACATTTGTAATCTGTTTACATTTAGAGCTTTGTTTACATTTGTTGTCTGTGTTTACCTTTAGAGTCAGTTTACATTTGTAGTCTATGTTTACATTTGCAGTCTTTGTTTACATTTGTAGTCTTAGTTTACATTTAATGTCTGTTAACATTTGTGCTCTTTGTTTAATTTTGTATTCTTTGTTTACATTTGTAGTCCGCTTACATTTAGATTCTTTGTTTAAATTTAGAGGCTTTGTTTAAATTTGTAGTCTGTTTACATTTAGAGCCTTTGTTTCCATTTGTAGTCTTTCTTTAAATTTGTAGTCTTTGTTTACATATAGAGCCTTTGTTGACCTTTAGAGTCCTTGTTTACATTTGTAGTCATTGTTTACATTTGTAGACTTTGTTTACATTTCGAGTCACTTTACATTTAGTGTCTTTGTTTAAATTTAGATTCTTTGTTTACATTTTTAGACTTTTTTATATTTAGAGTGTTTACATTTAGTGCCTTTGTTTACATTTGTAGTCTTTGTTAACCTTTAGAGTCCTTGTTTACATTTGTAGTCATTGTTTACATTTGTAGTCTTTGTTTACATTTAAATTCTTTGTTTACATTTGTAGTCTTTGTTTACATTTAATTTCTTTGTTTACATTTGTAGTCTTTGTTTACATTTCGAGTCTCTTTACATTTAGTGTCTTTGTTTAAATTTAGATACTTTGTTTACATTTGTAGACTTTGTTTACATTTAGTATTTTAAATTTAGTGCTTTTATTTACGTTCGTAGTCTTTGTTTATATGTGTAATCTTTGTTTCAATTTAGTCTTTGTTTATATTTGTAGTCTTTGTTTACATTTGTTATCTTTGTTTACATTTGTTGTCTTTGTTTACATACAGAGCCTGTTTAAATTTGCACTCTTTGTTTACATTTAGAGACTGTTTACATTTTTAGTCTGTTAACATTTGTGCACTTTGTTTACATTTGTAGTCCGCTTATATATAGACTCTTTGTTTATTTTTAAACGCTTTGTTTAAATTCGCAGTCATTTTACATTTAGAGCCTTTGTTTACATTTGTAGTCTTTCTTTACCTTTAGAGTCTATGTTTACATTTACAATATTTGTTTACATTTAGAGATTTTGTTTACAGTTAGAGTCTGTTTACATTTGTAGTCTTTGTTTACATTTAGAGTGTTTGTTTACAATTAGAGCCTTTGTTTACATTCAGAGTCTTTGTTTACATTTGTAGTCTTTGTTTACAATTAGATTCCTTGTTTACATTTAGAGTCTTTGTTTACATTTCGAGTCTCTTTACATTTAGAATCTTTGTTTACATTTGTAGTCTTTGTTTACATTTAGATTCTGTTCACATTTAGGGACATTGTTTACATTTAGATTCTTTGTTTACATTTGTAGATTTTGTTTACATTTAGAGTGTTTACATTTAGTGCCTTTAATTACATTTTTAGTCTTTGTTTACATTTAGAGTCTGTTTATATTTAGAGTCTTTGTTTACATTTATAGTCTTTCTTTACATTTACAGTACTTGTTTACATTTAGAGTCTTTGTTTACGTTTGTAGTCTTTATTTAAATGTGTAATCTTTGTTTCCATTTAGAGTCTTTGTTTATATTTGTAATCTTTGTTTTCATTTAGAGCCTTTTTCTCATTCGTAGTCTTTGTTTACATTTGTTGTCTTTGTTTACATACAGAGCCTATTTAAATTTGCACTCTTTGTTTACACATATTTGTTTACATTTAGAGTCTTTGTTTATATTTTGAGTCTTTGTTTACATTTAGACACTTTATTTACATTTTGAGTGTCTTAACATTTGTGCTCTTTGTTTACATTTGTAATCTGTTTACATTTATATCTTTGCTTACATTTGTTGTCTGTGTTTACCTTTAGAGTCAGTTTACATTTGTAGTCTATGTTTACATTTGCAGTCTTTGTTTACATTTGTAGTCTTTGTTTACATTTAATGTCTGTTAACATTTGTGCTCTTTGTTTAATTTTGTATTCTTTGTTTACATTTGTAGTCCGCTTACATTTAGATTCTTTGTTTAAATTTAGAGGCTTTGTTTAAATTTGTAGTCTGTTTATATTTAGAGCCTTTGTTTCCATTTGTAATCTTTCTTAAAATTTGTAGTCTTTGTTTACCTATAGAGCCTTTGTTTACCTTTAGAGTCCTTGTTTACATTTGTAGTCATTGTTTACATTTGTAGACTTTGTTTACATTTCGAGTCTTATTACATTTAGTGTCTTTGTTTAAATTTAGATTCTTTGTTTACGTTTGCAGTCTTTATTTACATGTGTAATCTTTGTTTCCATTTAGAGTCTTTGTTTATATTTGTAATCTTTGTTTTCATTTAGAGCCTTTTTCTCATTCGTAGTCTTTGTTTACATTTGTTGTCTTTGTTTACATACAGAGCCTATTTAAATTTGCACTCTTTGTTTCAACGTATTTGTTTACATTTAGAGTCTTTGTTTATATTTTGAGTCTTTGTTTACATTTAGACACTTTGTTTACATTTTGAGTGTCTTAACATTTGTGCTCTTTGTTTACATTTGTAATCTGTTTACATTTAGAGCTTTGTTTACATTTGTTGTCTGTGTTTACCTTTAGAGTCAGTTTACATTTGTAGTCTATGTTTACATTTGCAGTCTTTGTTTACATTTGTAGTCTTAGTTTACATTTAATGTCTGTTAACATTTGTGCTCTTTGTTTAATTTTGTATTCTTTGTTTACATTTGTAGTCCGCTTACATTTAGATTCTTTGTTTAAATTTAGAGGCTTTGTTTAAATTTGTAGTCTGTTTACATTTAGAGCCTTTGTTTCCATTTGTAGTCTTTCTTTAAATTTGTAGTCTTTGTTTACATATAGAGCCTTTGTTGACCTTTAGAGTCCTTGTTTACATTTGTAGTCATTGTTTACATTTGTAGACTTTGTTTACATTTCGAGTCACTTTACATTTAGTGTCTTTGTTTAAATTTAGATTCTTTGTTTACATTTTTAGACTTTTTTATATTTAGAGTGTTTACATTTAGTGCCTTTGTTTACATTTGTAGTCTTTGTTAACCTTTAGAGTCCTTGTTTACATTTGTAGTCATTGTTTACATTTGTAGTCTTTGTTTACATTTAAATTCTTTGTTTACATTTGTAGTCTTTGTTTACATTTAATTTCTTTGTTTACATTTGTAGTCTTTGTTTACATTTCGAGTCTCTTTACATTTAGTGTCTTTGTTTAAATTTAGATACTTTGTTTACATTTGTAGACTTTGTTTACATTTAGTATTTTAAATTTAGTGCTTTTATTTACGTTCGTAGTCTTTGTTTATATGTGTAATCTTTGTTTCAATTTAGTCTTTGTTTATATTTGTAGTCTTTGTTTACATTTGTTATCTTTGTTTACATTTGTTGTCTTTGTTTACATACAGAGCCTGTTTAAATTTGCACTCTTTGTTTACATTTAGAGACTGTTTACATTTTTAGTCTGTTAACATTTGTGCACTTTGTTTACATTTGTAGTCCGCTTATATATAGACCCTTTGTTTATTTTTAAACGCTTTGTTTAAATTTGTAGTCATTTTACATTTAGAGCCTTTGTTTACATTTGTAGTCTTTCTTTACCTTTAGAGTCTATGTTTACATTTACAATATTTGTTTACATTTAGAGATTTTGTTTACAGTTAGAGTCTGTTTACATTTGTAGTCTTTGTTTACATTTAGAGTGTTTGTTTACAATTAGAGCCTTTGTTTACATTCAGAGTCTTTGTTTACATTTGTAGTCTTTGTTTACAATTAGATTCCTTGTTTACATTTAGAGTCTTTGTTTACATTTCGAGTCTCTTTACATTTAGAATCTTTGTTTACATTTGTAGTCTTTGTTTACATTTAGATTCTGTTCACATTTAGGGACATTGTTTACATTTAGATTCTTTGTTTACATTTGTAGATTTTGTTTACATTTAGAGTGTTTACATTTAGTGCCTTTAATTACATTTTTAGTCTTTGTTTACATTTAGAGTCTTTGTTTATATTTAGAGTCTTTGTTTACATTTATAGTCTTTCTTTACATTTAGAGTACTTGTTTACATTTAGAGTCTTTGTTTACGTTTGTAGTCTTTATTTAAATGTGTAATCTTTGTTTCCATTTAGAGTCTTTGTTTATATTTGTAATCTTTGTTTTCATTTAGAGCCTTTTTCTCATTCGTAGTCTTTGTTTACATTTGTTGTGTTTGTTTACATACAGAGCCTATTTAAATTTGCACTCTTTGTTTACACATATTTGTTTACATTTAGAGTCTTTGTTTAGATTTTGTAGTCTTTGTTTACATTTCGAGTCTACATTTAGTGTCTTTGTTTAAATTTAAATATTTTGTTTACATTTGTAGACTTTGTTTACATTTAGAATATTTACATTTAGTGCCTTTGTTTACGTTCGTAGTCTTTGTTTACATTTGTAATCTTTGTTTACATTTGTTGTCTTTGTTTACATACAGAGCCTGTTTAAATTTGCACTCTTTGTTTACATGTCTTTGTTTACATTTAGAGATTGTTTACATTTTTAGTCTGTTAACATTTGTGCACTTTGTTTACATTTGTAGTCCGCTTACATTTAGATTCTTTGTTTATTTTTAAAGGCTCTGTTTAAATTTGTAGTCTGTTTACATTTGGAGCCTTTGTTTACATTTGTAGTCTTTCTTTACCTTTAGAGTCTGTGTTTACATTTATAATATTTGTTTACATTTAGAGATTTTGTTTACAGTTAGAGTCTGTTTACATTTGTATTCTTTGTTTACATTTAGAATGTTTGTTTACAATTAGAGCCTTTGTTTACATTCAGAGTCTTTGTTTACATTTGTAGTCTTTGTTTACAATTAGATTACTTGTTTACATTTAGAGTCTTAGTTTACATTTCGATTCTCTTTACATTTATAATCTTTGTTTACATTTGTAGTCTTTGTTTACATTTCTAGTCTTTGTTTACATTTGTAGTCTTTGTTTACATTTGTAGTCTTTGTTTACATTTAGATTCTGTTTACATTTAGTGACTTTGTTTATATTTAGATTCTTTGTTTACATTTGTAGATTTTGTTTACATTTAGAGTGTTTACATTTAGTGCCTTTGTTTACATTTTTAGTCTTTGTTTACATTTAGAGTCTTTGTTTACAATTGTAGTCTTTCTTTACATTTAGAGTACTTGTTTCCATTTAGATTCTTTGTTTACGTTTGTAGTCTTTATTTACATGTGTAATCTTTGTTTCCATTTAGAGTCTTTGTTTATATTTGTAATCTTTGTTTTCATTTAGAGCCTTTTTCTCATTCGTAGTCTTTGTTTACATTTGTTGTTTTGTTTACATACAGAGCCTATTTAAATTTGCACTTTTTGTTTCCACGTATTTGTTTACATTTAGAGTCTTTGTTTATATTTTGTGTCTTTGTTTACATTTAGACTCTTTGTTTACATTTTGAGTCTCTTAACATTTGTGCTCTTTGTTTACATTTGTAATTTGTTTAAATTTAGAGCTTTGTTTACATTTGTTGCCTGTGTTTACATTTAGAGTCAGTTTACATTTGTAGTTTATGTTTACATTTGCAGTCTTTGTTTACATTTAAATTCTTTGTTTACATTTATAGTCTGTTTACATTTCGAGTCTCTTTACATTTAGTGTCTTTGTTTAAATTTAGATACTTTGTTTACATTTGTAGACTTTGTTTACATTTAGTATTTTAAATTTAGTGCTTTTATTTACGTTCGTAGTCTTTGTTTACATGTGTAATCTTTGTTTCAATTTAGTCTTTGTTTATATTTGTAGTCTATGTTTACATTTGTTATCTTTGTTTACATTTGTTGTCTTTGTTTACATACAGAGCCTGTTTAAATTTGCACTCTTTGTTTACATGTCTTTGTTTACATTTAGAGACTGTTTACATTTTTAGTCTGTTAACATTTGTGCACTTTGTTTACATTTGTAGTCCGCTTATATATAGATTCTTTGTTTATTTTTAAAGGCTTTGTTTAAATTTGTAGTCATTTTACATTTAGAGCCTTTGTTTACATTTGTAGTCTTTCTTTACCTTTAGAGTCTATGTTTACATTTACAATATTTGTTTACATTTAGAGATTTTGTTTACAGTTAGAGTCTGTTTACATTTGTAGTCTTTGTTTACATTTAGAGTGTTTGTTTACAATTAGAGCCTTTGTTTACATTCAGAGTCTTTGTTTACATTTGTAGTCTTTGTTTACAATTAGATTCCTTGTTTACATGTAGAGTCTTTGTTTACATTTCGAGTCTCTTTACATTTAGAATCTTTGTTTACATTTGTAGTCTTTGTTTACATTTAGATTCTGTTCACATTTAGGGACATTGTTTACATTTAGATTCTTTGTTTACATTTGTAGATTTTGTTTACATTTAGAGTGTTTACATTTAGTGCCTTTAATTACATTTTTAGTCTTTGTTTACGTTTAGAGTCTTTGTTTATATTTAGAGTCTTTGTTTACATTTATAGTCTTTCTTTACATTTAGAGTACTTGTTTACATTTAGAGTCTTTGTTTACGTTTGTAGTCTTTATTTAAATGTGTAATCTTTGTTTCCATTTAGAGTCTTTGTTTATATTTGTAATCTTTGTTTTCATTTAGAGCCTTTTTCTCATTCGTAGTCTTTGTTTACATTTGTTGTCTTTGTTTACATACAGAGCCTATTTAAATTTGCACTCTTTGTTTACACATATTTGTTTACATTTAGAGTCTTTGTTTATATTTTGAGTCTTTGTTTATAGTTAGACACTTTGTTTACATTTTGAGTGTCTTAACATTTGTGCTCTTTGTTTACATTTGTAATCTGTTTACATTTATATCTTTGCTTACATTTGTTGTCTGTGTTTACCTTTAGAGTCAGTTTACATTTGTAGTCTATGTTTACATTTGCAGTCTTTGTTTACATTTGTAGTCTTTGTTTACATTTAATGTCTGTTAACATTTGTGCTCTTTGTTTAATTTTGTATTCTTTGTTTACATTTGTAGTCCGCTTACATTTAGATTCTTTGTTTAAATTTAGAGGCTTTGTTTAAATTTGTAGTCTGTTTACATTTAGAGCCTTGGTTTCCATTTGTAGTCTTTCTTAAAATTTGTAGTCTTTGTTTACCTATAGAGCCTTTGTTTACCTTTAGAGTCCTTGTTTACATTTGTAGTCATTGTTTACATTTGTAGACTTTGTTTACATTTCGAGTCTCTTTACATTTAGTGTCTTTGTTTAAATTTAGATTCTTTGTTTACGTTTGCAGTCTTTATTTACATGTGTAATCTTTGTTTCCATTTAGAGTCTTTGTTTATATTTGTAATCTTTGTTTTCATTTAGAGCCTTTTTCTCATTCGTAGTCTTTGTTTACATTTGTTGTCTTTGTTTACATACAGAGCCTATTTAAATTTGCACTCTTTGTTTCCACGTATTTGTTTACATTTAGAATCTTTGTTTATATTTTGAGTCTTTGTTTACATTTAGACACTTTGTTTACATTTTGAGTGTCTTAACATTTGTGCTCTTTGTTTACATTTGTAATCTGTTTACATATAGAGCCTTTGTTTACCTTTAGAGTCCTTGTTTACATTTGTAGTCATTGTTTACATTTGTAGACTTTGTTTACATTTCGAGTCACTTTACATTTAGTGTCTTTGTTTAAATTTAGATTCTTTGTTTACATTTTTAGACTTTTTTATATTTAGAGTGTTTACATTTAGTGCCTTTGTTTACATTTGTAGTCTTTGTTAACCTTTAGAGTCCTTGTTTACATTTGTAGTCTTTGTTTACATTTAAATTCTTTGTTTACATTTGTAGTCTTTGTTTACATTTCGAGTCTCTTTACATTTAGTGTCTTTGTTTAAATTTAGATACTTTGTTTACATTTGTAGACTTTGTTTACATTTAGTATTTTAAATTTAGTGCTTTTATTTACGTTCGTAGTCTTTGTTTACATGTGTAATCTTTGTTTAAATTTAGTCTTTGTTTATATTTGTAGTCTTTGTTTACATTTGCTATCTTTGTTTACATTTGTTGTCTTTGTTTACATACAGAGCCTGTTTAAATTTGCACTCTTTGTTTACATGTCTTTGTTTACATTTAGAGACTGTTTACATTTTTAGTCTGTTAACATTTGTGCACTTTGTTTACATTTGTAGTCCGCTTACATTTAGATTCTTTGTTTATTTTTAAAGGCTTTGTTTAAATTTGTAGTCTGTTTACATTCAGAGCCTTTGTTTACATTTGTAGTCTTTCTTTACCTTTAGAGTCTCTTTACATTTACAATATTTGTTCACATTTAGAGATTTTGTTTACAGTTAGAGTGTGTTTACATTTGTAGTCTTTGTTTACATTTAGAGTGTTTGTTTACAATTAGAGCCTTTGTTTACTTTGAGTCTTTGTTTACATTTGTAGTCTTTGTTTACATTTAGATTCCTTGTTTACATTTAGTGACTTTGTTTATATTTAGATTCTTTGTTTACATTTGTAGATTTTGTTTACATTTAGAGTGTTTACATTTAGTGCCTTTGTTTACATTTTTAGTCTTTGTTTACATTTGTAGTCATTCTTTACATTTAGAGTACTTGTTTACATTTAGAGTCTTTGTTTGCGATTGTAGTCTTTATTTACATGTGTAATCTTTGTTTCCATTTAGAGTCTTTGTTTATATTTGTAATCTTTGTTTTTATTTAGAGACTTTTTCTCATTCGTAGCCTTTGTTTACATTTGTTTTCTTTGTTTACATACAGAGCCTATTTAAATTTGCACTCTTTGTTTCCACGTATTTGTTTACATTTCGAGTCTTTGTTTATATTTTGAGTCTTTGTTTACATTTAGACTCTTTGTTTACATTTTGAGTCTCTTAACATTTGTGGTCTTTGTTTACATTTGTAATCTGTTTACATTTAGAGCTTTGTTTACATTTGTTGTCTGTGTTTATTTTAGAGTCAGTTTACATTTGTAGTCTATGTTTACATTTGCAGTCTTTGTTTACATTTCTAGTCTTTGTTTACATTTAATGTCTGTTAACATTTGTGCTCTTTGTTTAATTTTGTATTCTTTATTTACATTTGTAGTCCGCTTACATTTAGATCCTTTGTTTAAATTTAGAGGCTTTGTTTAAATTTGTAGTCTGTTTATATTTAGAGCCTTTGTTTACATTTGTAGTCTTTCTTTAAATTTGTAGTCTTTGTTTACATTTGTAGTCTTTGTTTACATATAGAGCCTTTGTTTACATTTAGAGTATTTCTTTACATATGTAGTCTTTGTTTACCTTTAGAGACCTTGTTTACATTTGTAGTCATTGTTTACATTTGTTGTCTTTGTTTACATGCAGAGCCTATTTAATTTTGCACTCTTTGTTTTCACGTATTTGTTTACATTTAGAGTCTTTGTTTACATTTAGACTCTTTGTTTATATTTTGAGTCTCTTAACATTTGTGCTCTTTGTTTACATTTGTAATCTGTTTACATTTAGAGCTTTGTTTACATTTGTTGTCTGTGTTTACCTTTAGAGTCAGTTTACATTTTGTAGTCTTTGTTTACATTTCGAGTCTCTTAACATTTAGTGTCTTTGTTTAAATTTAGGTTCTTTGTTTACATTTTTAGACTTTTTTATATTTAGAGTGTTTACATTTAGTGCCTTTGTTTACATTTGTAGTCTTTGTTTACCTTTAGAGTCCTTGTTTACATTTGTAGTCATTGTTTACATTTGTAGTCTTTGTTTACATTTAAATTCTATGTTTACATTTGTAGTCTTTGTTTACATTTAAATTCTTTGTTTACATTTGTAATCTTTGTTTACATTTAGAGTCTCTTTACATTTAGTGTCTTTGTTTAAATTTTGATACTTTGTTTTTATTTGTAGACTTTGTTTACATTTAGAATGTTTACATTTGGTTCCTTTGTTTACGTTCGTAGTCTTTGTTTACATGTGTAATCTTTGTTTCAATTTAGAGTCTTTGTTTATATTTGTAGTCTTTGTTTACATTTGTTATCTTTGTTTACATTTGTTGTCTTTGTTTACATACAGAGCCTGTTTAAATTTGCACTCTTTGTTTACATGTCTTTGTTTACATTTAGAGGCTGTTTATATTTTTAGTCTGTTAACATTTGTGCACTTTGTTTACATTTGTAGTCCGCTTACATTTAGATTCTTTGTTTATTTTTAAAGGCTTTGTTTAAATTTGTAGTCTGTTTACATTCAGAGCCTTTGTTTACATTTGTAGTCTTTCTTTACCTTAAAGTCTGTGTTTACATTTACAATATTTAGTTACATTTAGAGATTTTGTTTACAGTTAGAGTCTGTTTACTTTTGTAGTCTTTGTTTACATTTAGAATGTTTGTTTACAATTAGAGCCTTTGTTTACATTCAGAGTCTTTGTTTACATTTGTAGTCTTTGTTTACATTTAGATTCCTTGTTTACATTTAGAGTCTTAGTTTACATTTCGAGTCTCTTTACATTTAGAATCTTTGTTTACATTTGTAGTCTTTGTTTACATTTGTAGTTTTTGTTTACATTTAGATTCTGTTTACATTTAGTGACTTTGTTTATATTTAGATTCTTTGTTTACATTTGTAGATTTTGTTTACATTTAGAGTGTTTACATTTAGTGCCTTTGTTTACATTTTTAGTCTGTTTATATTTAGAGTATTTGTTTACATTTGTAGTCATTCTTTACATTTAGAGTACTTGTTTACATTTAGAGTCTTTGTTTACGATTGTAGTCGGTATTTACATGTGTAATCTTTGTTTCCATTTAGAGTCTTTGTTTATATTTGTAATCTTTGTTTTCATTTAGAGCCTTTTTCTCATTCGTAGTCTTTGTTTACATTTGTTGTCTTTGTTTACATACAGAGCCTATTTAAGTTTGCACTCTTTGTTTCCACGTATTTGTTTACATTTCGAGTCTTTGTTTATATTTTGAGTCTTTGTTTACATTTAGACTCTTTGTTTACATTTTGAGTCTCTTAACATTTGTGCTCTTTGTTTACATTTGTAATCTGTTACATTTAGAGCTTTGTTTACATTTGTTGTCTGTGTTTATTTTAGAGTCAGTTTACATTTCTAGTCTATGTTTACATTTGCAGTCTTTGTTTACATTTGTAGTCCGCTTACATTTAGATTCTTTGTTTAAATTTAGAGGCTTTGTTTAAATTTAGAGGCTTTGTAGTCTGTTTATATTTAGAGCCTTTGTTTACATTTGTAGTCTTTCTTTAAATTTGTAGTATTTGTTTACATTTGTAGTCTTTGTTTACATATAGAGCCTTTGTTTACATTTAGAGTATTTGTTTACATATGTTGTCTTTGTTTACCTTTAGAGACCTTGTTTACATTTGTAATCATTGTTTACATTTGTAGTCTTTGTTTACATTTAGAGTCACTTTACATTTAGTGTCTTTGTTTAAATTTAGATTCTTTCTTTACATTTTTAGACTTTTTTATATTTATAGTGTTTACATTTAGTGCCTTTGTTTACATTTGTAGTCTTTGTTTACCTTAGAGTCCTTGTTTACATTTGTAGTCATTGTTTACATTTGTAGTCTTTGTTTATATTTAAATTCTTTGTTTACTTTTGTAGTCTGTTTACATTTCGAGTCTACATTTAGTGTCTTTGTTTAAATTTAGATATTTTGTTTACATTTGTAGACTTTGTTTACATTTAGAATGTTTACATTTAGTGCCTTTGTTTACGTTCGTAGTCTTTGTTTACATTTGTAATCTTTGTTTACATTTGTTGTCTTTGTTTACTTACAGAGCCTGTTTAAATTTGCACTCTTTGTTTACATGTCTTTGTTTACATTTAGAGATTGTTTACATTTTTAGTCTGTTAACATTTGTGCACTTTGTTTAAATTTGTAGTCCGCTTACATTTAGATTCTTTGTTTATTTTTAATGGCTCTGTTTAAATTTGTAGTCTGTTTACATTTGGAGCCTTTGTTTACATTTGTAGTCTTTCTTTACCTTTAGAGTCTATGTTTACATTTATAATATTTGTTTACATTTAGAGATTTTGTTTACAGTTAGAGTCTGTTTACATTTGTATTCTTTGTTTACATTTAGAATGTTTGTTTACAATTAGAGCCTTTGTTTACATTCAGAGTCTTTGTTTACATTTGTAGTCTTTGTTTACAATTAGATTCCTTGTTTACATTTAGAGTCTTAGTTTACATTTCGAGTCTCTTTACATTTAGAATCTTTGTTTACATTTGTAGTCTTTGTTTACATTTGTAGTCTTTGTTTACATTTAGATTCTGTTTACATTTAGTGACTTTGTTTATATTTAGATTCTTTGTTTACATTTGTAGATTTTGTTTACATTTAATTTCTTTGTTTACATTTGTAGTCTTTGTTTACATTTCGAGTCTCTTTACATTTAGTGTCTTTGTTTAAATTTAGATTCTTTGTTTACATTTGTAGACTTTGTTTACATTTAGTATTTTAAATTTAGTGCTTTTATTTACGTTCGTAGTCTTTGTTTATATGTGTAATCTTTGTTTCAATTTAGTCTTTGTTTATATTTGTAGTCTTTGTTTACATTTGTTATCTTTGTTTACATTTGTTGTCTTTGTTTACATACAGAGCCTGTTTAAATTTGCACTCTTTGTTTACATTTAGAGACTGTTTACATTTTTAGTCTGTTAACATTTGTGCACTTTGTTTACATTTGTAGTCCGCTTATATATAGATTCTTTGTTTATTTTTAAACGCTTTGTTTAAATTTGTAGTCATTTTACATTTAGAGCCTTTGTTTACATTTGTAGTCTTTCTTTACCTTTAGAGTCTACGTTTACATTTACAATATTTGTTTACATTTAGAGATTTTGTTTACAGTTAGAGTCTGTTTACATTTGTAGTCTTTGTTTACATTTAGAGTGTTTGTTTACAATTAGAGCCTTTGTTTACATTCAGAGTCTTTGTTTACATTTGTAGTCTTTGTTTACAATTAGATTCCTTGTTTACATTTAGAGTCTTTGTTTACATTTCGAGTCTCTTTACATTTAGAATCTTTGTTTACATTTGTAGTCTTTGTTTACATTTAGATTCTGTTCACATTAAGGACATTGTTTACATTTAGATTCTTTGTTTACATTTGTAGATTTTGTTTACATTTAGAGTGTTTACATTTAGTGCCTTTAATTACATTTTTAGTCTTTGTTTACATTTAGAGTCTTTGTTTATATTTAGAGTCTTTGTTTACATTTATAGTCTTTCTTTACATTTAGAGTACTTGTTTACATTTAGAGTCTTTGTTTACGTTTGTAGTCTTTATTTAAATGTGTAATCTTTGTTTCCATTTAGAGTCTTTGTTTATATTTGTAATCTTTGTTTTCATTTAGAGCCTTTTTCTCATTCGTAGTCTTTGTTTACATTTGTTGTCTTTGTTTACATACAGAGCCTATTTAAATTTGCACTGTTTGTTTACACATATTTGTTTACATTTAGAGTCTTTGTTTATATTTTGTAGTCTTTGTTTACATTTCGAGTCTACATTTAGTGTCTTTGTTTAAATTTAAAAATTTTGTTTACATTTGTAGACTTTGTTTACATTTAGAATGTTTACATTTAGTGCCTTTGTTTACGTTCGTAGTCTTTGTTTACATTTGTAATCTTTGTTTACATTTGTTGTCTTTGTTTACATACAGAGCCTGTTTAAATTTGCACTCTTTGTTTACATGTCTTTGTTTACATTTAGAGATTGTTTACATTTTTAGTCTGTTAACATTTGTGCACTTTGTTTACATTTGTAGTCCGCTTACATTTAGATTCTTTGTTTATTTTTAAAGGCTCTGTTTAAATTTGTAGTCTGTTTACATTTGGAGCCTTTGTTTACATTTGTAGTCTTTCTTTACCTTTAGAGTCTGTGTTTACATTTATAATATTTGTTTACATTTAGAGATTTTGTTTACAGTTAGAGTCTGTTTACATTTGTATTCTTTGTTTACATTTAGAATGTTTGTTTACAATTAGAGCCTTTGTTTACATTCAGAGTCTTTGTTTACATTTGTAGTCTTTGTTTACAATTAGATTACTTGTTTACATTTAGAGTCTTAGTTTACATTTCGAGTCTCTTTATATTTAGAATCTTTGTTTACATTTGTAGTCTTTGTTTACATTTGTAGTCTTTGTTTACATTTGTAGTCTTTGTTTACATTTAGATTCTGTTTACATTTAGTGACTTTGTTTATATTTAGATTCTTTGTTTACATTTGTAGATTTTGTTTACATTTAGAGTGTTTACATTTAGTGCCTTTGTTTACATTTTTAGTCTTTGTTTACATTTAGAGTCTTTGTTTACAATTGTAGTCTTTCTTTACATTTAGAGTACTTGTTTCCATTTAGAGTCTTTGTTTACGTTTGTAGTCTTTATTTACATGTGTAATCTTTGTTTCCATTTAGAGTCTTTGTTTATATTTGTAATCTTTGTTTTCATTTAGAGCCTTTTTCTCATTCGTAGTCTTTGTTTACATTTGTTGTTTTGTTTACATACAGAGCCTATTTAAATTTGCACTTTTTGTTTCCACGTATTTGTTTACATTTAGAGTCTTTGTTTATATTTTGTGTCTTTGTTTACATTTAGACTCTTTGTTTACATTTTGAGTCTCTTAACATTTGTGCTCTTTGTTTACATTTGTAATTTGTTTAAATTTAGAGCTTTGTTTACATTTGTTGTCTGTGTTTACATTTAGAGTCAGTTTACATTTGTAGTTTATGTTTACATTTGCAGTCTTTGTTTACATTTAAATTCTTTGTTTACATTTATAGTCTGTTTACATTTCGAGTCTCTTTACATTTAGTGTCTTTGTTTAAATTTAGATACTTTGTTTACATTTGTAGACTTTGTTTACATTTAGTATTTTAAATTTAGTGCTTTTATTTACGTTCGTAGTCTTTTTTTACATGTGTAATCTTTGTTTCAATTTAGTCTTTGTTTATATTTGTAGTCTTTGTTTACATTTGTTATCTTTGTTTACATTTGTTGTCTTTGTTTACATACAGAGCCTGTTTAAATTTGCACTCTTTGTTTACATGTCTTTGTTTACATTTAGAGACTGTTTACATTTTTAGTCTGTTAACATTTGTGCACTTTGTTTACATTTGTAGTCCGCTTATATATAGATTCTTTGTTTATTTTTAAAGGCTTTGTTTAAATTTGTAGTCATTTTACATTTAGAGCCTTTGTTTACATTTGTAGTCTTTCTTTACCTTTAGAGTCTATGTTTACATTTACAATATTTGTTTACATTTAGAGATTTTGTTTACAGTTAGAGTCAGTTTACATTTGTAGTCTATGTTTACATTTGCAGTCTTTGTTTACATTTGTAGTCTTTGTTTACATTTAATGTCTGTTAACATTTGTGCTCTTTGTTTAATTTTGTATTCTTTGTTTACATTTGTAGTCCGCTTACATTTAGATTCTTTGTTTAAATTTAGAGGCTTTGTTTAAATTTGTAGTCTGTTTACATTTAGAGCCTTGGTTTCCATTTGTAGTCTTTCTTAAAATTTGTAGTCTTTGTTTACCTATAGAGCCTTTGTTTACCTTTAGAGTCCTTGTTTACATTTGTAGTCATTGTTTACATTTGTAGACTTTGTTTACATTTCGAGTCTCTTTACATTTAGTGTCTTTGTTTAAATTTAGATTCTTTGTTTACGTTTGCAGTCTTTATTTACATGTGTAATCTTTGTTTCCATTTAGAGTCTTTGTTTATATTTGTAATCTTTGTTTTCATTTAGAGCCTTTTTCTCATTCGTAGTCTTTGTTTACATTTGTTGTCTTTGTTTACATTTGTTGTCTTTGTTTACATACAGAGCCTATTTAAATTTGCACTCTTTGTTTACACATATGTGTTTACATTTAGAGTCTTTGTTTATATTTTGAGTCTTTGTTTACATTTAGACACTTTATTTACATTTTGAGTGTCTTAACATTTGTGCTCTTTGTTTACATTTGTAATCTGTTTACATTTATATCTTTGCTTACATTTGTTGTCTGTGTTTACCTTTAGAGTCAGTTTACATTTGTAGTCTATGTTTACATTTGCAGTCTTTGTTTACATTTGTAGTCTTTGTTTACATTTAATGTCTGTTAACATTTGTGCTCTTTGTTTAATTTTGTATTCTTTGTTTACATTTGTAGTCCGCTTACATTTAGATTCTTTGTTTAAATTTAGAGGCTTTGTTTAAATTTGTAGTCTGTTTATATTTAGAGCCTTTGTTTCCATTTGTAGTCTTTCTTAAAATTTGTAGTCTTTGTTTACCTATAGAGCCTTTGTTTACCTTTAGAGTCCTTGTTTACATTTGTAGTCATTGTTTACATTTGTAGACTTTGTTTACATTTCGAGTCTCTTTACATTTAGTGTCTTTGTTTAAATTTAGATTCTTTGTTTACGTTTGCAGTCTTTATTTACATGTGTAATCTTTGTTTCCATTTAGAGTCTTTGTTTATATTTGTAATCTTTGTTTTCATTTAGAGCCTTTTTCTCATTCGTAGTCTTTGTTTACATTTGTTGTCTTTGTTTACATACAGAGCCTATTTAAATTTGCACTCTTTGTTTCAACGTATTTGTTTACATTTAGAGTCTTTGTTTATATTTAGAGTCTTTGTTTACATTTAGACACTTTGTTTACATTTTGAGTGCCTTAACATTTGTGCTCTTTGTTTACATTTGTAATCTGTTTACATTTAGAGCTTTGTTTACATTTGTTGTCTGTGTTTACCTTTAGAGTCAGTTTACATTTGTAGTCTATGTTTACATTTGCAGTCTTTGTTTACATTTGTAGTCTTAGTTTACATTTAATGTCTGTTAACATTTGTGCTCTTTGTTTAATTTTGTATTCTTTGTTTACATTTGTAGTCCGCTTACATTTAGATTCTTTGTTTAAATTTAGAGGCTTTGTTTAAATTTGTAGTCTGTTTACATTTAGAGCCTTTGTTTCCATTTGTAGACTTTCTTTAAATTTGTAGTCTTTGTTTACATATAGAGCCTTTGTTGACCTTTAGAGTCCTTGTTTACATTTGTAGTCATTGTTTACATTTGTAGACTTTGTTTACATTTCGAGTCACTTTACATTTAGTGTCTTTGTTTAAATTTAGATTCTTTGTTTACATTTTTAGACTTTTTTATATTTAGAGTGTTTACATTTAGTGCCTTTGTTTACATTTGTAGTCTTTGTTAACCTTTAGAGTCCTTGTTTACATTTGTAGTCATTGTTTACATTTGTAGTCTTTGTTTACATTTAAATTCTTTGTTTACATTTGTAGTCTTTGTTTACATTTAATTTCTTTGTTTACATTTGTAGTCTTTGTTTACATTTCGAGTCTCTTTACATTTAGTGTCTTTGTTTAAATTTAGATACTTTGTTTACATTTGTAGACTTTGTTTACATTTAGTATTTTAAATTTAGTGCTTTTATTTACGTTCGTAGTCTTTGTTTATATGTGTAATCTTTGTTTCAATTTAGTCTTTGTTTATATTTGTAGTCTTTGTTTACATTTGTTATCTTTGTTTACATTTGTTGTCTTTGTTTACATACAGAGCCTGTTTAAATTTGCACTCTTTGTTTACATTTAGAGACTGTTTACATTTTTAGTCTGTTAACATTTGTGCACTTTGTTTACATTTGTAGTCCGCTTATATATAGACTCTTTGTTTATTTTTAAACGCTTTGTTTAAATTTGTAGTCATTTTACATTTAGAGCCTTTGTTTACATTTGTAGTCTTTCTTTACCTTTAGAGTCTATGTTTACATTTACAATATTTGTTTACATTTAGAGATTTTGTTTACAGTTAGAGTCTGTTTACATTTGTAGTCTTTGTTTACATTTAGAGTGTTTGTTTACAATTAGAGCCTTTGTTTACATTCAGAGTCTTTGTTTACATTTGTAGTCTTTGTTTACAATTAGATTCCTTGTTTACATTTCGAGTCTCTTTACATTTAGAATCTTTGTTTACATTTGTAGTCTTTGTTTACATTTAGATTCTGTTCACATTTAGGGACATTGTTTACATTTAGATTCTTTGTTTACATTTGTAGATTTTGTTTACATTTAGAGTGTTTACATTTAGTGCCTTTAATTACATTTTTAGTCTTTGTTTACATTTAGAGTCTTTGTTTATATTTAGAGTCTTTGTTTACATTTATAGTCTTTCTTTACATTTAGAGTACTTGTTTACATTTAGAGTCTTTGTTTACGTTTGTAGTCTTTATTTAAATGTGTAATCTTTGTTTCCATTTAGAGTCTTTGTTTATATTTGTAATCTTTGTTTTCATTTAGAGCCTTTTTCTCATTCGTAGTCTTTGTTTACATTTGTTGTGTTTGTTTACATACAGAGCCTATTTAAATTTGCACTCTTTGTTTACACATATTTGTTTACATTTAGAGTCTTTGTTTATATTTTGTAGTCTTTGTTTACATTTCGAGTCTACATTTAGTGTCTTTGTTTAAATTTAAATATTTTGTTTACATTTGTAGACTTTGTTTACATTTAGAATGTTTACATTTAGTGCCTTTGTTTACGTTCGTAGTCTTTGTTTACATTTGTAATCTTTGTTTACATTTGTTGTCTTTGTTTACATACAGAGCCTGTTTAAATTTGCACTCTTTGTTTACATGTCTTTGTTTACATTTAGAGATTGTTTACATTTTTAGTCTGTTAACATTTGTGCACTTTGTTTACATTTGTAGTCCGCTTACATTTAGATTCTTTGTTTATTTTTAAAGGCTCTGTTTAAATTTGTAGTCTGTTTACATTTGGAGCCTTTGTTTACATTTGTAGTCTTTCTTTACCTTTAGAGTCTGTGTTTACATTTATAATATTTGTTTACATTTAGAGATTTTGTTTACAGTTAGAGTCTGTTTACATTTGTATTCTTTGTTTACATTTAGAATGTTTGTTTACAATTAGAGCCTTTGTTTACATTCAGAGTCTTTGTTTACATTTGTAGTCTTTGTTTACAATTAGATTACTTGTTTACATTTAGAGTCTTAGTTTACATTTCGAGTCTCTTTACATTTAGAATCTTTGTTTACATTTGTAGTCTTTGTTTACATTTCTAGTCTTTGTTTACATTTGTAGTCTTTGTTTTCATTTGTAGTCTTTGTTTACATTTAGATTCTGTTTACATTTAGTGACTTTGTTTATATTTAGATTCTTTGTTTACATTTGTAGATTTTGTTTACATTTAGAGTGTTTACGTTTAGTGCCTTTGTTTACATTTTTAGTCTTTGTTTACATTTAGAGTCTTTGTTTACAATTGTAGTCTTTCTTTACATTTAGAGTACTTGTTTCCATTTAGATTCTTTGTTTACGTTTGTAGTCTTTATTTACATGTGTAATCTTTGTTTCCATTTAGAGTCTTTGTTTATATTTGTAATCTTTGTTTTCATTTAGAGCCTTTTCCTCATTCGTAGTCTTTGTTTACATTTGTTGTTTTGTTTACATACAGAGCCTATTTAAATTTGCACTTTTTGTTTCCACGTATTTCTTTACATTTAGAGTCTTTGTTTATATTTTGTGTCTTTGTTTACATTTAGACTCTTTGTTTACATTTTGAGTCTCTTAACATTTGTGCTCTTTGTTTACATTTGTAATTTGTTTAAATTTAGAGCTTTGTTTACATTTGTTGTCTGTGTTTACATTTAGAGTCAGTTTACATTTGTAGTTTATGTTTACATTTGCAGTCTTTGTTTACATTTAAATTCTTTGTTTACATTTATAGTCTGTTTACATTTCGAGTCTCTTTACATTTAGTGTCTTTGTTTAAATTTAGATACTTTGTTTACATTTGTAGACTTTGTTTACATTTAGTATTTTAAATTTAGTGCTTTTATTTACGTTCGTAGTCTTTGTTTACATGTGTAATCTTTGTTTCAATTTAGTCTTTGTTTATATTTGTAGTCTATGTTTACATTTGTTATCTTTGTTTACATTTGTTGTCTTTGTTTACATACAGAGCCTGTTTAAATTTGCACTCTTTGTTTACATGTCTTTGTTTACATTTAGAGACTGTTTACATTTTTAGTCTGTTAACATTTGTGCACTTTGTTTACATTTGTAGTCCGCTTATATATAGATTCTTTGTTTATTTTTAAAGGCTTTGTTTAAATTTGTAGTCATTTTACATTTAGAGCCTTTGTTTACATTTGTAGTCTTTCTTTACCTTTAGAGTCTATGTTTACATTTACAATATTTGTTTACATTTAGAGATTTTGTTTACAGTTAGAGTCTGTTTACATTTGTAGTCTTTGTTTACATTTAGAGTGTTTGTTTACAATTAGAGCCTTTGTTTACATTCAGAGTCTTTGTTTACATTTGTAGTCTTTGTTTACAATTAGATTCCTTGTTTACATGTAGAGTCTTTGTTTACATTTCGAGTCTCTTTACATTTAGAATCTTTGTTTACATTTGTAGTCTTTGTTTACATTTAGATTCTGTTCACATTAAGGACATTGTTTACATTTAGATTCTTTGTTTACATTTGTAGATTTTGTTTACATTTAGAGTGTTTACATTTAGTGCCTTTAATTACATTTTTAGTCTTTGTTTACGTTTAGAGTCTTTGTTTATATTTAGAGTCTTTGTTTACATTTATAGTCTTTCTTTACATTTAGAGTACTTGTTTACATTTAGAGTCTTTGTTTACGTTTGTAGTCTTTATTTAAATGTGTAATCTTTGTTTCCATTTAGAGTCTTTGTTTATATTTGTAATCTTTGTTTTCATTTAGAGCCTTTTTCTCATTCGTAGTCTTTGTTTACATTTGTTGTCTTTGTTTACATACAGAGCCTATTTAAATTTGCACTCTTTGTTTACACATATTTGTTTACATTTAGAGTCTTTGTTTATATTTTGAGTCTTTGTTTATAGTTAGACACTTTGTTTACATTTTGAGTGTCTTAACATTTGTGCTCTTTGTTTACATTTGTAATCTGTTTACATTTATATCTTTGCTTACATTTGTTGTCTGTGTTTACCTTTAGAGTCAGTTTACATTTGTAGTCTATGTTTACATTTGCAGTCTTTGTTTACATTTGTAGTCTTTGTTTACATTTAATGTCTGTTAACATTTGTGCTCTTTGTTTAATTTTGTATTCTTTGTTTACATTTGTAGTCCGCTTACATTTAGATTCTTTGTTTAAATTTAGAGGCTTTGTTTAAATTTGTAGTCTGTTTACATTTAGAGCCTTGGTTTCCATTTGTAGTCTTTCTTAAAATTTGTAGTCTTTGTTTACCTATAGAGCCTTTGTTTACCTTTAGAGTCCTTGTTTACATTTGTAGTCATTGTTTACATTTGTAGACTTTGTTTACATTTCGAGTCTCTTTACATTTAGTGTCTTTGTTTAAATTTAGATTCTTTGTTTACGTTTGCAGTCTTTATTTACATGTGTAATCTTTGTTTCCATTTAGAGTCTTTGTTTATATTTGTAATCTTTGTTTTCATTTAGAGCCTTTTTCTCATTCGTAGTCTTTGTTTACATTTGTTGTCTTTGTTTACATACAGAGCCTATTTAAATTTGCACTCTTTGTTTCCACGTATTTGTTTACATTTAGAATCTTTGTTTATATTTTGAGTCTTTGTTTACATTTAGACACTTTGTTTACATTTTGAGTGTCTTAACATTTGTGCTCTTTGTTTACATTTGTAATCTGTTTACATATAGAGCCTTTGCCTTTAGAGTCCTTGTTTACATTTGTAGTCATTGTTTACATTTGTAGACTTTGTTTACATTTCGAGTCACTTTACATTTAGTGTCTTTGTTTAAATTTAGATTCTTTGTTTACATTTTTAGACTTTTTTATATTTAGAGTGTTTACATTTAGTGCCTTTGTTTACATTTGTAGTCTTTGTTAACCTTTAGAGTCCTTGTTTACATTTGTAGTCTTTGTTT
Source organism: Salticus scenicus (assembly GCA_963930645.1). Lineage (NCBI taxonomy): Eukaryota > Metazoa > Arthropoda > Arachnida > Araneae > Salticidae > Salticus > Salticus scenicus. The sequence continues at coordinate 4,516,431 of OZ005648.1, read as the reverse complement.
ACATTTAAATTCTTTGTTTACATTTGTAGTCTTTGTTTACATTTCGAGTCTCTTTACATTTAGTGTCTTTGTTTAAATTTAGATACTTTGTTTACATTTGTAGACTTTGTTTACATTTAGTATTTTAAATTTAGTGCTTTTATTTACGTTCGTAGTCTTTGTTTACATGTGTAATCTTTGTTTCAATTTAGTCTTTGTTTATATTTGTAGTCTTTGTTTACATTTGCTATCTTTGTTTACATTTGTTGTCTTTGTTTACATACAGAGCCTGTTTAAATTTGCACTCTTTGTTTACATGTCTTTGTTTACATTTAGAGACTGTTTACATTTTTAGTCTGTTAACATTTGTGCACTTTGTTTACATTTGTAGTCCGCTTACATTTAGATTCTTTGTTTATTTTTAAAGGCTTTGTTTAAATTTGTAGTCTGTTTACATTCAGAGCCTTTGTTTACATTTGTAGTCTTTCTTTACCTTTAGAGTCTCTTTACATTTACAATATTTGTTCACATTTAGAGATTTTGTTTACAGTTAGAGTGTGTTTACATTTGTAGTCTTTGTTTACATTTAGAGTGTTTGTTTACAATTAGAGCCTTTGTTTACTTTGAGTCTTTGTTTACATTTGTAGTCTTTGTTTACATTTAGATTCCTTGTTTACATTTAGTGACTTTGTTTATATTTAGATTCTTTGTTTACATTTGTAGATTTTGTTTAAATTTAGAGTGTTTACATTTAGTGCCTTTGTTTACATTTTTAGTCTTTGTTTACATTTGTAGTCATTCTTTACATTTAGAGTACTTGTTTACATTTAGAGTCTTTGTTTGCGATTGTAGTCTTTATTTACATGTGTAATCTTTGTTTCCATTTAGAGTCTTTGTTTATATTTGTAATCTTTGTTTTCATTTAGAGACTTTTTCTCATTCGTAGCCTTTGTTTACATTTGTTTTCTTTGTTTACATACAGAGCCTATTTAAATTTGCACTCTTTGTTTCCACGTATTTGTTTACATTTCGAGTCTTTGTTTATATTTTGAGTCTTTGTTTACATTTAGACTCTTTGTTTACATTTTGAGTCTCTTAACATTTGTGCTCTTTGTTTACATTTGTAATCTGTTTACATTTAGAGCTTTGTTTACATTTGTTGTCTGTGTTTATTTTAGAGTCAGTTTACATTTGTAGTCTATGTTTACATTTGCAGTCTTTGTTTACATTTCTAGTCTTTGTTTACATTTAATGTCTGTTAACATTTGTGCTCTTTGTTTAATTTTGTATTCTTTATTTACATTTGTAGTCCGCTTACATTTAGATCCTTTGTTTAAATTTAGAGGCTTTGTTTAAATTTGTAGTCTGTTTATATTTAGAGCCTTTGTTTACATTTGTAGTCTTTCTTTAAATTTGTAGTCTTTGTTTACATTTGTAGTCTTTGTTTACATATAGAGCCTTTGTTTACATTTAGAGTATTTCTTTACATATGTAGTCTTTGTTTACCTTTAGAGACCTTGTTTACATTTGTAGTCATTGTTTACATTTGTTGTCTTTGTTTACATGCAGAGCCTATTTAATTTTGCACTCTTTGTTTTCACGTATTTGTTTACATTTAGAGTCTTTGTTTACATTTAGACTCTTTGTTTATATTTTGAGTCTCTTAACATTTGTGCTCTTTGTTTACATTTGTAATCTGTTTACATTTAGAGCTTTGTTTACATTTGTTGTCTGTGTTTACCTTTAGAGTCAGTTTACATTTTGTAGTCTTTGTTTACATTTCGAGTCTCTTAACATTTAGTGTCTTTGTTTAAATTTAGGTTCTTTGTTTACATTTTTAGACTTTTTTATATTTAGAGTGTTTACATTTAGTGCCTTTGTTTACATTTGTAGTCTTTGTTTACCTTTAGAGTCCTTGTTTACATTTGTAGTCATTGTTTACATTTGTAGTCTTTGTTTACATTTGAATTCTATGTTTACATTTGTAGTCTTTGTTTACATTTAAATTCTTTGTTTACATTTGTAATCTTTGTTTACATTTAGAGTCTCTTTACATTTAGTGTCTTTGTTTAAATTTTGATACTTTGTTTTTATTTGTAGACTTTGTTTACATTTAGAATGTTTACATTTGGTTCCTTTGTTTACGTTCGTAGTCTTTGTTTACATGTGTAATCTTTGTTTCAATTTAGAGTCTTTGTTTATATTTGTAGTCTTTGTTTACATTTGTTATCTTTGTTTACATTTGTTGTCTTTGTTTACATACAGAGCCTGTTTAAATTTGCACTCTTTGTTTACATGTCTTTGTTTACATTTAGAGGCTGTTTACATTTTTAGTCTGTTAACATTTGTGCACTTTGTTTACATTTGTAGTCCGCTTACATTTAGATTCTTTGTTTATTTTTAAAGGCTTTGTTTAAATTTGTAGTCTGTTTACATTCAGAGCCTTTGTTTACATTTGTAGTCTTTCTTTACCTTAAAGTCTGTGTTTACATTTACAATATTTAGTTACATTTAGAGATTTTGTTTACAGTTAGAGTCTGTTTACTTTTGTAGTCTTTGTTTACATTTAGAATGTTTGTTTACAATTAGAGCCTTTGTTTACATTCAGAGTCTTTGTTTACATTTGTAGTCTTTGTTTACATTTAGATTCCTTGTTTACATTTAGAGTCTTAGTTTACATTTCGAGTCTCTTTACATTTAGAATCTTTGTTTACATTTGTAGTCTTTGTTTACATTTGTAGTTTTTGTTTACATTTAGATTCTGTTTACATTTAGTGACTTTGTTTATATTTAGATTCTTTGTTTACATTTGTAGATTTTGTTTACATTTAGAGTGTTTACATTTAGTGCCTTTGTTTACATTTTTAGTCTGTTTATATTTAGAGTATTTGTTTACATTTGTAGTCATTCTTTACATTTAGAGTACTTGTTTACATTTAGAGTCTTTGTTTACGATTGTAGTCGGTATTTACATGTGTAATCTTTGTTTCCATTTAGAGTCTTTGTTTATATTTGTAATGTTTGTTTTCATTTAGAGCCTTTTTCTCATTCGTAGTCTTTGTTTACATTTGTTGTCTTTGTTTACATACAGAGCCTATTTAAGTTTGCACTCTTTGTTTCCACGTATTTGTTTACATTTCGAGTCTTTGTTTATATTTTGAGTCTTTGTTTACATTTAGACTCTTTGTTTACATTTTGAGTCTCTTAACATTTGTGCTCTTTGTTTACATTTGTAATCTGTTACATTTAGAGCTTTGTTTACATTTGTTGTCTGTGTTTATTTTAGAGTCAGTTTACATTTCTAGTCTATGTTTACATTTGCAGTCTTTGTTTACATTTGTAGTCCGCTTACATTTAGATTCTTTGTTTAAATTTAGAGGCTTTGTTTAAATTTAGAGGCTTTGTAGTCTGTTTATATTTAGAGCCTTTGTTTACATTTGTAGTCTTTCTTTAAATTTGTAGTATTTGTTTACATTTGTAGTCTTTGTTTACATATAGAGCCTTTGTTTACATTTAGAGTATTTGTTTACATATGTTGTCTTTGTTTACCTTTAGAGACCTTGTTTACATTTGTAATCATTGTTTACATTTGTAGTCTTTGTTTACATTTAGAGTCACTTTACATTTAGTGTCTTTGTTTAAATTTAGATTCTTTCTTTACATTTTTAGACTTTTTTATATTTATAGTGTTTACATTTAGTGCCTTTGTTTACATTTGTAGTCTTTGTTTACCTTAGAGTCCTTGTTTACATTTGTAGTCATTGTTTACATTTGTAGTCTTTGTTTATATTTAAATTCTTTGTTTACTTTTGTAGTCTGTTTACATTTCGAGTCTACATTTAGTGTCTTTGTTTAAATTTAGATATTTTGTTTACATTTGTAGACTTTGTTTACATTTAGAATGTTTACATTTAGTGCCTTTGTTTACGTTCGTAGTCTTTGTTTACATTTGTAATCTTTGTTTACATTTGTTGTCTTTGTTTACATACAGAGCCTGTTTAAATTTGCACTCTTTGTTTACATGTCTTTGTTTACATTTAGAGATTGTTTACATTTTTAGTCTGTTAACATTTGTGCACTTTGTTTAAATTTGTAGTCCGCTTACATTTAGATTCTTTGTTTATTTTTAATGGCTCTGTTTAAATTTGTAGTCTGTTTACATTTGGAGCCTTTGTTTACATTTGTAGTCTTTCTTTACCTTTAGAGTCTATGTTTACATTTATAATATTTGTTTACATTTAGAGATTTTGTTTACAGTTAGAGTCTGTTTACATTTGTATTCTTTGTTTACATTTAGAATGTTTGTTTACAATTAGAGCCTTTGTTTACATTCAGAGTCTTTGTTTACATTTGTAGTCTTTGTTTACAATTAGATTCCTTGTTTACATTTAGAGTCTTAGTTTACATTTCGAGTCTCTTTACATTTAGAATCTTTGTTTACATTTGTAGTCTTTGTTTACATTTGTAGTCTTTGTTTACATTTAGATTCTGTTTACATTTAGTGACTTTGTTTATATTTAGATTCTTTGTTTACATTTGTAGATTTTGTTTACATTTAATTTCTTTGTTTACATTTGTAGTCTTTGTTTACATTTCGAGTCTCTTTACATTTAGTGTCTTTGTTTAAATTTAGATTCTTTGTTTACATTTGTAGACTTTGTTTACATTTAGTATTTTAAATTTAGTGCTTTTATTTACGTTCGTAGTCTTTGTTTATATGTGTAATCTTTGTTTCAATTTAGTCTTTGTTTATATTTGTAGTCTTTGTTTACATTTGTTATCTTTGTTTACATTTGTTGTCTTTGTTTACATACAGAGCCTGTTTAAATTTGCACTCTTTGTTTACATTTAGAGACTGTTTACATTTTTAGTCTGTTAACATTTGTGCACTTTGTTTACATTTGTAGTCCGCTTATATATAGATTCTTTGTTTATTTTTAAACGCTTTGTTTAAATTTGTAGTCATTTTACATTTAGAGCCTTTGTTTACATTTGTAGTCTTTCTTTACCTTTAGAGTCTATGTTTACATTTACAATATTTGTTTACATTTAGAGATTTTGTTTACAGTTAGAGTCTGTTTACATTTGTAGACTTTGTTTACATTTAGTATTTTAAATTTAGTGCTTTTATTTACGTTCGTAGTCTTTGTTTACATGTGTAATCTTTGTTTCAATTTAGTCTTTGTTTATATTTGTAGTCTATGTTTACATTTGTTATCTTTGTTTACATTTGTTGTCTTTGTTTACATACAGAGCCTGTTTAAATTTGCACTCTTTGTTTACATGTCTTTGTTTACATTTAGAGACTGTTTACATTTTTAGTCTGTTAACATTTGTGCACTTTGTTTACATTTGTAGTCCGCTTATATATAGATTCTTTGTTTATTTTTAAAGGCTTTGTTTAAATTTGTAGTCATTTTACATTTAGAGCCTTTGTTTACATTTGTAGTCTTTCTTTACCTTTAGAGTCTATGTTTACATTTACAATATTTGTTTACATTTAGAGATTTTGTTTACAGTTAGAGTCTGTTTACATTTGTAGTCTTTGTTTACATTTAGAGTGTTTGTTTACAATTAGAGCCTTTGTTTACATTCAGAGTCTTTGTTTACATTTGTAGTCTTTGTTTACAATTAGATTCCTTGTTTACATGTAGAGTCTTTGTTTACATTTCGAGTCTCTTTACATTTAGAATCTTTGTTTACATTTGTAGTCTTTGTTTACATTTAGATTCTGTTCACATTTAGGGACATTGTTTACATTTAGATTCTTTGTTTACATTTGTAGATTTTGTTTACATTTAGAGTGTTTACATTTAGTGCCTTTAATTACATTTTTAGTCTTTGTTTACGTTTAGAGTCTTTGTTTATATTTAGAGTCTTTGTTTACATTTATAGTCTTTCTTTACATTTAGAGTACTTGTTTACATTTAGAGTCTTTGTTTACGTTTGTAGTCTTTATTTAAATGTGTAATCTTTGTTTCCATTTAGAGTCTTTGTTTATATTTGTAATCTTTGTTTTCATTTAGAGCCTTTTTCTCATTCGTAGTCTTTGTTTACATTTGTTGTCTTTGTTTACATACAGAGCCTATTTAAATTTGCACTCTTTGTTTACACATATTTGTTTACATTTAGAGTCTTTGTTTATATTTTGAGTCTTTGTTTATAGTTAGACACTTTGTTTACATTTTGAGTGTCTTAACATTTGTGCTCTTTGTTTACATTTGTAATCTGTTTACATTTATATCTTTGCTTACATTTGTTGTCTGTGTTTACCTTTAGAGTCAGTTTACATTTGTAGTCTATGTTTACATTTGCAGTCTTTGTTTACATTTGTAGTCTTTGTTTACATTTAATGTCTGTTAACATTTGTGCTCTTTGTTTAATTTTGTATTCTTTGTTTACATTTGTAGTCCGCTTACATTTAGATTCTTTGTTTAAATTTAGAGGCTTTGTTTAAATTTGTAGTCTGTTTACATTTAGAGCCTTGGTTTCCATTTGTAGTCTTTCTTAAAATTTGTAGTCTTTGTTTACCTATAGAGCCTTTGTTTACCTTTAGAGTCCTTGTTTACATTTGTAGTCATTGTTTACATTTGTAGACTTTGTTTACATTTCGAGTCTCTTTACATTTAGTGTCTTTGTTTAAATTTAGATTCTTTGTTTACGTTTGCAGTCTTTATTTACATGTGTAATCTTTGTTTCCATTTAGAGTCTTTGTTTATATTTGTAATCTTTGTTTTCATTTAGAGCCTTTTTCTCATTCGTAGTCTTTGTTTACATTTGTTGTCTTTGTTTACATACAGAGCCTATTTAAATTTGCACTCTTTGTTTCCACGTATTTGTTTACATTTAGAATCTTTGTTTATATTTTGAGTCTTTGTTTACATTTAGACACTTTGTTTACATTTTGAGTGTCTTAACATTTGTGCTCTTTGTTTACATTTGTAATCTGTTTACATATAGAGCCTTTGCCTTTAGAGTCCTTGTTTACATTTGTAGTCATTGTTTACATTTGTAGACTTTGTTTACATTTCGAGTCACTTTACATTTAGTGTCTTTGTTTAAATTTAGATTCTTTGTTTACATTTTTAGACTTTTTTATATTTAGAGTGTTTACATTTAGTGCCTTTGTTTACATTTGTAGTCTTTGTTAACCTTTAGAGTCCTTGTTTACATTTGTAGTCTTTGTTTACATTTAAATTCTTTGTTTACATTTGTAGTCTTTGTTTACATTTCGAGTCTCTTTACATTTAGTGTCTTTGTTTAAATTTAGATACTTTGTTTACATTTGTAGACTTTGTTTACATTTAGTATTTTAAATTTAGTGCTTTTATTTACGTTCGTAGTCTTTGTTTACATGTGTAATCTTTGTTTCAATTTAGTCTTTGTTTATATTTGTAGTCTTTGTTTACATTTGCTATCTTTGTTTACATTTGTTGTCTTTGTTTACATACAGAGCCTGTTTAAATTTGCACTCTTTGTTTACATGTCTTTGTTTACATTTAGAGACTGTTTACATTTTTAGTCTGTTAACATTTGTGCACTTTGTTTACATTTGTAGTCCGCTTACATTTAGATTCTTTGTTTATTTTTAAAGGCTTTGTTTAAATTTGTAGTCTGTTTACATTCAGAGCCTTTGTTTACATTTGTAGTCTTTCTTTACCTTTAGAGTCTCTTTACATTTACAATATTTGTTCACATTTAGAGATTTTGTTTACAGTTAGAGTGTGTTTACATTTGTAGTCTTTGTTTACATTTAGAGTGTTTGTTTACAATTAGAGCCTTTGTTTACTTTGAGTCTTTGTTTACATTTGTAGTCTTTGTTTACATTTAGATTCCTTGTTTACATTTAGTGACTTTGTTTATATTTAGATTCTTTGTTTACATTTGTAGATTTTGTTTAAATTTAGAGTGTTTACATTTAGTGCCTTTGTTTACATTTTTAGTCTTTGTTTACATTTGTAGTCATTCTTTACATTTAGAGTACTTGTTTACATTTAGAGTCTTTGTTTGCGATTGTAGTCTTTATTTACATGTGTAATCTTTGTTTCCATTTAGAGTCTTTGTTTATATTTGTAATCTTTGTTTTCATTTAGAGACTTTTTCTCATTCGTAGCCTTTGTTTACATTTGTTTTCTTTGTTTACATACAGAGCCTATTTAAATTTGCACTCTTTGTTTCCACGTATTTGTTTACATTTCGAGTCTTTGTTTATATTTTGAGTCTTTGTTTACATTTAGACTCTTTGTTTACATTTTGAGTCTCTTAACATTTGTGCTCTTTGTTTACATTTGTAATCTGTTTACATTTAGAGCTTTGTTTACATTTGTTGTCTGTGTTTATTTTAGAGTCAGTTTACATTTGTAGTCTATGTTTACATTTGCAGTCTTTGTTTACATTTCTAGTCTTTGTTTACATTTAATGTCTGTTAACATTTGTGCTCTTTGTTTAATTTTGTATTCTTTATTTACATTTGTAGTCCGCTTACATTTAGATCCTTTGTTTAAATTTAGAGGCTTTGTTTAAATTTGTAGTCTGTTTATATTTAGAGCCTTTGTTTACATTTGTAGTCTTTCTTTAAATTTGTAGTCTTTGTTTACATTTGTAGTCTTTGTTTACATACAGAGCCTTTGTTTACATTTAGAGTATTTCTTTACATATGTAGTCTTTGTTTACCTTTAGAGACCTTGTTTACATTTGTAGTCATTGTTTACATTTGTTGTCTTTGTTTACATGCAGAGCCTATTTAATTTTGCACTCTTTGTTTTCACGTATTTGTTTACATTTAGAGTCTTTGTTTACATTTAGACTCTTTGTTTATATTTTGAGTCTCTTAACATTTGTGCTCTTTGTTTACATTTGTAATCTGTTTACATTTAGAGCTTTGTTTACATTTGTTGTCTGTGTTTACCTTTAGAGTCAGTTTACATTTTGTAGTCTTTGTTTACATTTCGAGTCTCTTAACATTTAGTGTCTTTGTTTAAATTTAGGTTCTTTGTTTACATTTTTAGACTTTTTTATATTTAGAGTGTTTACATTTAGTGCCTTTGTTTACATTTGTAGTCTTTGTTTACCTTTAGAGTCCTTGTTTACATTTGTAGTCATTGTTTACATTTGTAGTCTTTGTTTACATTTGAATTCTATGTTTACATTTGTAGTCTTTGTTTACATTTAAATTCTTTGTTTACATTTGTAATCTTTGTTTACATTTAGAGTCTCTTTACATTTAGTGTCTTTGTTTAAATTTTGATACTTTGTTTTTATTTGTAGACTTTGTTTACATTTAGAATGTTTACATTTGGTTCCTTTGTTTACGTTCGTAGTCTTTGTTTACATGTGTAATCTTTGTTTCAATTTAGAGTCTTTGTTTATATTTGTAGTCTTTGTTTACATTTGTTATCTTTGTTTACATTTGTTGTCTTTGTTTACATACAGAGCCTGTTTAAATTTGCACTCTTTGTTTACATGTCTTTGTTTACATTTAGAGGCTGTTTACATTTTTAGTCTGTTAACATTTGTGCACTTTGTTTACATTTGTAGTCCGCTTACATTTAGATTCTTTGTTTATTTTTAAAGGCTTTGTTTAAATTTGTAGTCTGTTTACATTCAGAGCCTTTGTTTACATTTGTAGTCTTTCTTTACCTTAAAGTCTGTGTTTACATTTACAATATTTAGTTACATTTAGAGATTTTGTTTACAGTTAGAGTCTGTTTACTTTTGTAGTCTTTGTTTACATTTAGAATGTTTGTTTACAATTAGAGCCTTTGTTTACATTCAGAGTCTTTGTTTACATTTGTAGTCTTTGTTTACATTTAGATTCCTTGTTTACATTTAGAGTCTTAGTTTACATTTCGAGTCTCTTTACATTTAGAATCTTTGTTTACATTTGTAGTCTTTGTTTACATTTGTAGTTTTTGTTTACATTTAGATTCTGTTTACATTTAGTGACTTTGTTTATATTTAGATTCTTTGTTTACATTTGTAGATTTTGTTTACATTTAGAGTGTTTACATTTAGTGCCTTTGTTTACATTTTTAGTCTGTTTATATTTAGAGTATTTGTTTACATTTGTAGTCATTCTTTACATTTAGAGTACTTGTTTACATTTAGAGTCTTTGTTTACGATTGTAGTCGGTATTTACATGTGTAATCTTTGTTTCCATTTAGAGTCTTTGTTTATATTTGTAATGTTTGTTTTCATTTAGAGCCTTTTTCTCATTCGTAGTCTTTGTTTACATTTGTTGTCTTTGTTTACATACAGAGCCTATTTAAGTTTGCACTCTTTGTTTCCACGTATTTGTTTACATTTCGAGTCTTTGTTTATATTTTGAGTCTTTGTTTACATTTAGACTCTTTGTTTACATTTTGAGTCTCTTAACATTTGTGCTCTTTGTTTACATTTGTAATCTGTTACATTTAGAGCTTTGTTTACATTTGTTGTCTGTGTTTATTTTAGAGTCAGTTTACATTTCTAGTCTATGTTTACATTTGCAGTCTTTGTTTACATTTGTAGTCCGCTTACATTTAGATTCTTTGTTTAAATTTAGAGGCTTTGTTTAAATTTAGAGGCTTTGTAGTCTGTTTATATTTAGAGCCTTTGTTTACATTTGTAGTCTTTCTTTAAATTTGTAGTATTTGTTTACATTTGTAGTCTTTGTTTACATATAGAGCCTTTGTTTACATTTAGAGTATTTGTTTACATATGTTGTCTTTGTTTACCTTTAGAGACCTTGTTTACATTTGTAATCATTGTTTACATTTGTAGTCTTTGTTTACATTTAGAGTCACTTTACATTTAGTGTCTTTGTTTAAATTTAGATTCTTTCTTTACATTTTTAGACTTTTTTATATTTATAGTGTTTACATTTAGTGCCTTTGTTTACATTTGTAGTCTTTGTTTACCTTAGAGTCCTTGTTTACATTTGTAGTCATTGTTTACATTTGTAGTCTTTGTTTATATTTAAATTCTTTGTTTACTTTTGTAGTCTGTTTACATTTCGAGTCTACATTTAGTGTCTTTGTTTAAATTTAGATATTTTGTTTACATTTGTAGACTTTGTTTACATTTAGAATGTTTACATTTAGTGCCTTTGTTTACGTTCGTAGTCTTTGTTTACATTTGTAATCTTTGTTTACATTTGTTGTCTTTGTTTACATACAGAGCCTGTTTAAATTTGCACTCTTTGTTTACATGTCTTTGTTTACATTTAGAGATTGTTTACATTTTTAGTCTGTTAACATTTGTGCACTTTGTTTAAATTTGTAGTCCGCTTACATTTAGATTCTTTGTTTATTTTTAATGGCTCTGTTTAAATTTGTAGTCTGTTTACATTTGGAGCCTTTGTTTACATTTGTAGTCTTTCTTTACCTTTAGAGTCTATGTTTACATTTATAATATTTGTTTACATTTAGAGATTTTGTTTACAGTTAGAGTCTGTTTACATTTGTATTCTTTGTTTACATTTAGAATGTTTGTTTACAATTAGAGCCTTTGTTTACATTCAGAGTCTTTGTTTACATTTGTAGTCTTTGTTTACAATTAGATTCCTTGTTTACATTTAGAGTCTTAGTTTACATTTCGAGTCTCTTTACATTTAGAATCTTTGTTTACATTTGTAGTCTTTGTTTACATTTGTAGTCTTTGTTTACATTTAGATTCTGTTTACATTTAGTGACTTTGTTTATATTTAGATTCTTTGTTTACATTTGTAGATTTTGTTTACATTTAATTTCTTTGTTTACATTTGTAGTCTTTGTTTACATTTCGAGTCTCTTTACATTTAGTGTCTTTGTTTAAATTTAGATTCTTTGTTTACATTTGTAGACTTTGTTTACATTTAGTATTTTAAATTTAGTGCTTTTATTTACGTTCGTAGTCTTTGTTTATATGTGTAATCTTTGTTTCAATTTAGTCTTTGTTTATATTTGTAGTCTTTGTTTACATTTGTTATCTTTGTTTACATTTGTTGTCTTTGTTTACATACAGAGCCTGTTTAAATTTGCACTCTTTGTTTACATTTAGAGACTGTTTACATTTTTAGTCTGTTAACATTTGTGCACTTTGTTTACATTTGTAGTCCGCTTATATATAGATTCTTTGTTTATTTTTAAACGCTTTGTTTAAATTTGTAGTCATTTTACATTTAGAGCCTTTGTTTACATTTGTAGTCTTTCTTTACCTTTAGAGTCTATGTTTACATTTACAATATTTGTTTACATTTAGAGATTTTGTTTACAGTTAGAGTCTGTTTACATTTGTAGTCTTTGTTTACATTTAGAGTGTTTGTTTACAATTAGAGCCTTTGTTTACATTCAGAGTCTTTGTTTACATTTGTAGTCTTTGTTTACAATTAGATTCCTTGTTTACATTTAGAGTCTTTGTTTACATTTCGAGTCTCTTTACATTTAGATTCTTTGTTTACATTTGTAGTCTTTGTTTACATTTAGATTCTGTTCACATTAAGGACATTGTTTACATTTAGATTCTTTGTTTACATTTGTAGATTTTGTTTACATTTAGAGTGTTTACATTTAGTGCCTTTAATTACATTTTTAGTCTTTGTTTACATTTAGAGTCTTTGTTTATATTTAGAGTCTTTGTTTACATTTATAGTCTTTCTTTACATTTAGAGTACTTGTTTACATTTAGAGTCTTTGTTTACGTTTGTAGTCTTTATTTAAATGTGTAATCTTTGTTTCCATTTAGAGTCTTTGTTTATATTTGTAATCTTTGTTTTCATTTAGAGCCTTTTTCTCATTCGTAGTCTTTGTTTACATTTGTTGTCTTTGTTTACATACAGAGCCTATTTAAATTTGCACTCTTTGTTTACACATATTTGTTTACATTTAGAGTCTTTGTTTATATTTTGTAGTCTTTGTTTACATTTCGAGTCTACATTTAGTGTCTTTGTTTAAATTTAAATATTTTGTTTACATTTGTAGACTTTGTTTACATTTAGAATGTTTACATTTAGTGCCTTTGTTTACGTTCGTAGTCTTTGTTTACATTTGTAATCTTTGTTTACATTTGTTGTCTTTGTTTACATACAGAGCCTGTTTAAATTTGCACTCTTTGTTTACATGTCTTTGTTTACATTTAGAGATTGTTTACATTTTTAGTCTGTTAACATTTGTGCACTTTGTTTACATTTGTAGTCCGCTTACATTTAGATTCTTTGTTTATTTTTAAAGGCTCTGTTTAAATTTGTAGTCTGTTTGCATTTGGAGCCTTTGTTTACATTTGTAGTCTTTCTTTACCTTTAGAGTCTGTGTTTACATTTATAATATTTGTTTACATTTAGAGATTTTGTTTACAGTTAGAGTCTGTTTACATTTGTATTCTTTGTTTACATTTAGAATGTTTGTTTACAATTAGAGCCTTTGTTTACATTCAGAGTCTTTGTTTACATTTGTAGTCTTTGTTTACAATTAGATTACTTGTTTACATTTAGAGTCTTAGTTTACATTTCGAGTCTCTTTATATTTAGAATCTTTGTTTACATTTGTAGTCTTTGTTTACATTTCTAGTCTTTGTTTACATTTGTAGTCTTTGTTTACATTTGTAGTCTTTGTTTACATTTAGATTCTGTTTACATTTAGTGACTTTGTTTATATTTAGATTCTTTGTTTACATTTGTAGATTTTGTTTACATTTAGAGTGTTTACATTTAGTGCCTTTGTTTACATTTTTAGTCTTTGTTTACATTTAGAGTCTTTGTTTACAATTGTAGTCTTTCTTTACATTTAGAGTACTTGTTTCCATTTAGAGTCTTTGTTTACGTTTGTAGTCTTTATTTACATGTGTAATCTTTGTTTCCATTTAGAGTCTTTGTTTATATTTGTAATCTTTGTTTTCATTTAGAGCCTTTTTCTCATTCGTAGCCTTTGTTTACATTTGTTGTTTTGTTTACATACAGAGCCTATTTAAATTTGCACTTTTTGTTTCCACGTATTTGTTTACATTTAGAGTCTTTGTTTATATTTTGTGTCTTTGTTTACATTTAGACTCTTTGTTTACATTTTGAGTCTCTTAACATTTGTGCTCTTTGTTTACATTTGTAATTTGTTTAAATTTAGAGCTTTGTTTACATTTGTTGTCTGTGTTTACATTTAGAGTCAGTTTACATTTGTAGTTTATGTTTACATTTGCAGTCTTTGTTTACATTTAAATTCTTTGTTTACATTTATAGTCTGTTTACATTTCGAGTCTCTTTACATTTAGTGTCTTTGTTTAAATTTAGATACTTTGTTTACATTTGTAGACTTTGTTTACATTTAGTATTTTAAATTTAGTGCTTTTATTTACGTTCGTAGTCTTTTTTTACATGTGTAATCTTTGTTTCAATTTAGTCTTTGTTTATATTTGTAGTCTTTGTTTACATTTGTTATCTTTGTTTACATTTGTTGTCTTTGTTTACATACAGAGCCTGTTTAAATTTGCACTCTTTGTTTACATGTCTTTGTTTACATTTAGAGACTGTTTACATTTTTAGTCTGTTAACATTTGTGCACTTTGTTTACATTTGTAGTCCGCTTATATATAGATTCTTTGTTTATTTTTAAAGGCTTTGTTTAAATTTGTAGTCATTTTACATTTAGAGCCTTTGTTTACATTTGTAGTCTTTCTTTACCTTTAGAGTCTATGTTTACATTTACAATATTTGTTTACATTTAGAGATTTTGTTTACAGTTAGAGTCAGTTTACATTTGTAGTCTATGTTTACATTTGCAGTCTTTGTTTACATTTGTAGTCTTTGTTTACATTTAATGTCTGTTAACATTTGTGCTCTTTGTTTAATTTTGTATTCTTTGTTTACATTTGTAGTCCGCTTACATTTAGATTCTTTGTTTAAATTTAGAGGCTTTGTTTAAATTTGTAGTCTGTTTACATTTAGAGCCTTGGTTTCCATTTGTAGTCTTTCTTTAAATTTGTAGTCTTTGTTTACATATAGAGCCTTTGTTTACCTTTAGAGTCCTTGTTTACATTTGTAGTCATTGTTTACATTTGTAGACTTTGTTTACATTTCGAGTCTCTTTACATTTAGTGTCTTTGTTTAAATTTAGATTCTTTGTTTACGTTTGCAGTCTTTATTTACATGTGTAATCTTTGTTTCCATTTAGAGTCTTTGTTTTTATTTGTAATCTTTGTTTTCATTTAGAGCCTTTTTCTCATTCGTAGTCTTTGTTTACATTTGTTGTCTTTGTTTACATACAGATCCCATTTAAATTTGCACTCTTTGTTTCCACGTATTTGTTTACATTTAGAGTCTTTGTTTATATTTTGAGTCCTTGTTTATATTTAGACACTTTGTTTACATTTTGAGTGTCTTAACATTTGTGCTCTTTGTTTACATTTGTAATCTGTTTACATTTAGATGTTTGTTTACATTTGTTGTCTGTGTTTACCTTTAGAGTCAGTTTACATTTGTAGTCTATGTTTACATTTGCAGTCTTTGTTTACATTTGTAGTCTTTGTTTACATTTAATGTCTGTTAACATTTGTGCTCTTTGTTTAATTTTGTATTCTTTGTTTACATTTGTAGTCCGCTTACATTTAGATTCTTTGTTTAAATTTAGAGGCTTTGTTTAAATTTGTAGTCTGTTTACATTTAGAGCCTTTATTTCCATTTGTAGTCTTTCTTAAAATTTGTAGTCTTTGTTTACCTATAGAGCCTTTGTTTACCTTTAGAGTCCTTGTTTACATTTGTAGTCATTGTTTACATTTGTAGACTTTGTTTACATTTCGAGTCTCTTTACATTTAGTGTCTTTGTTTAAATTTAGATTCTTTGTTTACATTTTTAGACTTTTTTATATTTAGAGTGTTTACATTTAGTGCCTTTGTTTACATTTGTAGTCTTTGTTTACCTTTAGAGTCCTTGTTTACATTTGTAGTCATTGTTTACATTTGTAGTCTTTTTTACATTTAAATTCTTTCTTTACATTTGTAGTCTTTGTTTACATTTAAATTCTTTTTTTACATTTATAGTCTTTGTTTACATTTCGAGTCTCTTTACATTTAGTGTCTTTGTTTAAATTTAGATACTTTGTTTACATTTGTAGACTTTGTTTACATTTAGTATGTTTACATTTAGTGCCTTTGTTTACGTTAGTAGTTTTTGTTTACATGTGTAATCTTTGTTTCAATTTAGTCTTTGTTTATATTTGTAGTCTTTTTTTACATTTGTTATCTTTGTTTACATTTGTTGTCTTTGTTTACATACAGAGCCTGTTTAAATTTGCACTCTTTGTTTACATATCTTTGTTTACATTTAGAGACTGTTTACGTTTTTAGACTGTTAACATTTGTGCACTTTGTTTACATTTGTTGTCCACTTACATTTAGATTCTTTGTTTATTTTTAAAGGCTTTGTTTAAATTTGTACTCTGTTTACATTTAGATCCTTTGTTTACATTTGTAGTCTTTCTTTACCATTAGAGTCTATGTTTACATTTACAATATTTGTTTACATTTAGAGATTTTGTTTACAGTTAGAGTCTGTTTACATTTGTAGTCTTTGATTACATTTAGAGTGTTTGTTTACAATTAGAGCCTTTGTTTACATTCAGAGTCTTTGTTTACATTTGTAGTCTTTGTTTACAATTAGATTCCTTGTTTACATGTAGAGTCTTTGTTTACATTTCGAGTCTCTTTACATTTAGAATCTTTGTTTACATTTGTAGTCTTTGTTTACATTTAGATTCTGTTCACATTTAGGGACATTGTTTACATTTAGATTCTTTGTTTACATTTGTAGATTTTGTTTACATTTAGAGTGTTTACATTTAGTGCCTTTAATTACATTTTTAGTCTTTGTTTACGTTTAGAGTCTTTGTTTATATTTAGAGTCTTTGTTTACATTTATAGTCTTTCTTTACATTTAGAGTACTTGTTTACATTTAGAGTCTTTGTTTACGTTTGTAGTCTTTATTTAAATGTGTAATCTTTGTTTCCATTTAGAGTCTTTGTTTATATTTGTAATCTTTGTTTTCATTTAGAGCCTTTTTCTCATTCGTAGTCTTTGTTTACATTTGTTGTCTTTGTTTACATACAGAGCCTATTTAAATTTGCACTCTTTGTTTACACATATTTGTTTACATTTAGAGTCTTTGTTTATATTTTGAGTCTTTGTTTATAGTTAGACACTTTGTTTACATTTTGAGTGTCTTAACATTTGTGCTCTTTGTTTACATTTGTAATCTGTTTACATTTATATCTTTGCTTACATTTGTTGTCTGTGTTTACCTTTAGAGTCAGTTTACATTTGTAGTCTATGTTTACATTTGCAGTCTTTGTTTACATTTGTAGTCTTTGTTTACATTTAATGTCTGTTAACATTTGTGCTCTTTGTTTAATTTTGTATTCTTTGTTTACATTTGTAGTCCGCTTACATTTAGATTCTTTGTTTAAATTTAGAGGCTTTGTTTAAATTTGTAGTCTGTTTACATTTAGAGCCTTGGTTTCCATTTGTAGTCTTTCTTAAAATTTGTAGTCTTTGTTTACCTATAGAGCCTTTGTTTACCTTTAGAGTCCTTGTTTACATTTGTAGTCATTGTTTACATTTGTAGACTTTGTTTACATTTCGAGTCTCTTTACATTTAGTGTCTTTGTTTAAATTTAGATTCTTTGTTTACGTTTGCAGTCTTTATTTACATGTGTAATCTTTGTTTCCATTTAGAGTCTTTGTTTATATTTGTAATCTTTGTTTTCATTTAGAGCCTTTTTCTCATTCGTAGTCTTTGTTTACATTTGTTGTCTTTGTTTACATACAGAGCCTATTTAAATTTGCACTCTTTGTTTCCACGTATTTGTTTACATTTAGAATCTTTGTTTATATTTTGAGTCTTTGTTTACATTTAGACACTTTGTTTACATTTTGAGTGTCTTAACATTTGTGCTCTTTGTTTACATTTGTAATCTGTTTACATATAGAGCCTTTGCCTTTAGAGTCCTTGTTTACATTTGTAGTCATTGTTTACATTTGTAGACTTTGTTTACATTTCGAGTCACTTTACATTTAGTGTCTTTGTTTAAATTTAGATTCTTTGTTTACATTTGTAGTCTTTGTTTACATTTCGAGTCTCTTTACATTTAGTGTCTTTGTTTAAATTTAGATACTTTGTTTACATTTGTAGACTTTGTTTACATTTAGTATTTTAAATTTAGTGCTTTTATTTACGTTCGTAGTCTTTGTTTACATGTGTAATCTTTGTTTCAATTTAGTCTTTGTTTATATTTGTAGTCTTTGTTTACATTTGCTATCTTTGTTTACATTTGTTGTCTTTGTTTACATACAGAGCCTGTTTAAATTTGCACTCTTTGTTTACATGTCTTTGTTTACATTTAGAGACTGTTTACATTTTTAGTCTGTTAACATTTGTGCACTTTGTTTACATTTGTAGTCCGCTTACATTTAGATTCTTTGTTTATTTTTAAAGGCTTTGTTTAAATTTGTAGTCTGTTTACATTCAGAGCCTTTGTTTACATTTGTAGTCTTTCTTTACCTTTAGAGTCTCTTTACATTTACAATATTTGTTCACATTTAGAGATTTTGTTTACAGTTAGAGTGTGTTTACATTTGTAGTCTTTGTTTACATTTAGAGTGTTTGTTTACAATTAGAGCCTTTGTTTACTTTGAGTCTTTGTTTACATTTGTAGTCTTTGTTTACATTTAGATTCCTTGTTTACATTTAGTGACTTTGTTTATATTTAGATTCTTTGTTTACATTTGTAGATTTTGTTTAAATTTAGAGTGTTTACATTTAGTGCCTTTGTTTACATTTTTAGTCTTTGTTTACATTTGTAGTCATTCTTTACATTTAGAGTACTTGTTTACATTTAGAGTCTTTGTTTGCGATTGTAGTCTTTATTTACCTGTGTAATCTTTGTTTCCATTTAGAGTCTTTGTTTATATTTGTAATCTTTGTTTTCATTTAGAGACTTTTTCTCATTCGTAGCCTTTGTTTACATTTGTTTTCTTTGTTTACATACAGAGCCTATTTAAATTTGCACTCTTTGTTTCCACGTATTTGTTTACATTTCGAGTCTTTGTTTATATTTTGAGTCTTTGTTTACATTTAGACTCTTTGTTTACATTTTGAGTCTCTTAACATTTGTGCTCTTTGTTTACATTTGTAATCTGTTTACATTTAGAGCTTTGTTTACATTTGTTGTCTGTGTTTATTTTAGAGTCAGTTTACATTTGTAGTCTATGTTTACATTTGCAGTCTTTGTTTACATTTCTAGTCTTTGTTTACATTTAATGTCTGTTAACATTTGTGCTCTTTGTTTAATTTTGTATTCTTTATTTACATTTGTAGTCCGCTTACATTTAGATCCTTTGTTTAAATTTAGAGGCTTTGTTTAAATTTGTAGTCTGTTTATATTTAGAGCCTTTGTTTACATTTGTAGTCTTTCTTTAAATTTGTAGTCTTTGTTTACATTTGTAGTCTTTGTTTACATATAGAGCCTTTGTTTACATTTAGAGTATTTCTTTACATATGTAGTCTTTGTTTACCTTTAGAGACCTTGTTTACATTTGTAGTCATTGTTTACATTTGTTGTCTTTGTTTACATGCAGAGCCTATTTAATTTTGCACTCTTTGTTTTCACGTATTTGTTTACATTTAGAGTCTTTGTTTACATTTAGACTCTTTGTTTATATTTTGAGTCTCTTAACATTTGTGCTCTTTGTTTACATTTGTAATCTGTTTACATTTAGAGCTTTGTTTACATTTGTTGTCTGTGTTTACCTTTAGAGTCAGTTTACATTTTGTAGTCTTTGTTTACATTTCGAGTCTCTTAACATTTAGTGTCTTTGTTTAAATTTAGGTTCTTTGTTTACATTTTTAGACTTTTTTATATTTAGAGTGTTTACATTTAGTGCCTTTGTTTACATTTGTAGTCTTTGTTTACCTTTAGAGTCCTTGTTTACATTTGTAGTCATTGTTTACATTTGTAGTCTTTGTTTACATTTGAATTCTATGTTTACATTTGTAGTCTTTGTTTACATTTAAATTCTTTGTTTACATTTGTAATCTTTGTTTACATTTAGAGTCTCTTTACATTTAGTGTCTTTGTTTAAATTTTGATACTTTGTTTTTATTTGTAGACTTTGTTTACATTTAGAATGTTTACATTTGGTTCCTTTGTTTACGTTCGTAGTCTTTGTTTACATGTGTAATCTTTGTTTCAATTTAGAGTCTTTGTTTATATTTGTAGTCTTTGTTTACATTTGTTATCTTTGTTTACATTTGTTGTCTTTGTTTACATACAGAGCCTGTTTAAATTTGCACTCTTTGTTTACATGTCTTTGTTTACATTTAGAGGCTGTTTACATTTTTAGTCTGTTAACATTTGTGCACTTTGTTTACATTTGTAGTCCGCTTACATTTAGATTCTTTGTTTATTTTTAAAGGCTTTGTTTAAATTTGTAGTCTGTTTACATTCAGAGCCTTTGTTTACATTTGTAGTCTTTCTTTACCTTAAAGTCTGTGTTTACATTTACAATATTTAGTTACATTTAGAGATTTTGTTTACAGTTAGAGTCTGTTTACTTTTGTAGTCTTTGTTTACATTTAGAATGTTTGTTTACAATTAGAGCCTTTGTTTACATTCAGAGTCTTTGTTTACATTTGTAGTCTTTGTTTACATTTAGATTCCTTGTTTACATTTAGAGTCTTAGTTTACATTTCGAGTCTCTTTACATTTAGAATCTTTGTTTACATTTGTAGTCTTTGTTTACATTTGTAGTTTTTGTTTACATTTAGATTCTGTTTACATTTAGTGACTTTGTTTATATTTAGATTCTTTGTTTACATTTGTAGATTTTGTTTACATTTAGAGTGTTTACATTTAGTGCCTTTGTTTACATTTTTAGTCTGTTTATATTTAGAGTATTTGTTTACATTTGTAGTCATTCTTTACATTTAGAGTACTTGTTTACATTTAGAGTCTTTGTTTACGATTGTAGTCGGTATTTACATGTGTAATCTTTGTTTCCATTTAGAGTCTTTGTTTATATTTGTAATCTTTGTTTTCATTTAGAGCCTTTTTCTCATTCGTAGTCTTTGTTTACATTTGTTGTCTTTGTTTACATACAGAGCCTATTTAAGTTTGCACTATTTGTTTCCACGTATTTGTTTACATTTCGAGTCTTTGTTTATATTTTGAGTCTTTGTTTACATTTAGACTCTTTGTTTACATTTTGAGTCTCTTAACATTTGTGCTCTTTGTTTACATTTGTAATCTGTTACATTTAGAGCTTTGTTTACATTTGTTGTCTGTGTTTATTTTAGAGTCAGTTTACATTTCTAGTCTATGTTTACATTTGCAGTCTTTGTTTACATTTGTAGTCCGCTTACATTTAGATTCTTTGTTTAAATTTAGAGGCTTTGTTTAAATTTAGAGGCTTTGTAGTCTGTTTATATTTAGAGCCTTTGTTTACATTTGTAGTCTTTCTTTAAATTTGTAGTATTTGTTTACATTTGTAGTCTTTGTTTACATATAGAGCCTTTGTTTACATTTAGAGTATTTGTTTACATATGTTGTCTTTGTTTACCTTTAGAGACCTTGTTTACATTTGTAATCATTGTTTACATTTGTAGTCTTTGTTTACATTTAGAGTCACTTTACATTTAGTGTCTTTGTTTAAATTTAGATTCTTTCTTTACATTTTTAGACTTTTTTATATTTATAGTGTTTACATTTAGTGCCTTTGTTTACATTTGTAGTCTTTGTTTACCTTAGAGTCCTTGTTTACATTTGTAGTCATTGTTTACATTTGTAGTCTTTGTTTATATTTAAATTCTTTGTTTACTTTTGTAGTCTGTTTACATTTCGAGTCTACATTTAGTGTCTTTGTTTAAATTTAGATATTTTGTTTACATTTGTAGACTTTGTTTATATTTAGAATGTTTACATTTAGTGCCTTTGTTTACGTTCGTAGTCTTTGTTTACATTTGTAATCTTTGTTTACATTTGTTGTCTTTGTTTACATACAGAGCCTGTTTAAATTTGCACTCTTTGTTTACATGTCTTTGTTTACATTTAGAGATTGTTTACATTTTTAGTCTGTTAACATTTGTGCACTTTGTTTAAATTTGTAGTCCGCTTACATTTAGATTCTTTGTTTATTTTTAATGGCTCTGTTTAAATTTGTAGTCTGTTTACATTTGGAGCCTTTGTTTACATTTGTAGTCTTTCTTTACCTTTAGAGTCTATGTTTACATTTATAATATTTGTTTACATTTAGAGATTTTGTTTACAGTTAGAGTCTGTTTACATTTGTATTCTTTGTTTACATTTAGAATGTTTGTTTACAATTAGAGCCTTTGTTTACATTCAGAGTCTTTGTTTACATTTGTAGTCTTTGTTTACAATTAGATTCCTTGTTTACATTTAGAGTCTTAGTTTACATTTCGAGTCTCTTTACATTTAGAATCTTTGTTTACATTTGTAGTCTTTGTTTACATTTGTAGTCTTTGTTTACATTTAGATTCTGTTTACATTTAGTGACTTTGTTTATATTTAGATTCTTTGTTTACATTTGTAGATTTTGTTTACATTTAATTTCTTTGTTTACATTTGTAGTCTTTGTTTACATTTCGAGTCTCTTTACATTTAGTGTCTTTGTTTAAATTTAGATTCTTTGTTTACATTTGTAGACTTTGTTTACATTTAGTATTTTAAATTTAGTGCTTTTATTTACGTTCGTAGTCTTTGTTTATATGTGTAATCTTTGTTTCAATTTAGTCTTTGTTTATATTTGTAGTCTTTGTTTACATTTGTTATCTTTGTTTACATTTGTTGTCTTTGTTTACATACAGAGCCTGTTTAAATTTGCACTCTTTGTTTACATTTAGAGACTGTTTACATTTTTAGTCTGTTAACATTTGTGCACTTTGTTTACATTTGTAGTCCGCTTATATATAGATTCTTTGTTTATTTTTAAACGCTTTGTTTAAATTTGTAGTCATTTTACATTTAGAGCCTTTGTTTACATTTGTAGTCTTTCTTTACCTTTAGAGTCTATGTTTACATTTACAATATTTGTTTACATTTAGAGATTTTGTTTACAGTTAGAGTCTGTTTACATTTGTAGTCTTTGTTTACATTTAGAGTGTTTGTTTACAATTAGAGCCTTTGTTTACATTCAGAGTCTTTGTTTACATTTGTAGTCTTTGTTTACAATTAGATTCCTTGTTTACATTTAGAGTCTTTGTTTACATTTCGAGTCTCTTTACATTTAGAATCTTTGTTTACATTTGTAGTCTTTGTTTACATTTAGATTCTGTTCACATTAAGGACATTGTTTACATTTAGATTCTTTGTTTACATTTGTAGATTTTGTTTACATTTAGAGTGTTTACATTTAGTGCCTTTAATTACATTTTTAGTCTTTGTTTACATTTAGAGTCTTTGTTTATATTTAGAGTCTTTGTTTACATTTATAGTCTTTCTTTACATTTAGAGTACTTGTTTACATTTAGAGTCTTTGTTTACGTTTGTAGTCTTTATTTAAATGTGTAATCTTTGTTTCCATTTAGAGTCTTTGTTTATATTTGTAATCTTTGTTTTCATTTAGAGCCTTTTTCTCATTCGTAGTCTTTGTTTACATTTGTTGTCTTTGTTTACATACAGAGCCTATTTAAATTTGCACTCTTTGTTTACACATATTTGTTTACATTTAGAGTCTTTGTTTATATTTTGTAGTCTTTGTTTACATTTCGAGTCTACATTTAGTGTCTTTGTTTAAATTTAAATATTTTGTTTACATTTGTAGACTTTGTTTACATTTAGAATGTTTACATTTAGTGCCTTTGTTTACGTTCGTAGTCTTTGTTTACATTTGTAATCTTTGTTTACATTTGTTGTCTTTGTTTACATACAGAGCCTGTTTAAATTTGCACTCTTTGTTTACATGTCTTTGTTTACATTTAGAGATTGTTTACATTTTTAGTCTGTTAACATTTGTGCACTTTGTTTACATTTGTAGTCCGCTTACATTTAGATTCTTTGTTTATTTTTAAAGGCTCTGTTTAAATTTGTAGTCTGTTTGCATTTGGAGCCTTTGTTTACATTTGTAGTCTTTCTTTACCTTTAGAGTCTGTGTTTACATTTATAATATTTGTTTACATTTAGAGATTTTGTTTACAGTTAGAGTCTGTTTACATTTGTATTCTTTGTTTACATTTAGAATGTTTGTTTACAATTAGAGCCTTTGTTTACATTCAGAGTCTTTGTTTACATTTGTAGTCTTTGTTTACAATTAGATTACTTGTTTACATTTAGAGTCTTAGTTTACATTTCGAGTCTCTTTATATTTAGAATCTTTGTTTACATTTGTAGTCTTTGTTTACATTTCTAGTCTTTGTTTACATTTCTAGTCTTTGTTTACATTTGTAGTCTTTGTTTACATTTAGATTCTGTTTACATTTAGTGACTTTGTTTATATTTAGATTCTTTGTTTACATTTGTAGATTTTGTTTACATTTAGAGTGTTTACATTTAGTGCCTTTGTTTACATTTTTAGTCTTTGTTTACATTTAGAGTCTTTGTTTACAATTGTAGTCTTTCTTTACATTTAGAGTACTTGTTTCCATTTAGAGTCTTTGTTTACGTTTGTAGTCTTTATTTACATGTGTAATCTTTGTTTCCATTTAGAGTCTTTGTTTATATTTGTAATCTTTGTTTTCATTTAGAGCCTTTTTCTCATTCGTAGCCTTTGTTTACATTTGTTGTTTTGTTTACATACAGAGCCTATTTAAATTTGCACTTTTTGTTTCCACGTATTTGTTTACATTTAGAGTCTTTGTTTATATTTTGTGTCTTTGTTTACATTTAGACTCTTTGTTTACATTTTGAGTCTCTTAACATTTGTGCTCTTTGTTTACATTTGTAATTTGTTTAAATTTAGAGCTTTGTTTACATTTGTTGTCTGTGTTTACATTTAGAGTCAGTTTACATTTGTAGTTTATGTTTACATTTGCAGTCTTTGTTTACATTTAAATTCTTTGTTTACATTTATAGTCTGTTTACATTTCGAGTCTCTACATTTAGTGTCTTTGTTTAAATTTAGATACTTTGTTTACATTTGTAGACTTTGTTTACATTTAGTATTTTAAATTTAGTGCTTTTATTTACGTTCGTAGTCTTT
The DNA here is from genome assembly GCA_963930645.1 of Salticus scenicus. NCBI lineage: Eukaryota > Metazoa > Arthropoda > Arachnida > Araneae > Salticidae > Salticus > Salticus scenicus. The sequence continues at coordinate 4,491,300 of OZ005648.1, read as the reverse complement.
TTTTACATGTGTAATCTTTGTTTCAATTTAGTCTTTGTTTATATTTGTAGTCTTTGTTTACATTTGTTATCTTTGTTTACATTTGTTGTCTTTGTTTACATACAGAGCCTGTTTAAATTTGCACTCTTTGTTTACATGTCTTTGTTTACATTTAGAGACTGTTTACATTTTTAGTCTGTTAACATTTGTGCACTTTGTTTACATTTGTAGTCCGCTTATATATAGATTCTTTGTTTATTTTTAAAGGCTTTGTTTAAATTTGTAGTCATTTTACATTTAGAGCCTTTGTTTACATTTGTAGTCTTTCTTTACCTTTAGAGTCTATGTTTACATTTACAATATTTGTTTACATTTAGAGATTTTGTTTACAGTTAGAGTCAGTTTACATTTGTAGTCTATGTTTACATTTGCAGTCTTTGTTTACATTTGTAGTCTTTGTTTACATTTAATGTCTGTTAACATTTGTGCTCTTTGTTTAATTTTGTATTCTTTGTTTACATTTGTAGTCCGCTTACATTTAGATTCTTTGTTTAAATTTAGAGGCTTTGTTTAAATTTGTAGTCTGTTTACATTTAGAGCCTTGGTTTCCATTTGTAGTCTTTCTTAAAATTTGTAGTCTTTGTTTACCTATAGAGCCTTTGTTTACCTTTAGAGTCCTTGTTTACATTTGTAGTCATTGTTTACATTTGTAGACTTTGTTTACATTTCGAGTCTCTTTACATTTAGTGTCTTTGTTTAAATTTAGATTCTTTGTTTACGTTTGCAGTCTTTATTTACATGTGTAATCTTTGTTTCCATTTAGAGTCTTTGTTTATATTTGTAATCTTTGTTTTCATTTAGAGCCTTTTTCTCATTCGTAGTCTTTGTTTACATTTGTTGTCTTTGTTTACATACAGAGCCTATTTAAATTTGCACTCTTTGTTTCCACGTATTTGTTTACATTTAGAATCTTTGTTTATATTTTGAGTCTTTGTTTACATTTAGACACTTTGTTTACATTTTGAGTGTCTTAACATTTGTGCTCTTTGTTTACATTTGTAATCTGTTTACATTTAGAGCTTTGTTTACATTTGTTGTCTGTGTTTACCTTTAGAGTCAGTTTACATTTGTAGTCTATGTTTACATTTGCAGTCTTTGTTTACATTTGTAGTCTTAGTTTACATTTAATGTCTGTTAACATTTGTGCTCTTTGTTTAATTTTGTATTCTTTGTTTACATTTGTAGTCCGCTTACATTTAGATTCTTTGTTAAAATTTAGAGGCTTTGTTTAAATATGTAGTCTGTTTACATTTAGAGCCTTTGTTTCCATTTGTAGTCTTTCTTTAAATTTGTAGTCTTTGTTTACATATAGAGCCTTTGTTTACCTTTAGAGTCCTTGTTTACATTTGTAGTCATTGTTTACATTTGTAGACTTTGTTTACATTTCGAGTCTCTTTACATTTAGTGTCTTTGTTTAAATTTAGATTCTTTGTTTACGTTTGCAGTCTTTATTTACATGTGTAATCTTTGTTTCCATTTAGAGTCTTTGTTTTTATTTGTAATCTTTGTTTTCATTTAGAGCCTTTTTCTCATTCGTAGTCTTTGTTTACATTTGTTGTCTTTGTTTACATACAGAGCCTATTTAAATTTGCACTCTTTGTTTACACATATTTGTTTACATTTAGAGTCTTTGTTTATATTTTGAGTCTTTGTTTATAGTTAGACACTTTGTTTACATTTTGAGTGTCTTAACATTTGTGCTCTTTGTTTACATTTGTAATCTGTTTACATTTATATCTTTGCTTACATTTGTTGTCTGTGTTTACCTTTAGAGTCAGTTTACATTTGTAGTCTATGTTTACATTTGCAGTCTTTGTTTACATTTGTAGTCTTTGTTTACATTTAATGTCTGTTAACATTTGTGCTCTTTGTTTAATTTTGTATTCTTTGTTTACATTTGTAGTCCGCTTACATTTAGATTCTTTGTTTAAATTTAGAGGCTTTGTTTAAATTTGTAGTCTGTTTACATTTAGAGCCTTGGTTTCCATTTGTAGTCTTTCTTAAAATTTGTAGTCTTTGTTTACCTATAGAGCCTTTGTTTACCTTTAGAGTCCTTGTTTACATTTGTAGTCATTGTTTACATTTGTAGACTTTGTTTACATTTCGAGTCTCTTTACATTTAGTGTCTTTGTTTAAATTTAGATTCTTTGTTTACGTTTGCAGTCTTTATTTACATGTGTAATCTTTGTTTCCATTTAGAGTCTTTGTTTATATTTGTAATCTTTGTTTTCATTTAGAGCCTTTTTCTCATTCGTAGTCTTTGTTTACATTTGTAGTCTTTGTTTACATTTAGATTCTGTTTACATTTAGTGACTTTGTTTATATTTAGATTCTTTGTTTACATTTGTAGATTTTGTTTACATTTAATTTCTTTGTTTACATTTGTAGTCTTTGTTTACATTTCGAGTCTCTTTACATTTAGTGTCTTTGTTTAAATTTAGATTCTTTGTTTACATTTGTAGACTTTGTTTACATTTAGTATTTTAAATTTAGTGCTTTTATTTACGTTCGTAGTCTTTGTTTATATGTGTAATCTTTGTTTCAATTTAGTCTTTGTTTATATTTGTAGTCTTTGTTTACATTTGTTATCTTTGTTTACATTTGTTGTCTTTGTTTACATACAGAGCCTGTTTAAATTTGCACTCTTTGTTTACATTTAGAGACTGTTTACATTTTTAGTCTGTTAACATTTGTGCACTTTGTTTACATTTGTAGTCCGCTTATATATAGATTCTTTGTTTATTTTTAAACGCTTTGTTTAAATTTGTAGTCATTTTACATTTAGAGCCTTTGTTTACATTTGTAGTCTTTCTTTACCTTTAGAGTCTATGTTTACATTTACAATATTTGTTTACATTTAGAGATTTTGTTTACAGTTAGAGTCTGTTTACATTTGTAGTCTTTGTTTACATTTAGAGTGTTTGTTTACAATTAGAGCCTTTGTTTACATTCAGAGTCTTTGTTTACATTTGTAGTCTTTGTTTACAATTAGATTCCTTGTTTACATTTAGAGTCTTTGTTTACATTTCGAGTCTCTTTACATTTAGATTCTTTGTTTACATTTGTAGTCTTTGTTTACATTTAGATTCTGTTCACATTAAGGACATTGTTTACATTTAGATTCTTTGTTTACATTTGTAGATTTTGTTTACATTTAGAGTGTTTACATTTAGTGCCTTTAATTACATTTTTAGTCTTTGTTTACATTTAGAGTCTTTGTTTATATTTAGAGTCTTTGTTTACATTTATAGTCTTTCTTTACATTTAGAGTACTTGTTTACATTTAGAGTCTTTGTTTACGTTTGTAGTCTTTATTTAAATGTGTAATCTTTGTTTCCATTTAGAGTCTTTGTTTATATTTGTAATCTTTGTTTTCATTTAGAGCCTTTTTCTCATTCGTAGTCTTTGTTTACATTTGTTGTCTTTGTTTACATACAGAGCCTATTTAAATTTGCACTCTTTGTTTACACATATTTGTTTACATTTAGAGTCTTTGTTTATATTTTGTAGTCTTTGTTTACATTTCGAGTCTACATTTAGTGTCTTTGTTTAAATTTAAATATTTTGTTTACATTTGTAGACTTTGTTTACATTTAGAATGTTTACATTTAGTGCCTTTGTTTACGTTCGTAGTCTTTGTTTACATTTGTAATCTTTGTTTACATTTGTTGTCTTTGTTTACATACAGAGCCTGTTTAAATTTGCACTCTTTGTTTACATGTCTTTGTTTACATTTAGAGATTGTTTACATTTTTAGTCTGTTAACATTTGTGCACTTTGTTTACATTTGTAGTCCGCTTACATTTAGATTCTTTGTTTATTTTTAAAGGCTCTGTTTAAATTTGTAGTCTGTTTGCATTTGGAGCCTTTGTTTACATTTGTAGTCTTTCTTTACCTTTAGAGTCTGTGTTTACATTTATAATATTTGTTTACATTTAGAGATTTTGTTTACAGTTAGAGTCTGTTTACATTTGTATTCTTTGTTTACATTTAGAATGTTTGTTTACAATTAGAGCCTTTGTTTACATTCAGAGTCTTTGTTTACATTTGTAGTCTTTGTTTACAATTAGATTACTTGTTTACATTTAGAGTCTTAGTTTACATTTCGAGTCTCTTTATATTTAGAATCTTTGTTTACATTTGTAGTCTTTGTTTACATTTCTAGTCTTTGTTTACATTTGTAGTCTTTGTTTACATTTGTAGTCTTTGTTTACATTTAGATTCTGTTTACATTTAGTGACTTTGTTTATATTTAGATTCTTTGTTTACATTTGTAGATTTTGTTTACATTTAGAGTGTTTACATTTAGTGCCTTTGTTTACATTTTTAGTCTTTGTTTACATTTAGAGTCTTTGTTTACAATTGTAGTCTTTCTTTACATTTAGAGTACTTGTTTCCATTTAGAGTCTTTGTTTACGTTTGTAGTCTTTATTTACATGTGTAATCTTTGTTTCCATTTAGAGTCTTTGTTTATATTTGTAATCTTTGTTTTCATTTAGAGCCTTTTTCTCATTCGTAGCCTTTGTTTACATTTGTTGTTTTGTTTACATACAGAGCCTATTTAAATTTGCACTTTTTGTTTCCACGTATTTGTTTACATTTAGAGTCTTTGTTTATATTTTGTGTCTTTGTTTACATTTAGACTCTTTGTTTACATTTTGAGTCTCTTAACATTTGTGCTCTTTGTTTACATTTGTAATTTGTTTAAATTTAGAGCTTTGTTTACATTTGTTGTCTGTGTTTACATTTAGAGTCAGTTTACATTTGTAGTTTATGTTTACATTTGCAGTCTTTGTTTACATTTAAATTCTTTGTTTACATTTATAGTCTGTTTACATTTCGAGTCTCTTTACATTTAGTGTCTTTGTTTAAATTTAGATACTTTGTTTACATTTGTAGACTTTGTTTACATTTAGTATTTTAAATTTAGTGCTTTTATTTACGTTCGTAGTCTTTTTTTACATGTGTAATCTTTGTTTCAATTTAGTCTTTGTTTATATTTGTAGTCTTTGTTTACATTTGTTATCTTTGTTTACATTTGTTGTCTTTGTTTACATACAGAGCCTGTTTAAATTTGCACTCTTTGTTTACATGTCTTTGTTTACATTTAGAGACTGTTTACATTTTTAGTCTGTTAACATTTGTGCACTTTGTTTACATTTGTAGTCCGCTTATATATAGATTCTTTGTTTATTTTTAAAGGCTTTGTTTAAATTTGTAGTCATTTTACATTTAGAGCCTTTGTTTACATTTGTAGTCTTTCTTTACCTTTAGAGTCTATGTTTACATTTACAATATTTGTTTACATTTAGAGATTTTGTTTACAGTTAGAGTCAGTTTACATTTGTAGTCTATGTTTACATTTGCAGTCTTTGTTTACATTTGTAGTCTTTGTTTACATTTAATGTCTGTTAACATTTGTGCTCTTTGTTTAATTTTGTATTCTTTGTTTACATTTGTAGTCCGCTTACATTTAGATTCTTTGTTTAAATTTAGAGGCTTTGTTTAAATTTGTAGTCTGTTTACATTTAGAGCCTTGGTTTCCATTTGTAGTCTTTCTTAAAATTTGTAGTCTTTGTTTACCTATAGAGCCTTTGTTTACCTTTAGAGTCCTTGTTTACATTTGTAGTCATTGTTTACATTTGTAGACTTTGTTTACATTTCGAGTCTCTTTACATTTAGTGTCTTTGTTTAAATTTAGATTCTTTGTTTACGTTTGCAGTCTTTATTTACATGTGTAATCTTTGTTTCCATTTAGAGTCTTTGTTTATATTTGTAATCTTTGTTTTCATTTAGAGCCTTTTTCTCATTCGTAGTCTTTGTTTACATTTGTTGTCTTTGTTTACATACAGAGCCTATTTAAATTTGCACTCTTTGTTTCCACGTATTTGTTTACATTTAGAATCTTTGTTTATATTTTGAGTCTTTGTTTACATTTAGACACTTTGTTTACATTTTGAGTGTCTTAACATTTGTGCTCTTTGTTTACATTTGTAATCTGTTTACATTTAGAGCTTTGTTTACATTTGTTGTCTGTGTTTACCTTTAGAGTCAGTTTACATTTGTAGTCTATGTTTACATTTGCAGTCTTTGTTTACATTTGTAGTCTTAGTTTACATTTAATGTCTGTTAACATTTGTGCTCTTTGTTTAATTTTGTATTCTTTGTTTACATTTGTAGTCCGCTTACATTTAGATTCTTTGTTAAAATTTAGAGGCTTTGTTTAAATATGTAGTCTGTTTACATTTAGAGCCTTTGTTTCCATTTGTAGTCTTTCTTTAAATTTGTAGTCTTTGTTTACATATAGAGCCTTTGTTTACCTTTAGAGTCCTTGTTTACATTTGTAGTCATTGTTTACATTTGTAGACTTTGTTTACATTTCGAGTCTCTTTACATTTAGTGTCTTTGTTTAAATTTAGATTCTTTGTTTACGTTTGCAGTCTTTATTTACATGTGTAATCTTTGTTTCCATTTAGAGTCTTTGTTTTTATTTGTAATCTTTGTTTTCATTTAGAGCCTTTTTCTCATTCGTAGTCTTTGTTTACATTTGTTGTCTTTGTTTACATACAGATCCCATTTAAATTTGCACTCTTTGTTTCCACGTATTTGTTTACATTTAGAGTCTTTGTTTATATTTTGAGTCCTTGTTTATATTTAGACACTTTGTTTACATTTTGAGTGTCTTAACATTTGTGCTCTTTGTTTACATTTGTAATCTGTTTACATTTAGATGTTTGTTTACATTTGTTGTCTGTGTTTACCTTTAGAGTCAGTTTACATTTGTAGTCTATGTTTACATTTGCAGTCTTTGTTTACATTTGTAGTCTTTGTTTACATTTAATGTCTGTTAACATTTGTGCTCTTTGTTTAATTTTGTATTCTTTGTTTACATTTGTAGTCCGCTTACATTTAGATTCTTTGTTTAAATTTAGAGGCTTTGTTTAAATTTGTAGTCTGTTTACATTTAGAGCCTTTATTTCCATTTGTAGTCTTTCTTAAAATTTGTAGTCTTTGTTTACCTATAGAGCCTTTGTTTACCTTTAGAGTCCTTGTTTACATTTGTAGTCATTGTTTACATTTGTAGACTTTGTTTACATTTCGAGTCTCTTTACATTTAGTGTCTTTGTTTAAATTTAGATTCTTTGTTTACATTTTTAGACTTTTTTATATTTAGAGTGTTTACATTTAGTGCCTTTGTTTACATTTGTAGTCTTTGTTTACCTTTAGAGTCCTTGTTTACATTTGTAGTCATTGTTTACATTTGTAGTCTTTTTTACATTTAAATTCTTTCTTTACATTTGTAGTCTTTGTTTACATTTAAATTCTTTTTTTACATTTATAGTCTTTGTTTACATTTCGAGTCTCTTTACATTTAGTGTCTTTGTTTAAATTTAGATACTTTGTTTACATTTGTAGACTTTGTTTACATTTAGTATGTTTACATTTAGTGCCTTTGTTTACGTTAGTAGTTTTTGTTTACATGTGTAATCTTTGTTTCAATTTAGTCTTTGTTTATATTTGTAGTCTTTTTTTACATTTGTTATCTTTGTTTACATTTGTTGTCTTTGTTTACATACAGAGCCTGTTTAAATTTGCACTCTTTGTTTACATATCTTTGTTTACATTTAGAGACTGTTTACGTTTTTAGACTGTTAACATTTGTGCACTTTGTTTACATTTGTTGTCCACTTACATTTAGATTCTTTGTTTATTTTTAAAGGCTTTGTTTAAATTTGTAGTCTGTTTACATTTAGATCCTTTGTTTACATTTGTAGTCTTTCTTTACCATTAGAGTCTATGTTTACATTTACAATATTTGTTTACATTTAGAGATTTTGTTTACAGTTAGAGTCTGTTTACATTTGTAGTCTTTGATTACATTTAGAGTGTTTGTTTACAATTAGAGCCTTTGTTTACATTCAGAGTCTTTGTTTACATTTGTAGTCTTTGTTTACAATTAGATTCCTTGTTTACATGTAGAGTCTTTATTTACATTTCGAGTCTCTTTACATTTAGAATCTTTGTTTACATTTGTAGTCTTTGTTTACATTTAGATTCTGTTCACATTTAGGGACATTGTTTACATTTAGATTCTTTGTTTACATTTGTAGATTTTGTTTACATTTAGAGTGTTTACATTTAGTGCCTTTAATTACATTTTTAGTCTTTGTTTACGTTTAGAGTCTTTGTTTATATTTAGAGTCTTTGTTTACATTTATAGTCTTTCTTTACATTTAGAGTACTTGTTTACATTTAGAGTCTTTGTTTACGTTTGTAGTCTTTATTTAAATGTGTAATCTTTGTTTCCATTTAGAGTCTTTGTTTATATTTGTAATCTTTGTTTTCATTTAGAGCCTTTTTCTCATTCGTAGTCTTTGTTTACATTTGTTGTCTTTGTTTACATACAGAGCCTATTTAAATTTGCACTCTTTGTTTACACATATTTGTTTACATTTAGAGTCTTAGTTTATATTTTGAGTCTTTGTTTATAGTTAGACACTTTGTTTACATTTTGAGTGTCTTAACATTTGTGCTCTTTGTTTACATTTGTAATCTGTTTACATTTATATCTTTGCTTACATTTGTTGTCTGTGTTTACCTTTAGAGTCAGTTTACATTTGTAGTCTATGTTTACATTTGCAGTCTTTGTTTACATTTGTAGTCTTTGTTTACATTTAATGTCTGTTAACATTTGTGCTCTTTGTTTAATTTTGTATTCTTTGTTTACATTTGTAGTCCGCTTACATTTAGATTCTTTGTTTAAATTTAGAGGCTTTGTTTAAATTTGTAGTCTGTTTACATTTAGAGCCTTGGTTTCCATTTGTAGTCTTTCTTAAAATTTGTAGTCTTTGTTTACCTATAGAGCCTTTGTTTACCTTTAGAGTCCTTGTTTACATTTGTAGTCATTGTTTACATTTGTAGACTTTGTTTACATTTCGAGTCTCTTTACATTTAGTGTCTTTGTTTAAATTTAGATTCTTTGTTTACGTTTGCAGTCTTTATTTACATGTGTAATCTTTGTTTCCATTTAGAGTCTTTGTTTATATTTGTAATCTTTGTTTTCATTTAGAGCCTTTTTCTCATTCGTAGTCTTTGTTTACATTTGTTGTCTTTGTTTACATACAGAGCCTATTTAAATTTGCACTCTTTGTTTCCACGTATTTGTTTACATTTAGAATCTTTGTTTATATTTTGAGTCTTTGTTTACATTTAGACACTTTGTTTACATTTTGAGTGTCTTAACATTTGTGCTCTTTGTTTACATTTGTAATCTGTTTACATATAGAGCCTTTGCCTTTAGAGTCCTTGTTTACATTTGTAGTCATTGTTTACATTTGTAGACTTTGTTTACATTTCGAGTCACTTTACATTTAGTGTCTTTGTTTAAATTTAGATTCTTTGTTTACATTTTTAGGCTTTTTTATATTTAGAGTGTTTACATTTAGTGCCTTTGTTTACATTTGTAGTCTTTGTTAACCTTTAGAGTCCTTGTTTACATTTGTAGTCTTTGTTTACATTTAAATTCTTTGTTTACATTTGTAGTCTTTGTTTACATTTCGAGTCTCTTTACATTTAGTGTCTTTGTTTAAATTTAGATACTTTGTTTACATTTGTAGACTTTGTTTACATTTAGTATTTTAAATTTAGTGCTTTTATTTACGTTCGTAGTCTTTGTTTACATGTGTAATCTTTGTTTCAATTTAGTCTTTGTTTATATTTGTAGTCTTTGTTTACATTTGCTATCTTTGTTTACATTTGTTGTCTTTGTTTACATACAGAGCCTGTTTAAATTTGCACTCTTTGTTTACATGTCTTTGTTTACATTTAGAGACTGTTTACATTTTTAGTCTGTTAACATTTGTGCACTTTGTTTACATTTGTAGTCCGCTTACATTTAGATTCTTTGTTTATTTTTAAAGGCTTTGTTTAAATTTGTAGTCTGTTTACATTCAGAGCCTTTGTTTACATTTGTAGTCTTTCTTTACCTTTAGAGTCTCTTTACATTTACAATATTTGTTCACATTTAGAGATTTTGTTTACAGTTAGAGTGTGTTTACATTTGTAGTCTTTGTTTACATTTAGAGTGTTTGTTTACAATTAGAGCCTTTGTTTACTTTGAGTCTTTGTTTACATTTGTAGTCTTTGTTTACATTTAGATTCCTTGTTTACATTTAGTGACTTTGTTTATATTTAGATTCTTTGTTTACATTTGTAGATTTTGTTTAAATTTAGAGTGTTTACATTTAGTGCCTTTGTTTACATTTTTAGTCTTTGTTTACATTTGTAGTCATTCTTTACATTTAGAGTACTTGTTTACATTTAGAGTCTTTGTTTGCGATTGTAGTCTTTATTTACATGTGTAATCTTTGTTTCCATTTAGAGTCTTTGTTTATATTTGTAATCTTTGTTTTCATTTAGAGACTTTTTCTCATTCGTAGCCTTTGTTTACATTTGTTTTCTTTGTTTACATACAGAGCCTATTTAAATTTGCACTCTTTGTTTCCACGTATTTGTTTACATTTCGAGTCTTTGTTTATATTTTGAGTCTTTGTTTACATTTAGACTCTTTGTTTACATTTTGAGTCTCTTAACATTTGTGCTCTTTGTTTACATTTGTAATCTGTTTACATTTAGAGCTTTGTTTACATTTGTTGTCTGTGTTTATTTTAGAGTCAGTTTACATTTGTAGTCTATGTTTACATTTGCAGTCTTTGTTTACATTTCTAGTCTTTGTTTACATTTAATGTCTGTTAACATTTGTGCTCTTTGTTTAATTTTGTATTCTTTATTTACATTTGTAGTCCGCTTACATTTAGATCCTTTGTTTAAATTTAGAGGCTTTGTTTAAATTTGTAGTCTGTTTATATTTAGAGCCTTTGTTTACATTTGTAGTCTTTCTTTAAATTTGTAGTCTTTGTTTACATTTGTAGTCTTTGTTTACATATAGAGCCTTTGTTTACATTTAGAGTATTTCTTTACATATGTAGTCTTTGTTTACCTTTAGAGACCTTGTTTACATTTGTAGTCATTGTTTACATTTGTTGTCTTTGTTTACATGCAGAGCCTATTTAATTTTGCACTCTTTGTTTTCACGTATTTGTTTACATTTAGAGTCTTTGTTTACATTTAGACTCTTTGTTTATATTTTGAGTCTCTTAACATTTGTGCTCTTTGTTTACATTTGTAATCTGTTTACATTTAGAGCTTTGTTTACATTTGTTGTCTGTGTTTACCTTTAGAGTCAGTTTACATTTTGTAGTCTTTGTTTACATTTCGAGTCTCTTAACATTTAGTGTCTTTGTTTAAATTTAGGTTCTTTGTTTACATTTTTAGACTTTTTTATATTTAGAGTGTTTACATTTAGTGCCTTTGTTTACATTTGTAGTCTTTGTTTACCTTTAGAGTCCTTGTTTACATTTGTAGTCATTGTTTACATTTGTAGTCTTTGTTTACATTTGAATTCTATGTTTACATTTGTAGTCTTTGTTTACATTTAAATTCTTTGTTTACATTTGTAATCTTTGTTTACATTTAGAGTCTCTTTACATTTAGTGTCTTTGTTTAAATTTTGATACTTTGTTTTTATTTGTAGACTTTGTTTACATTTAGAATGTTTACATTTGGTTCCTTTGTTTACGTTCGTAGTCTTTGTTTACATGTGTAATCTTTGTTTCAATTTAGAGTCTTTGTTTATATTTGTAGTCTTTGTTTACATTTGTTATCTTTGTTTACATTTGTTGTCTTTGTTTACATACAGAGCCTGTTTAAATTTGCACTCTTTGTTTACATGTCTTTGTTTACATTTAGAGGCTGTTTACATTTTTAGTCTGTTAACATTTGTGCACTTTGTTTACATTTGTAGTCCGCTTACATTTAGATTCTTTGTTTATTTTTAAAGGCTTTGTTTAAATTTGTAGTCTGTTTACATTCAGAGCCTTTGTTTACATTTGTAGTCTTTCTTTACCTTAAAGTCTGTGTTTACATTTACAATATTTAGTTACATTTAGAGATTTTGTTTACAGTTAGAGTCTGTTTACTTTTGTAGTCTTTGTTTACATTTAGAATGTTTGTTTACAATTAGAGCCTTTGTTTACATTCAGAGTCTTTGTTTACATTTGTAGTCTTTGTTTACATTTAGATTCCTTGTTTACATTTAGAGTCTTAGTTTACATTTCGAGTCTCTTTACATTTAGAATCTTTGTTTACATTTGTAGTCTTTGTTTACATTTGTAGTTTTTGTTTACATTTAGATTCTGTTTACATTTAGTGACTTTGTTTATATTTAGATTCTTTGTTTACATTTGTAGATTTTGTTTACATTTAGAGTGTTTACATTTAGTGCCTTTGTTTACATTTTTAGTCTGTTTATATTTAGAGTATTTGTTTACATTTGTAGTCATTCTTTACATTTAGAGTACTTGTTTACATTTAGAGTCTTTGTTTACGATTGTAGTCGGTATTTACATGTGTAATCTTTGTTTCCATTTAGAGTCTTTGTTTATATTTGTAATCTTTGTTTTCATTTAGAGCCTTTTTCTCATTCGTAGTCTTTGTTTACATTTGTTGTCTTTGTTTACATACAGAGCCTATTTAAGTTTGCACTATTTGTTTCCACGTATTTGTTTACATTTCGAGTCTTTGTTTATATTTTGAGTCTTTGTTTACATTTAGACTCTTTGTTTACATTTTGAGTCTCTTAACATTTGTGCTCTTTGTTTACATTTGTAATCTGTTACATTTAGAGCTTTGTTTACATTTGTTGTCTGTGTTTATTTTAGAGTCAGTTTACATTTCTAGTCTATGTTTACATTTGCAGTCTTTGTTTACATTTGTAGTCCGCTTACATTTAGATTCTTTGTTTAAATTTAGAGGCTTTGTTTAAATTTAGAGGCTTTGTAGTCTGTTTATATTTAGAGCCTTTGTTTACATTTGTAGTCTTTCTTTAAATTTGTAGTATTTGTTTACATTTGTAGTCTTTGTTTACATATAGAGCCTTTGTTTACATTTAGAGTATTTGTTTACATATGTTGTCTTTGTTTACCTTTAGAGACCTTGTTTACATTTGTAATCATTGTTTACATTTGTAGTCTTTGTTTACATTTAGAGTCACTTTACATTTAGTGTCTTTGTTTAAATTTAGATTCTTTCTTTACATTTTTAGACTTTTTTATATTTATAGTGTTTACATTTAGTGCCTTTGTTTACATTTGTAGTCTTTGTTTACCTTAGAGTCCTTGTTTACATTTGTAGTCATTGTTTACATTTGTAGTCTTTGTTTATATTTAAATTCTTTGTTTACTTTTGTAGTCTGTTTACATTTCGAGTCTACATTTAGTGTCTTTGTTTAAATTTAGATATTTTGTTTACATTTGTAGACTTTGTTTACATTTAGAATGTTTACATTTAGTGCCTTTGTTTACGTTCGTAGTCTTTGTTTACATTTGTAATCTTTGTTTACATTTGTTGTCTTTGTTTACATACAGAGCCTGTTTAAATTTGCACTCTTTGTTTACATGTCTTTGTTTACATTTAGAGATTGTTTACATTTTTAGTCTGTTAACATTTGTGCACTTTGTTTAAATTTGTAGTCCGCTTACATTTAGATTCTTTGTTTATTTTTAATGGCTCTGTTGAAATTTGTAGTCTGTTTACATTTGGAGCCTTTGTTTACATTTGTAGTCTTTCTTTACCTTTAGAGTCTATGTTTACATTTATAATATTTGTTTACATTTAGAGATTTTGTTTACAGTTAGAGTCTGTTTACATTTGTATTCTTTGTTTACATTTAGAATGTTTGTTTACAATTAGAGCCTTTGTTTACATTCAGAGTCTTTGTTTACATTTGTAGTCTTTGTTTACAATTAGATTCCTTGTTTACATTTAGAGTCTTAGTTTACATTTCGAGTCTCTTTACATTTAGAATCTTTGTTTACATTTGTAGTCTTTGTTTACATTTGTAGTCTTTGTTTACATTTAGATTCTGTTTACATTTAGTGACTTTGTTTATATTTAGATTCTTTGTTTACATTTGTAGATTTTGTTTACATTTAATTTCTTTGTTTACATTTGTAGTCTTTGTTTACATTTCGAGTCTCTTTACATTTAGTGTCTTTGTTTAAATTTAGATTCTTTGTTTACATTTGTAGACTTTGTTTACATTTAGTATTTTAAATTTAGTGCTTTTATTTACGTTCGTAGTCTTTGTTTATATGTGTAATCTTTGTTTCAATTTAGTCTTTGTTTATATTTGTAGTCTTTGTTTACATTTGTTATCTTTGTTTACATTTGTTGTCTTTGTTTACATACAGAGCCTGTTTAAATTTGCACTCTTTGTTTACATTTAGAGACTGTTTACATTTTTAGTCTGTTAACATTTGTGCACTTTGTTTACATTTGTAGTCCGCTTATATATAGATTCTTTGTTTATTTTTAAACGCTTTGTTTAAATTTGTAGTCATTTTACATTTAGAGCCTTTGTTTACATTTGTAGTCTTTCTTTACCTTTAGAGTCTATGTTTACATTTACAATATTTGTTTACATTTAGAGATTTTGTTTACAGTTAGAGTCTGTTTACATTTGTAGTCTTTGTTTACATTTAGAGTGTTTGTTTACAATTAGAGCCTTTGTTTACATTCAGAGTCTTTGTTTACATTTGTAGTCTTTGTTTACAATTAGATTCCTTGTTTACATTTAGAGTCTTTGTTTACATTTCGAGTCTCTTTACATTTAGAATCTTTGTTTACATTTGTAGTCTTTGTTTACATTTAGATTCTGTTCACATTAAGGACATTGTTTACATTTAGATTCTTTGTTTACATTTGTAGATTTTGTTTACATTTAGAGTGTTTACATTTAGTGCCTTTAATTACATTTTTAGTCTTTGTTTACATTTAGAGTCTTTGTTTATATTTAGAGTCTTTGTTTACATTTATAGTCTTTCTTTACATTTAGAGTACTTGTTTACATTTAGAGTCTTTGTTTACGTTTGTAGTCTTTATTTAAATGTGTAATCTTTGTTTCCATTTAGAGTCTTTGTTTATATTTGTAATCTTTGTTTTCATTTAGAGCCTTTTTCTCATTCGTAGTCTTTGTTTACATTTGTTGTCTTTGTTTACATACAGAGCCTATTTAAATTTGCACTCTTTGTTTACACATATTTGTTTACATTTAGAGTCTTTGTTTATATTTTGTAGTCTTTGTTTACATTTCGAGTCTACATTTAGTGTCTTTGTTTAAATTTAAATATTTTGTTTACATTTGTAGACTTTGTTTACATTTAGAATGTTTACATTTAGTGCCTTTGTTTACGTTCGTAGTCTTTGTTTACATTTGTAATCTTTGTTTACATTTGTTGTCTTTGTTTACATACAGAGCCTGTTTAAATTTGCACTCTTTGTTTACATGTCTTTGTTTACATTTAGAGATTGTTTACATTTTTAGTCTGTTAACATTTGTGCACTTTGTTTACATTTGTAGTCCGCTTACATTTAGATTCTTTGTTTATTTTTAAAGGCTCTGTTTAAATTTGTAGTCTGTTTGCATTTGGAGCCTTTGTTTACATTTGTAGTCTTTCTTTACCTTTAGAGTCTGTGTTTACATTTATAATATTTGTTTACATTTAGAGATTTTGTTTACAGTTAGAGTCTGTTTACATTTGTATTCTTTGTTTACATTTAGAATGTTTGTTTACAATTAGAGCCTTTGTTTACATTCAGAGTCTTTGTTTACATTTGTAGTCTTTGTTTACAATTAGATTACTTGTTTACATTTAGAGTCTTAGTTTACATTTCGAGTCTCTTTATATTTAGAATCTTTGTTTACATTTGTAGTCTTTGTTTACATTTCTAGTCTTTGTTTACATTTGTAGTCTTTGTTTACATTTGTAGTCTTTGTTTACATTTAGATTCTGTTTACATTTAGTGACTTTGTTTATATTTAGATTCTTTGTTTACATTTGTAGATTTTGTTTACATTTAGAGTGTTTACATTTAGTGCCTTTGTTTACATTTTTAGTCTTTGTTTACATTTAGAGTCTTTGTTTACAATTGTAGTCTTTCTTTACATTTAGAGTACTTGTTTCCATTTAGAGTCTTTGTTTACGTTTGTAGTCTTTATTTACATGTGTAATCTTTGTTTCCATTTAGAGTCTTTGTTTATATTTGTAATCTTTGTTTTCATTTAGAGCCTTTTTCTCATTCGTAGCCTTTGTTTACATTTGTTGTTTTGTTTACATACAGAGCCTATTTAAATTTGCACTTTTTGTTTCCACGTATTTGTTTACATTTAGAGTCTTTGTTTATATTTTGTGTCTTTGTTTACATTTAGACTCTTTGTTTACATTTTGAGTCTCTTAACATTTGTGCTCTTTGTTTACATTTGTAATTTGTTTAAATTTAGAGCTTTGTTTACATTTGTTGTCTGTGTTTACATTTAGAGTCAGTTTACATTTGTAGTTTATGTTTACATTTGCAGTCTTTGTTTACATTTAAATTCTTTGTTTACATTTATAGTCTGTTTACATTTCGAGTCTCTTTACATTTAGTGTCTTTGTTTAAATTTAGATACTTTGTTTACATTTGTAGACTTTGTTTACATTTAGTATTTTAAATTTAGTGCTTTTATTTACGTTCGTAGTCTTTTTTTACATGTGTAATCTTTGTTTCAATTTAGTCTTTGTTTATATTTGTAGTCTTTGTTTACATTTGTTATCTTTGTTTACATTTGTTGTCTTTGTTTACATACAGAGCCTGTTTAAATTTGCACTCTTTGTTTACATGTCTTTGTTTACATTTAGAGACTGTTTACATTTTTAGTCTGTTAACATTTGTGCACTTTGTTTACATTTGTAGTCCGCTTATATATAGATTCTTTGTTTATTTTTAAAGGCTTTGTTTAAATTTGTAGTCATTTTACATTTAGAGCCTTTGTTTACATTTGTAGTCTTTCTTTACCTTTAGAGTCTATGTTTACATTTACAATATTTGTTTACATTTAGAGATTTTGTTTACAGTTAGAGTCAGTTTACATTTGTAGTCTATGTTTACATTTGCAGTCTTTGTTTACATTTGTAGTCTTTGTTTACATTTAATGTCTGTTAACATTTGTGCTCTTTGTTTAATTTTGTATTCTTTGTTTACATTTGTAGTCCGCTTACATTTAGATTCTTTGTTTAAATTTAGAGGCTTTGTTTAAATTTGTAGTCTGTTTACATTTAGAGCCTTGGTTTCCATTTGTAGTCTTTCTTAAAATTTGTAGTCTTTGTTTACCTATAGAGCCTTTGTTTACCTTTAGAGTCCTTGTTTACATTTGTAGTCATTGTTTACATTTGTAGACTTTGTTTACATTTCGAGTCTCTTTACATTTAGTGTCTTTGTTTAAATTTAGATTCTTTGTTTACGTTTGCAGTCTTTATTTACATGTGTAATCTTTGTTTCCATTTAGAGTCTTTGTTTATATTTGTAATCTTTGTTTTCATTTAGAGCCTTTTTCTCATTCGTAGTCTTTGTTTACATTTGTTGTCTTTGTTTACATACAGAGCCTATTTAAATTTGCACTCTTTGTTTCCACGTATTTGTTTACATTTAGAATCTTTGTTTATATTTTGAGTCTTTGTTTACATTTAGACACTTTGTTTACATTTTGAGTGTCTTAACATTTGTGCTCTTTGTTTACATTTGTAATCTGTTTACATTTAGAGCTTTGTTTACATTTGTTGTCTGTGTTTACCTTTAGAGTCAGTTTACATTTGTAGTCTATGTTTACATTTGCAGTCTTTGTTTACATTTGTAGTCTTAGTTTACATTTAATGTCTGTTAACATTTGTGCTCTTTTTTAATTTTGTATTCTTTGTTTACATTTGTAGTCCGCTTACATTTAGATTCTTTGTTAAAATTTAGAGGCTTTGTTTAAATATGTAGTCTGTTTACATTTAGAGCCTTTGTTTCCATTTGTAGTCTTTCTTTAAATTTGTAGTCTTTGTTTACATATAGAGCCTTTGTTTACCTTTAGAGTCCTTGTTTACATTTGTAGTCATTGTTTACATTTGTAGACTTTGTTTACATTTCGAGTCTCTTTACATTTAGTGTCTTTGTTTAAATTTAGATTCTTTGTTTACGTTTGCAGTCTTTATTTACATGTGTAATCTTTGTTTCCATTTAGAGTCTTTGTTTTTATTTGTAATCTTTGTTTTCATTTAGAGCCTTTTTCTCATTCGTAGTCTTTGTTTACATTTGTTGTCTTCGTTTACATACAGATCCCATTTAAATTTGCACTCTTTGTTTCCACGTATTTGTTTACATTTAGAGTCTTTGTTTATATTTTGAGTCCTTGTTTATATTTAGACACTTTGTTTACATTTTGAGTGTCTTAACATTTGTGCTCTTTGTTTACATTTGTAATCTGTTTACATTTAGATCTTTGTTTACATTTGTTGTCTGTGTTTACCTTTAGAGTCAGTTTACATTTGTAGTCTATGTTTACATTTGCAGTCTTTGTTTACATTTGTAGTCTTTGTTTACATTTAATGTCTGTTAACATTTGTGCTCTTTGTTTAATTTTGTATTCTTTGTTTACATTTGTAGTCCGCTTACATTTAGATTCTTTGTTTAAATTTAGAGGCTTTGTTTAAATTTGTAGTCTGTTTACATTTAGAGCCTTTATTTCCATTTGTAGTCTTTCTTAAAATTTGTAGTCTTTGTTTACCTATAGAGCCTTTGTTTACCTTTAGAGTCCTTGTTTACATTTGTAGTCATTGTTTACATTTGTAGACTTTGTTTACATTTCGAGTCTCTTTACATTTAGTGTCTTTGTTTAAATTTAGATTCTTTGTTTACATTTTTAGACTTTTTTATATTTAGAGTGTTTACATTTAGTGCCTTTGTTTACATTTGTAGTCTTTGTTTACCTTTAGAGTCCTTGTTTACATTTGTAGTCATTGTTTACATTTGTAGTCTTTTTTACATTTAAATTCTTTCTTTACATTTGTAGTCTTTGTTTACATTTAAATTCTTTTTTTACATTTATAGTCTTTGTTTACATTTCGAGTCTCTTTACATTTAGTGTCTTTGTTTAAATTTAGATACTTTGTTTACATTTGTAGACTTTGTTTACATTTAGTATGTTTACATTTAGTGCCTTTGTTTACGTTAGTAGTTTTTGTTTACATGTGTAATCTTTGTTTCAATTTAGTCTTTGTTTATATTTGTAGTCTTTTTTTACATTTGTTATCTTTGTTTACATTTGTTGTCTTTGTTTACATACAGAGCCTGTTTAAATTTGCACTCTTTGTTTACATATCTTTGTTTACATTTAGAGACTGTTTACGTTTTTAGACTGTTAACATTTGTGCACTTTGTTTACATTTGTTGTCCACTTACATTTAGATTCTTTGTTTATTTTTAAAGGCTTTGTTTAAATTTGTAGTCTGTTTACATTTAGATCCTTTGTTTACATTTGTAGTCTTTCTTTACCATTAGAGTCTATGTTTACATTTACAATATTTGTTTACATTTAGAGATTTTGTTTACAGTTAGAGTCTGTTTACATTTGTAGTCTTTGATTACATTTAGAGTGTTTGTTTACAATTAGAGCCTTTGTTTACATTCAGAGTCTTTGTTTACATTTGTAGTCTTTGTTTACAATTAGATTCCTTGTTTACATTTAGAGTCTTAGTTTACATTTCGAGTCTCTTTACATTTAGAATCTTTTTTTACATTTGTAGTCTTTGTTTACATTTGTAGTCTTTGTTTACATTTAGATTCTGTTTACATTTAGTGACTTTGTTTACATTTAGATTCTTTGTTTACATTTGTAGATTTTGTTTACATTTAGAGTGTTTACATTTAGTGCATTAGTTTACATTTTTAGTCTTTGTTTACATTTAGAGTCTTTGTTTACATTTATAGTCTTTCTTTACATTTAGAGTACTTGTTTACATTTAGAGTCTTTGTTTACGTTTGCAGTCTTTATTTACATGTGTAATCTTTGTTTCCATTTACAGTCTTTGTTTATATTTGTAATCTTTGTTTTCATTTAGAGCCTTTTTCTCATTCGTAGTCTTTGTTTACATTTGTTGTCTTTGTTTACATACAGAGCCCATTTAAATTTGCACTCTTTGTTTACACATATTTGTTTACATTTAGAGTCTTTGTTTATATTTTGAGTCCTTGTTTATATTTAGACACTTTGTTTACATTTTGAGTGTCTTAACATTTGTGCTCTTTGTTTACATTTGTAATCTGTTTACATTTAGATCTTTGTTTACATTTGTTGTCTGTGTTTACCTTTAGAGTCAGTTTACATTTGTAGTCTATGTTTACATTTGCAGTCTTTGTTTACATTTGTAGTCTTTGTTTACATTTAATGTCTGTTAACATTTGTGCTCTTTGTTTAATTTTGTATTCTTTGTTTACATTTGTCTTCCGCTTACATTTAGATTCTTTGTTTAAATTTAGAGGCTTTGTTTAAATTTGTAGTCTGTTTACATTTAGAGCCTTTATTTCCATTTGTAGTCTTTCTTAAAATTTGTAGTCTTTGTTTACCTATAGAGCCTTTGTTTACCTTTAGAGTCCTTGTTTACATTTGTAGTCATTGTTTACATTTGTAGACTTTGTTTACATTTCGAGTCTCTTTACATTTAGTGTCTTTGTTTAAATTTAGATTCTTTGTTTACATTTTTAGACTTTTTTATATTTAGAGTGTTTACATTTAGTGCCTTTGTTTACATTTGTAGTCTTTGTTTACATTTGTAGTCTTTTTTACATTTAAATTCTTTCTTTACATTTGTAGTCTTTGTTTACATTTAAATTCTTTTTTTACATTTGTAGTCTTTGTTTACATTTCGAGTCTCTTTACATTTAGTGTCTTTGTTTAAATTTAGATTCTATGTTTACATTTGTAGACTTTATTTACATTTAGTATGTTTACATTTAGTGCCTTTGTTTACGTTAGTAGTTTTGTTTACATGTGTAATCTTTGTTTCAATTTAGTCTTTGTTTATATTTGTAGTCTTTCTTTGCATTTGGAGTACTTGTTTACATTTAGAGTCTTTGTTTACGTTTGTAGTCTTTATTTACATGTGTAATCTTTGTTTCCATTTAGAGTCTTTGTTTATATTTGTAATCTTTGTTTTCATTTAGAGCCTTTTCTCATTCGTAGTCTTTGTTTACATTTGTTGTCTTTGTTTACATACAGAGCCTATTTAAATTTGCACTCTTTGTTTCCACGTATTTGTTTACATTTAGAGTCTTTGTTTATATTTTGAGTCTTTGTTTACATTTAGACTCTTTGTTTACATTTTGAGTCTCTTAACATTTGTGCTCTTTGTTTACATTTGTAATCTGTTTACATTTAGATCTTTGTTTATATTTGTTGTCTGTGTTTAGCTTTAGAGTCAGTTTACATTTGTAGTCTTTCTTTACATTTAAATTCTTTGTTCACATTTATAGTCTTTGTTTACATTTCGAGTCTCTTTACATTTAGTGTCTTTGTTTAAATTTAGATACTTTGTTTACATTTGTAGACTTTGTTTACATTTAGTATTTTAAATTTAGTGCCTTTGTTTACGTTCGTAGTCTTTGTTTACATGTGTAATCTTTGTTTCAATTTAGTCTTTGTTTATATTTGTAGTCTTTGTTTACATTTGTTATCTTTGTTTACATTTGTTGTCTTTGTTTACATACAGAGCCTGTTTAAATTTGCACTCTTTGTTTACATGTCTTTGTTTACATTTAGAGACTGTTTACATTTTTAGTCTCTTAACATTTGTGCACTTTGTTTACATTTGTAGTCCGCTTACATTTAGATTCTTTGTTTATTTTTAAAGGCTTTGTTTAAATTTGTAGTCTGTTTACATTCAGAGCCTTTGTTTACATTTGTAGTCTTTCTTTACCTTAAAGTCTATGTTTACATTTACAATATTTGTTTACATTTAGAGATTTTGTTTACAGTTAGAGTCTGTTTACATTTGTAGTCTTTGTTTACATTTAGAGTGTTTGTTTACAATTAGAGCCATTGTTTACTTTCAGAGTCTTTGTTTACATTTGTAGTCTTTGTTTACATTTAGATTCCTTGTTTACATTTAGAGTCTTAGTTTACATTTCGAGTCTCTTTACATTTAGAATCTTTGTTTACATTTGTAGTCTTTGTTTACATTTGTAGTTTTTGTTTACATTTAGATTCTGTTTACATTTAGTGACTTTGTTTATATTTAGATTCTTTGTTTACATTTGTAGATTTTGTTTACATTTAGAGTGTTTACATTTAGTGCCTTTGTTTACATTTTTAGTCTTTGTTTATATTTAGAGTCTTTGTTTACATTTGTAGCCATTCTTTACATTCAGAGTACTTGTTTACCTTTAGAGTCTTTGTTTACGATTGTAGTCTTTATCTACATGTGTAATCTTTGTTTCCATTTAGAGTCTTTGTTTATATTTGTAATCTTTGTTTTCATTTAGAGCCTTTTTCTTATTCGAAGTCTTTGTTTACATTTGTTGTCTTTGTTTACATACAGAGCCTATTTAAATTTGCACTCTTTGTTTCCACGTATTTGTTGACATTTCGAGTCTTTGTTTATATTTTGAGTCTTTGTTTACATTTAGACTCTTTGTTTACATTTTGAGTCTCTTAACATTGTGCTCTTTGTTTACATTTGTAATCTGTTTACATTTAGAGCTTTGTTTACATTTGTTGTCTGTGTTTATTTTAGAGTCAGTTTACATTTATAGTCTATGTTTACATTTGCAGTCTTTGCTTACATTTGTAGTCTTTGTTTACATTTAATATCTGTTAACATTTGTGCTCTTTGTTTAATTTTGTATTCTTTGTTTACATTTGTAGTTCGCTTACATTTAGATTCTTTGTTTAAATTTAGAGGCTTTGTTTAAATTTAGAGGCTTTGTTTATATTTGTAGTCTGTTTATATTTAGAGCCTTTGTTTACATTTGTAGTCTTTCTTTAAATTTGTAGTCTTTGTTTACATTTGTAGTCTTTGTTTACATATAGAGCCTTTGTTTACATTTAGAGTATTTGTTTACATATGTAGTCTTTGTTTACCTTTAGAGACCTTGTTTACATTTGTAGTCATTGTTTACAATTGTAGTCTTTGTTTACATTTAGAGTCACTTTACATTTAGTGTCTTTGTTTAAATTTAGATTCTTTGTTTACATTTTTAGACTTTTTTATATTTAGAGTGTTTACATTTAGTGCCTTTGTTTACATTTGTAGTCTTTGTTTACCTTTAGTGTCCTTGTTTACATTTGTAGTCCTTGTTTACATTTGTAGTCTTTGTTTATATTTAAATTCTTTGTTTACTTTTGTAGTCTTTGTTTACATTTGTAGTCTTTGTTTACATTTCGAGTCTACATTTAGTGTCTTTGTTTAAATTTAAATATTTTGTTTACATTTGTAGACTTTGTTTACATTTAAAATGTTTACATTTAGTGCCTTTGTTTACGTTCGTAGTCTTTGCTTACATTTGTAATCTTTGTTTCAATTTAGAGTCTTTGTTTATATTTGTAGTCTTTGTTTACATTTGTTATCTTTGTTTACATTTGTTGTCTTTGTTTACATTTAGATTCTGTTTACATTTAGTGACTTTGTTTACATTTAGATTCTTTGTTTACATTTGTAGATTTTGTTTACATTTAGAGTGTTTACATTTAGTGCCTTAGTTTACATTATTTAGAGATTTTGTTTACAGTTAGAGTCTGTTTACATTTGTAGTTTTTGATTACATTTAGAGTGTTTGTTTACAATTAGAGCCTTTGTTTACATTCAGAGTCTTTGTTTACATTTGTAGTCTTTGTTTACAATTAGATTCCTTGTTTACATTTAGAGTCTTAGTTTGCATTTCGAGTCTCTTTACATTTAGAATCTTTGTTTACATTTGTAGTCTTTGTTTACATTTGTAGTTTTTGTTTACATTTAGATTCTGTTTACATTTAGTGACTTTGTTTATATTTAGATTCTTTGTTTACATTTGTAGATTTTGTTTACATTTAGAGTGTTTACATTTAGTGCATTAGTTTACATTTTTAGTCTTTGTTTACATTTAGAGTCTTTGTTTACATTTATAGTCTTTCTTTACATTTAGAGTACTTGTTTACATTTAGAGTCTTTGTTTACGTTTGCAGTCTTTATTTACATGTGTAATCTTTGTTTCCATTTAGAGTCTTTGTTTATATTTGTAATCTTTGTTTTCATTTAGAGCCTTTTTGTCATTCGTAGTCTTTGTTTACATTTGTTGTCTTTGTTTACATACAGAGCCCATTTAAATTTGCACTCTTTGTTTACACATATTTGTTTACATTTAGAGTCTCTGTTTATATTTTGAGTTTTTGTTTATATTTAGACACTTTGTTTACATTTTGAGTGTCTTAACATTTGTGATCTTTGTTTAAATTTGTAATCTGTTTACATTTAGATCTTTGTTTACATTTGTTGTCTGTGTTTACCTTTAGAGTCAGTTTACATTTGTAGTCTATGTTTACATTTGCAGTCTTTGTTTACATTTGTAGTCTTTGTTTACATTTAATGTCTGTTAACATTTGTGCTCTTTGTTTAATTTAGTATTCTTTGTTTACATTTGTAGTCCGCTTACATTTAGATTCTTTGTTTAAATTTAGAGGCTTTGTTTAAATTTGTAGTCTGTTTACATTTAGAGCCTTTATTTCCATTTGTAGTCTTTCTTAAAATTTGTAGTCTTTGTTTACCTATAGAGCCTTTGTTTACCTTTAGAGTCCTTGTTTACATTTATAGTCATTGTTTACATTTGTAGACTTTGTTTACATTTCGAGTCTTTTTACATTTAGTGTCTTTGTTTAAATTTAGATTCTTTGTTTACATTTTTAGACTTTTTTATATTTAGAGTGTTTACATTTAGTGCCTTTGTTTACATTTGTAGTCTTTGTTTACATTTGTAGTCTTTTTTACATTTAAATTCTTTCTTTACATTTGTAGTCTTTGTTTACATTTAAATTCTTTTTTTACTTTTGTAGTCTTTGTTTACATTTCGAGTCTCTTTACATTTAGTGTCTTTGTTTAAACTTAGATACTATGTTTACATTTGTAGACTTTGTTTACATTTAGTATGTTTACATTTAGTGCCTTTGTTTACGTTAGTAGTTTTTAGTTACATGTGTAATCTTTGTTTCAATTTAGTCTTTGTTTATATTTGTAGTCTTTCTTTACATTTGGAGTACTTGTTTACATTTAGAGTCTTTGTTTACGTTTGTAGTCTTTATTTACATGTGTAATCTTTGTTTCCATTTAGAGTCTTTGTTTATATTTGTAATCTTTGTTTTCATTTAGAGCCTTTTCTCATTCGTAGTCATTGTTTACATTTGTTGTCTTTGTTTACATACAGAGCCTATTTAAATTTGCACTCTTTGTTTCCACGTATTTGTTTACATTTAGAGTCTTTGTATATATTTTGAGTCTTTGTTTACATTTAGACTCTTTGTTTACATTTTGAGTCTCTTAACATTTGTGCTCTTTGTTTACATTTGTAATCTGTTTACATTTAGAGCTTTGTTTACATTTGTTGTCTGTTTACATTTAGAGTCAGTTTACATTTGCAGTCTATGTTTACATTAGCAGTCTTTGTTTACGTTTGTAGTCTTTGTTTACATTTAATGTCTGTTAACATTTGTGCTCTTTGTTTAATTTTGTATTTTTTGTTTACATTTGTAGTCCGCTTACAATTGGATTCTTTGTTTAAATTTAGAGGCTTTGCTTAAATTTGTAGTCTGTTTACATTTAGAGCCTTTGTTTACATTTTTAATCTTTCTTTAAATTTGTAGTCTTTGTTTACATTTGTAGTCTTTGTTTATATATAGAGCCTTTGTTTACATTTAGAATATTTGTTTACATATGTAGTCTTTGTTTACCTTTAGAGTCCTTGTTTACATTTGTAGTGATTGTTTACATTTGTAGTCTTTGTTTACATTTCGAGTCTCTTTACATTTAGTGTCTTTGTTTAAATTTAGATTCTTTGTTTACATTTTTAGACTTTTTTATATTTATAGTGTTTACATTTAGTGCCTTTGTTTACATTTGTAGTCTTTGTTTACCTTTAGAGTCCTTGTTTACATTTGTAGTCATTGTTTACATTTGTAGTCTTTGTTTACATTTAAATTCTTTGTTTACATTTGTAGTCTTTGTTTACATTTAAATTCTTTGTTTACATTTATAGTCTTTGTTTACATTTCGAGTCTCTTTACATTTAGTGTCTTTGTTTAAATTTAGATACTTTGTTTACATTTGTAGTCTTTGTTTACATGTGTAATCTTTGTTTCAATTTAGTCTTTGTTTATATTTGTAGTCTTTGTTTACATTTGTTATCTTTGTTTACATTTGTTGTCTTTGTTTACATACAGAGCCTGTTTAAATTTGCACTCTTTGTTTACATGTCTTTGTTTACATTTAGAGACTGTTTACATTTTTAGTCTGTTAACATTTGTGCATTTTGTTTACATTTGTAGTCCGCTTATATATAGATTCTTTGTTTATTTTTAAAGGCTTTGTTTAAATTTGTAGTCATTTTACATTTAGAGCCTTTGTTTACATTTGTAGTCTTTCTTTACCTTTAGAGTCTATGTTTACATTTACAATATTTGTTTACATTTAGAGATTTTGTTTACAGTTAGAGTCTGTTTACATTTGCAGTCTTTGTTTACATTTGTAGTCTTTGTTTACATTTAATGTCTGTTAACATTTGTGCTTGTTGTTTAATTTTGTATTCTTTGTTTACATTTGTAGTCCGCTTACATTTAGATTCTTTGTTTAAATTTAGAGGCTTTGTTTAAATTTGTAGTCTGTTTACATTTAGAGCCTTTGTTTCCATTTGTAGTCTTTCTTAAAATTTGTAGTCTTTGTTTACCTATAGAGCCTTTGTTTACCTTTAGAGTCCTGGTTTACATTTGTAGTAATTGTTTACATTTGTAGACTTTGTTTACATTTCGAGTCTCTTTACATTTAGTGTCTTTGTTTAAATTTAGATTCTTTGTTTACATTTTTAGACTTTTTTATATTTAGATTGTTTACATTTAGTGCCTTTGTTTACATTTGTAGTCTTTGTTTACCTTTAGAGTCCTTGTTTACATTTGTAGTCATTGTTTACATTTGTAGTCTTTTTTACATATAAATTCTTTCTTTACATTTGTAGTCTTTGTTTGCATTTAAATTCTTTTTTTACATTTGTAATCTTTGTTTACATTTCGAGTCTCTTTACATTTAGTGTCTTTGTTTAAATTTAGATTGTTTGTTTACATTTGTAGACTTTGTTTACATTTAGTATGTTTACATTTAGTGCCTTTGTTTACGTTAGTAGTTTTTGTTTACATGTGTAATCTTTGTTTCAATTTAGTCTTTGTTTATATTTGTAGTCTTTTTTTACATTTGTTATCTTTGTTTACATTTGTTGTCTTTGTTTACATACAGAGCCTGTTTAAATTTCCACTCTTTGTTTACATGTCTTTGTTTACATTTAGAGACTGTTTACGTTTTTAGACTGTTAACATTTGTGCACTTTGTTTACATTTGTTGTTCACTTACATTTAGATTCTTTGTTTATTTTTAAAGGCTTTGTTTAAATTTGTAGTCTGTTTACATTTAGATCCTTTGTTTACATTTGTAGTCTTTCTTTACCATTAGAGTCTATGTTTACATTTACAATATTTGTTTACATTTAGAGATTTTGTTTACAGTTAGAGTCTGTTTACATTTGTAGTCTTTGATTACATTTAGAGTGTTTGTTTACAATTAGAGCCTTTGTTTACATTTAGAGTCTTTGTTTACATTTGTAGTCTTTGTTTACAATTAGATTCCTTGTTTACATTTAGAGTCTTAGTTTACATTTCGAGTCTCTTTACATTTAGAATCTTTGTTTACATTTGTAGTCTTTGTTTACATTTAGATTCTGTTTACATTTAGTGACTTTGTTTACATTTAGATTCTTTGTTTACATTTGTAGATTTTGTTTACATTTAGAGTGTTTACATTTAGTGCATTAGTTTACATTTTTAGTCTTTGTTTACATTTAGAGTCTTTGTTTACATTTATAGTCTTTCTTTACATTTAGAGTACTTGTTTACATTTAGAGTCTTTGTTTACGTTTGCAGTCTTTATTTACATGTGTAATCTTTGTTTCCATTTACAGTCTTTGTTTATATTTGTAATCTTTGTTTTCATTTAGAGCCTTTTTCTCATTCGTAGTCTTTGTTTACATTTGTTGTCTTTGTTTACATACAGAGCCCATTTAAATTTGCACTCTTTGTTTACACATATTTGTTTACATTTAGAGTCTTTGTTTATATTTTGAGTCTTTGTTTATATTTAGACACTTTGTTTACATTTTGAGTGTCTTAACATTTGTGCTCTTTGTTTACATTTGTAATCTGTTTACATTTAGATCTTTGTTTACATTTGTTGTCTGTGTTTACCTTTAGAGTCAGTTTACATTTGTAGTCTATGTTTACATTTGCAGTCTTTGTTTACATTTGTAGTCTTTGTTTACATTTAATGTCTGTTAACATTTGTGCTCTTTGTTTAATTTTGTATTCTTTGTTTACATTTGTAGTCCGCTTACATTTAGATTCTTTGTTTAAATTTAGAGGCTTTGTTTAAATTTGTAGTCTGTTTACATTTAGAGCCTTTATTTCCATTTGTAGTCTTTCTTAAAATTTGTAGTCTTTGTTTACCTATAGAGCCTTTGTTTACCTTTAGAGTCCTTGTTTACATTTGTAGTCATTGTTTATATTTGTAGACTTTGTTTACATTTCGAGTCTCTTTACATTTAGTGTCTTTGTTTAAATTTAGATTCTTTGTTTACATTTTTAGACTTTTTTATATTTAGAGTGTTTACATTTAGTGCCTTTGTTTACATTTGTAGTCTTTGTTTACATTTGTAGTCATTTTTACATTTAAATTCTTTCTTTACATTTGTAGTCTTTGTTTACATTTAAATTCTTTTTTTACATTTGTAGTCTTTGTTTACATTTCGAGTCTCTTTACATTTAGTGTCTTTGTTTAAATTTAGATTCTATGTTTACATTTGTAGACTTTGTTTACATTTAGTATGTTTACATTTAGTGCCTTTGTTTACGTTAGTAGTTTTGTTTACATGTGTAATCTTTGTTTCAATTTAGTCTTTGTTTATATTTGTAGTCTTTCTTTACATTTGGAGTACTTGTTTACATTTAGAGTCTTTGTTTACGTTTGTAGTCTTTATTTACATGTGTAATCTTTGTTTCCATTTAGAGTCTTTGTTTATATTTGTAATCTTTGTTTTCATTTAGAGCCTTTTCTCATTCGTAGTCTTTGTTTACATTTGTTGTCTTTGTTTACATACAGAGCCTATTTAAATTTGCACTCTTTGTTTCCACGTATTTGTTTACATTTAGAGTCTTTGTTTATATTTTGAGTCTTTGTTTACATTTAGACTCTTTGTTTACATTTTGAGTCTCTTAACATTTGTGCTCTTTGTTTACATTTGTAATCTGTTTACATTTAGATCTTTGTTTACATTTGTTGTCTGTGTTTACCTTTAGAGTCAGTTTACATTTGTAGTCTTTCTTTACATTTAAATTCTTTGTTCACATTTATAGTCTTTGTTTACATTTCGAGTCTCTTTACATTTAGTGTCTTTGTTTAAATTTAGATACTTTGTTTACATTTGTAGACTTTGTTTACATTAAGTATTTTAAATTTAGTGCCTTTGTTTACGTTCGTAGTCTTTGTTTACATGTGTAATCTTTGTTTCAATTTAGTCTTTGTTTATATTTGTAGTCTTTGTTTACATTTGTTATCTTTGTTTACATTTGTTGTCTTTGTTTACATACAGAGCCTGTTTAAATTTGCACTCTTTGTTTACATGTCTTTGTTTACATTTAGAGACTGTTTACATTTTTAGTCTCTTAACATTTGTGCACTTTGTTTACATTTGTAGTCCGCTTACATTTAGATTCTTTGTTTATTTTTAAAGGCTTTGTTTAAATTTGTAGTCTGTTTACATTCAGAGCCTTTGTTTACATTTGTAGTCTTTCTTTACCTTAAAGTCTATGTTTACATTTACAATATTTGTTTACATTTAGAGATTTTGTTTACAGTTAGAGTCTGTTTACATTTGTAGTCTTTGTTTACATTTAGAGTGTTTGTTTACAATTAGAGCCATTGTTTACTTTCAGTCTTTGTTTACATTTGTAGTCTTTGTTTACATTTAGATTCCTTGTTTACATTTAGAGTCTTAGTTTACATTTCGAGTCTCTTTACATTTAGAATCTTTGTTTACATTTGTAGTCTTTGTTTACATTTGTAGTTTTTGTTTACATTTAGATTCTGTTTACATTTAGTGACTTTGTTTATATTTAGATTCTTTGTTTACATTTGTAGATTTTGTTTACATTTAGTGCCTTTGTTTACATTTTTAGCCTTTGTTTATATTTAGAGTCTTTGTTTACATTTGTAGTCATTCTTTACATTCAGAGTACTTGTTTACATTTAGAGTCTTTGTTTACGATTGTAGTCTTTATTTACATGTGTAATCTTTGTTTCCATTTAGAGTCTTTGTTTATATTTGTAATCTTTGTTTTCATTTAGAGACATTTTCTTATTCGAAGTCTTTGTTTACATTTGTTGTCTTTGTTTACATACAGAGCCTATTTAAATTTGCACTCTTTGTTTTCACGTATTTGTTTACATTTCGAGTCTTTCTTTATATTTTGAGTCTTTGTTTACATTTAGACTCTTTGTTTACATTTTGAGTCTCTTAACATTGTGCTCTTTGTTTACATTTGTAATCTGTTTACATTTAGAGCTTTGTTTACATTTGTTGTCTGTGTTTATTTTAGAGTCAGTTTACATTTATAGTCTATGTTTACATTTGCAGTCTTTGTTTACATTTGTAGTCTTTGTTTACATTTAATATCTGTTAACATTTGTGCTCTTTGTTTAATTTTGTATTCTTTGTTTACATTTGTAGTTCGCTTACATTTAGATTCTTTGTTTAAATTTAGAGGCTTTGTTTAAATTTAGAGGCTTTGTTTATATTTGTAGTCTGTTTATATTTAGAGCCTTTGTTTACATTTGTAGTCTTTCTTTAAATTTGTAGTCTTTGTTTACATTTGTAGTCTTTGTTTACATATAGAGCCTTTGTTTACATTTAGAGTATTTGTTTACATATGTAGTCTTTGTTTACCTTTAGAGACCTTGTTTACATTTGTAGTCATTGTTTACAATTGTAGTCTTTGTTTACATTTAGAGTCACTTTACATTTAATGTCTTTGTTTAAATTTAGATTCTTTGTTTACATTTTTAGACTTTTTTATATTTAGAGTGTTTACATTTAGTGCCTTTGTTTACATTTGTAGTCTTTGTTTACCTTTAGTGTCCTTGTTTACATTTGTAGTCCTTGTATACATTTGTAGTCTTTGTTTATATTTAAATTCTTTGTTTACTTTTGTAGTCTTTGTTTACATTTGTAGTCTTTGTTTACATTTCGAGTCTACATTTAGTGTCTTTGTTTAAATTTAAATATTTTGTTTACATTTGTAGACTTTGTTTACATTTAGAATGTTTACATTTAGTGCCTTTGTTTACGTTCGTAGTCTTTGCTTACATTTGTAATCTTTGTTTCAATTTAGAGTCTTTGTTTATATTTGTAGTCTTTGTTTACATTTGTTATCTTTGTTTACATTTGTTGTCTTTGTTTACATTTAGATTCTGTTTACATTTAGTGACTTTGTTTACATTTAGATTCTTTGTTTACATTTGTAGATTTTGTTTACATTTAGAGTGTTTACATTTAGTGCATTAGTTTACATTATTTAGAGATTTTGTTTACAGTTAGAGTCTGTTTACATTTGTAGTCTTTGATTACATTTAGAGTGTTTGTTTACAATTAGAGCCTTTGTTTACATTCAGAGTCTTTGTTTACATTTGTAGTCTTTGTTTACAATTAGATTCCTTGTTTACATTTAGAGTCTTAGTTTACATTTCGAGTCTCTTTACATTTAGAATCTTTGTTTACATTTGTAGTCTTTGTTTACATTTGTAGTCTTTGTTTACATTTAGATTCTGTTTACATTTAGTGACTTTGTTTACATTTAGATTTTTTGTTTACATTTGTAGATTTTGTTTACATTTAGAGTGTTTACATTTAGTGCATTAGTTTACATTTTTAGTCTTTGTTTACATTTAGAGTCTTTGTTTACATTTATAGTCTTTCTTTACATTTAGAGTACTTGTTTACATTTAGAGTCTTTGTTTACGTTTGCAGTCTTTATTTACATGTGTAATCTTTGTTTCCATTTAGAGTCTTTGTTTATATTTGTAATCTTTGTTTTCATTTAGAGCCTTTTTGTCATTCGTAGTCTTTGTTTACATTTGTTGTCTTTGTTTACATACAGAGCCCATTTAAATTTGCACTCTTTGTTTACACATATTTGTTTACATTTAGAGTCTCTGTTTATATTTTGAGTTTTT
Source organism: Salticus scenicus (assembly GCA_963930645.1). NCBI lineage: Eukaryota > Metazoa > Arthropoda > Arachnida > Araneae > Salticidae > Salticus > Salticus scenicus. The sequence continues at coordinate 4,458,781 of OZ005648.1, read as the reverse complement.
GTTTATATTTAGACACTTTGTTTACATTTTGAGTGTCTTAACATTTGTAATCTTTGTTTAAATTTGTAATCTGTTTACATTTAGATCTTTGTTTACATTTGTTGTCTGTGTTTACCTTTAGAGTCAGTTTACATTTGTAGTCTATGTTTACATTTGCAGTCTTTGTTTACATTTGTAGTCTTTGTTTACATTTAATGTCTGTTAACATTTGTGCTCTTTGTTTAATTTTGTATTCTTTGTTTACATTTGTAGTCCGCTTACATTTAGATTCTTTGTTTAAATTTAGAGGCTTTGTTTAAATTTGTAGTCTGTTTACATTTAGAGCCTTTATTTCCATTTGTAGTCTTTCTTAAAATTTGTAGTCTTTGTTTACCTATAGAGCCTTTGTTTACCTTTAGAGTCCTTGTTTACATTTGTAGTCATTGTTTACATTTGTAGACTTTGTTTACATTTCGACTCTCTTTACATTTAGTGTCTTTGTTTAAATTTAGATTCTTTGTTTACATTTTTAGACTTTTTTATATTTAGAGTGTTTACATTTAGTGCCTTTGTTTACATTTGTAGTCTTTGTTTACATTTGTAGTCTTTGTTTACATTTAATGTCTGTTAACATTTGTGCTCTTTGTTTAATTTTGTATTCTTTGTTTACATTTGTAGTCCGCTTACATTTAGATTCTTTGTTTAAATTTAGAGGCTTTGTTTAAATTTGTAGTCTGTTTACATTTAGAGCCTTTATTTCCATTTGTAGTCTTTCTTAAAATTTGTAGTCTTTGTTTACCTATAGAGCCTTTGTTTACCTTTAGAGTCCTTGTTTACATTTGTAGTCATTGTTTACATTTGTAGACTTTGTTTACATTTCGACTCTCTTTACATTTAGTGTCTTTGTTTAAATTTAGATTCTTTGTTTACATTTTTAGACTTTTTTATATTTAGAGTGTTTACATTTAGTGCCTTTGTTTACATTTGTAGTCTTTGTTTACATTTGTAGTCTTTTTTACATTTAAATTCTTTCTTTACATTTGTAGTCTTTGTTTACATTTAAATTCTTTTTTTACTTTTGTAGTCTTTGTTTACATTTCGAGTCTCTTTACATTTAGTGTCTTTGTTTAAATTTAGATACTATGTTTACATTTGTAGACTTTGTTTACATTTAGTATGTTTACATTTAGTGCCTTTGTTTACGTTAGTAGTTTTTGTTTACATGTGTAATCTTTGTTTCAATTTAGTCTTTGTTTATATTTGTAGTCTTTCTTTACATTTGGAGTACTTGTTTACATTTAGAGTCTTTGTTTACGTTTGTAGTCTTTATTTACATGTGTAATCTTTGTTTCCATTTAGAGTCTTTGTTTATATTTGTAATCTTTGTTTTCATTTAGAGCCTTTTCTCATTCGTAGTCTTTGTTTACATTTGTTGTCTTTGTTTACATACAGAGCCTATTTAAATTTGCACTCTTTGTTTCCACGTATTTGTTTACATTTAGAGTCTTTGTATATATTTTGAGTCTTTGTTTACATTTAGACTCTTTGTTTACATTTTGAGTCTCTTAACATTTGTGCTCTTTGTTTACATTTGTAATCTGTTTACATTTAGAGCTTTGTTTACATTTGTTGTCTGTTTACATTTAGAGTCAGTTTACATTTGCAGTCTATGCTTACATTTGCAGTCTTTGTTTACGTTTGTAGTCTTTGTTTACATTTAATGTCTGTTAACATTTGTGCTCTTTGTTTAATTTTGTATTTTTTGTTTACATTTGTAGTCCGCTTACAATTGGATTCTTTGTTTAAATTTAGAGGCTTTGCTTAAACTTGTAGTCTGTTTACATTTAGAGCCTTTGTTTACATTTGTAATCTTTCTTTAAATTTGTAGTCTTTGTTTACATTTGTAGTCTTTGTTTATATATAGAGCCTTTGTTTACATTTAGAATATTTGTTTACATATGTAGTCTTTGTTTACCTTTAGAGTCCTTGTTTACATTTGTAGTGATTGTTTACATTTGTAGTCTTTGTTTACATTTCGAGTCTCTTTACATTTAGTGTCTTTGTTTAAATTTAGATTCTTTGTTTACATTTTTAGACTTTTTTATATTTATAGTGTTTACATTTAGTGCCTTTGTTTATATTTGTAGTCTTTGTTTACCTTTAGAGTCCTTGTTTACATTTGTAGTCATTGTTTACATTTGTAGTCTTTGTTTACATTTAAATTCTTTGTTTACATTTGTAGTCTTTGTTTACATTTAAATTCTTTGTTTACATTTATAGTCTTTGTTTACATTTCGAGTCTCTTTACATTTAGTGTCTTTGTTTAAATTTAGATACTTTGTTTACATTTGTAGTCTTTGTTTACATGTGTAATCTTTGTTTCAATTTAGTCTTTGTTTATATTTGTAGTCTTTGTTTACATTTGTTATCTTTGTTTACATTTGTTGTCTTTGTTTACATACAGAGCCTGTTTAAATTTGCACTCTTTGTTTACATGTCTTTGTTTACATTTAGAGACTGTTTACATTTTTAGTCTGTTAACATTTGTGCATTTTGTTTACATTTGTAGTCCGCTTATATATAGATTCTTTGTTTATTTTTAAAGGCTTTGTTTAAATTTGTAGTCATTTTACATTTAGAGCCTTTGTTTACATTTGTAGTCTTTCTTTACCTTTAGAGTCTATGTTTACATTTACAATATTTGTTTACATTTAGAGATTTTGTTTACAGTTAGAGTCTGTTTACATTTGTAGTCTTTGTTTACATTTAGAGTGGTTGTTTACAATTAGAGCCTTTGTTTACATTCAGAGTCTTTGTTTACATTTGTAGTCTTTGTTTACAATTAGATTCCTTGTTTACATTTAGAGTCTTTGTTTACATTTCGAGTCTCTTTACATTTAGAATCTTTGTTTACATTTGTAGTCTTTGTTTACAATTGTAGTCTTTGTTTACATTTAGATTCTGTTTACATTTAGGGACATTGTTTACATTTAGATTCTTTGTTTACATTTGTAGATTTTGTTTACATTTAGAGTGTTTACATTTAGTGCCTTTATTTACATTTTTAGTCTTTGTTTACATTTAGAGTCTTTGTTTACATTTATAGTCTTTCTTTACATTTAGAGTACTTGTTTACATTTAGAGTCTTTGCTTACGTTTGTAGTCTTTATTTAAATGTGTAATCTTTGTTTCCATTTAGAGTCTTTGTTTATATTTATAATCTTTGTTTTCATTTAGAGCCTTTTTCTGATTCGTAGTCTTTGTTTACATTTGTTGTCTTTGTTTACATACAGAGCCTATTTAAATTTGCACTCTTTGTTTACACATATTTGTTTACATTTAGAGTCTTTGTTTATATTTTGAGTCTTTGTTTACATTTAGACACTTTGTTTACATTTTGAGTGTCTTAACATTTGTGCTCTTTGTTTACATTTGTTATCTGTTTACATTTAGATCTTTGTTTACATTTGTTGTCTGTGTTTACCTTTAGAGTCAGTTTACATTTGTAGTCTATGTTTACATTTGCAGTCTTTGTTTACATTTGTAGTCTTTGTTTACATTTAATGTCTGTTAACATTTGTGCTCGTTGTTTAATTTTGTATTCTTTGTTTACATTTGTAGTCCGCTTACATTTAGATTCTTTGTTTAAATTTAGAGGCTTTGTTTAAATTTGTAGTCTGTTTACATTTAGAGCCTTTGTTTCCATTTGTAGTCTTTCTTAAAATTTGTAGTCTTTGTTTACCTATAGAGCCTTTGTTTACCTTTAGAATCCTTGTTTACATTTGTAGTCATTGTTTACATTTGTAGACTTTGTTTACATTTCGAGTCTCTTTACATTTAGTGTCTTTGTTTAAATTTAGATTCTTTGTTTACATTTTTAGACTTTTTTATATTTAGAGTGTTTACATTTAGTGCCTTTGTTTACATTTGTAGTCTTTGTTTACATTTGTAGTCTTTTTTACATTTAAATTCTTTCTTTACATTTGTAGTCTTTGTTTACATTTAAATTCTTTTTTTACATTTGTAGTCTTTGTTTACATTTCGAGTCTCTTTACATTTAGTGTCTTTGTTTAAATTTAGATACTATGTTTACATTTGTAGACTTTGTTTACATTTAGTATGTTTACATTTAGTGCCTTTGTTTACGTTAGTAGTTTTTGTTTACATGTGTAATCTTTGTTTCAATTTTGTCTTTGTTTATATTTGTAGTCTTTCTTTACATTTGGAGTACTTGTTTACATTTAGAGTCTGTTTACGTTTTTAGTCTTTATTTACATGTGTAATCTTTGTTTCCATTTAGAGTCTTTGTTTATATTTGTAATCTTTGTTTTCATTTAGAGCCTTTTCTCATTCGTAGTCTTTGTTTACATTTGTTGTCTTTGTTTACATACAGAGCCTATTTAAATTTGCACTCTTTCTTTCCACGTATTTGTTTACATTTAGAGTCTTTGTTTATATTTTGAGTCTTTGTTTACATTTAGACTCTTTGTTTACATATTGAGTCTCTTAACATTTGTGCTCTTTGTTTACATTTGTAATCTGTTTACATTTAGAGCTTTGTTTACATTTGTTGTCTGTTTACATTTAGAGTCAGTTTACATTTGTAGTCTATGTTTACATTTGTAGTCTTTGTTTACATTTGTAGTCTTTGTTTACATTTAATGTCTGTTAACATTTGTGCTGTTTGTTTAATTTTGTATTTTTTGTTTACATTTGTAGTCCGCTTACAATTGGATTCTTTGTTTAAATTTAGAGGCTTTGTTTAAATTTGTAGTCTGTTTACATTTAGAGCCTTTGTTTACATTTGTAATCTTTCTTTAAATTTGTAGTCTTTGTTTACATTTGTAGTCTTTGTTTATATATAGAGCCTTTGTTTACATTTAGAATATTTGTTTACATATGTAGTCTTTGTTTACCTTTAGAGTCCTTGTTTACATTTGTAGTGATTGTTTACATTTGTAGTCTTTGTTTACATCTCGAGTCTCTTTACATTTAGTGTCTTTGTTTAAATTTAGATTCTTTGTTTACATTTTTAGACTTTTTTATATTTATAGTGTTTACATTTAGTGCCTTTGTTTACATTTGTAGTCTTTGTTTACCTTTAGAGTCCTTGTTTACATTTGTAGTCATTGTTTACATTTGTAGTCTTTGTTTACATTTAAATTCTTTGTTTACATTTGTAGTCTTTGTTTACATTTAAATTCTTTGTTTACATTTCGAGTTTTTTTACATTTAGTGTCTTTGTTTAAATTTAGATACTTTGTTTCAATTTGTTGTCTTTGTTTACATGTGTAATCTTTGTTTCAATTTAGTCTTTGTTTATATTTGTAGTCTTTGTTTACATTTGTTATCTTTGTTTACATTTGTTGTCTTTGTTTACATACAGAGCCTGTTTAAATTTGCACTCTTGGTTTACATGTCTTTGTTTACATTTAGAGACTGTTTACATTTTTAGTCTGTTAACATTTGTGCATTTTGTTTACATTTGTAGTCCGCTTATATATAGATTCTTTGTTTATTTTTAAAGGCTTTGTTTAAATTTGTAGTCATTTTACATTTAGAGCCTTTGTTTACATTTGTAGTCTTTCTTTACCTTTAGAGTCTATGTTTACATTTACAATATTTGTTTACATTTAGAGATTTTGTTTACAGTTAGAGTCTGTTTACATTTGTAGTCTTTGTTTACATTTAGAGTGGTTGTTTACAATTAGAGCCTTTGTTTACATTCAGAGTCTTTGTTTACATTTGTAGTCTTTGTTTACAATTAGATTCCTTGTTTACATTTAGAGTCTTTGTTTACATTTCGAGTCTCTTTACATTTAGCATCTTTGTTTACATTTGTAGTCTTTGTTTACATTTGTAGTCTTTGTTTACATTTAGGGACATTGTTTACATTTAGATTCTTTGTTTACATTTGTAGATTTTGTTTACATTTAGAGTGTTTACATTTAGTGCCTTTATTTACATTTTTAGTCTTTGTTTACATTTAGAGTCTTTGTTTACATTTATAGTCTTTCTTTACATTTAGAGTACTTGTTTACATTTAGAGTCTTTGTTTACGTTTGTAGTCTTTATTTAAATGTGTAATCTTTGTTTCCATTTAGAGTCTTTGTTTATATTTATAATCTTTGTTTTCATTTAGAGCCTTTTTCTCATTCGTAGTCTTTGTTTACATTTGTTGTCTTTGTTTACATACAGAGCCTATTTAAATTTGCACTCTTTGTTTACACATATTTGTTTACATTTAGAGTCTTTGTTTACATTTAGACACTTTGTTTACATTTTGAGTGTCTTAACTTTTGTGCTCTTTGTTTACATTTGTAATCTGTTTACATTTAGATCTTTGTTTACATTTGTTGTCTGTGTTTACCTTTAGAGTCAGTTTACATTTGTAGTCTATGTTTACATTTGCAGTCTTTGTTTACATTTGTAGTCTTTGTTTACATTTAATGTCTGTTAACATTTGTGCTCGTTGTTTAATTTTGTATTCTTTGTTTACATTTGTAGTCCGCTTACATTTAGATTCTTTGTTTAAATTTAGAGGCTTTGTTTAAATTTGTAGTCTGTTTACATTTAGAGCCTTTGTTTTCATTTGTAGTCTTTCTTAAAATCTGTAGTCTTTGTTTACCTATAGAGCCTTTGTTTACCTTTAGAGTCCTGGTTTACATTTGTAGTCATTGTTTACATTTGTAGACTTTGTTTACATTTCGAGTCTCTTTACATTTAGTGTCTTTGTTTAAATTTAGATTCTTTGTTTACATTTTTAGACTTTTTTATATTTAGATTGTTTACATTTAGTGCCTTTGTTTACATTTGTAGTCTTTGTTTACCTTTAGAGTCCTTGTTTACATTTGTAGTCATTGTTTACATTTGTAGTCTTTTTTACATTTAAATTCTTTTTTTACATTTGTAGTCTTTGTTTACATTTAAATTCTTTTTTTACATTTGTAATCTTTGTTTACATTTCGAGTCTCTTTACATTTAGTGTCTTTGTTTAAATTTAGATTGTTTGTTTACATTTTTAGACTTTTTTATATTTAGAGTGTTTACATTTAGTGCCTTTGTTTACATTTGTAGTCTTTGTTTACCTTTAGAGTCCTTGTTTACATTTGTAGTCATTGTTTACATTTGTAGTCTTTGTTTACATTTAGAGTGTTTGTTTACAATTAGAGCCATTGTTTACTTTCAGAGTCTTTGTTTACATTTGTAGTCTTTGTTTACATTTAGATTCCTTGTTTACATTTAGAGTCTTAGTTTACATTTCGAGTCTCTTTACATTTAGAATCTTTGTTTACATTTGTAGTCTTTGTTTACATTTGTAGTTTTTGTTTACATTTAGATTCTGTTTACATTTAGTGACTTTGTTTATATTTAGATTCTTTGTTTACATTTGTAGATTTTGTTTACATTTAGAGTGTTTACATTTAGTGCCTTTGTTTACATTTTTAGTCTTTGTTTATATTTAGAGTCTTTGTTTACATTTGTAGTCATTCTTTACATTTAGAGTACTTGTTTACATTTAGAGTCTTTGTTTACGATTGTAGTCTTTATTTACATGTGTAATCTTTGTTTCCATTTAGAGTCTTTGTTTATATTTGTAATCTTTGTTTTCATTTAGAGCCTTTTTCTCATTCGAAGTCTTTGTTTACATTTGTTGTCTTTGTTTACATACAGAGCCTATTTAAATTTGCACTCTTTGTTTCCACGTATTTGTTTACATTTCGAGTCTTTGTTTATATTTTGAGTCTTTGTTTACATTTAGACTCTTCTATGTTTTTAACCATAAAACAATCTATTTTATGCACCTACTCAGCGGATTTTTTTTTTTTTTTTTTTTAAGTTTTAATTGCATTATTCACAATAAATTTTCCTTGAAGTTTTGCTTCACACATGGCAAAGAGGTTCTGCACTTGAAGTTAGTAGATGGGAAATACTGGATTTGATCCCAGTCTGTGTTTTAAAGACTTTGCTATAAGTTTTCCGTGTTTTTTCCTGAAATTTGATTAAATACAGGATAAGATTAAGATTACTTTGAAAGACCCTCACTCTTCCAAGTCCTATAACCTTTGTGTAGTCAATTAGCTTTAATACTTTATTACATTGTTTGCCTAAACTATTGTATGAAACACAGCACTATTGAAGCCGTAAGTTACCATGAGATGTAGATGCCAAAACAAGTCACTGCATGCCACTCACATCTATGCCTAGCACGCTTGCCAAACAGTTTGCTATAAGAGAGATACTTACCATGGTTGTATTCTGGTTTTCCTGTCACTCACAGAAGAAACATTGAATTTTTCTTCGGCAGGAGTTTCCAAAAACAAATTGAAGTTAGCAATTAAAATTTTTAATTTTCTTCATTTTTTTGTAATTTTCTTCCTTTAATATTTGTACAAAGCGTCAGGGTTTAACCTGGCAAAAAAATTACTTTAGCATTTTAGCGAAAATAGGCAAGCACTATTTTAGCTTTTTCGAAAGTTAATTAATTCTTTGGATACCACTGATTTCTTTTACTTAGCTTTGTTATCCTCAGTTTTGTTTTCTACTCCTTTTGTTCATTGATGATTTTAACCAAGCATCTATATTTGTGACTTAAAAAATATGAATCAGGGAAACTATGTTTTGGTTTTATCAATAGAAAAAGAGGTATTCATATCATGTGTAAAATGAAAAAGCAATTTAAAAATCAAGTAAAGTGTAGTGGTAAATACTAGTGCTAAAAATGATTCTATGAAGCAAATTCTGAATTCTAACATACTTATAAATATTTTTGCATTTTAATTCAATCATTGAAAATTAAAAATAAATCTAAATTACTATATAAATAAGGATTCCCAAAAATTTCAGTCCTTTCGTACAGTGGTGGAAAAAATTATAAAGCCACTTGAAAATATGATATAATTAAAAAACAAAAGATCAAACATTTACAAAATTTCATACATATATATTATATGCTACAAGGAACAAAAGGAAAAAATAAATTTATTAATAACGACAATAACAAAAGGTTAGTAGACTTAAGAAAAATTTATGTACAAAGAAAGCTGGAAAAAATTATAAAGTCGATACATGTATTTCATCAATAATCGATGTGAGATCCTTTTTTTTCGATAACTGTGACTAGTCTCTTGTTCATTGAATCTATCAGACCACACAAAGTACTTGCATCAATATTATTCCAGCAGTTTTTAATAGCATTCATCAAATCTAATTTTGAATTGAATTGTCGTCCATTTTTGTGAACATTTCGGGCTAAAATTCCCCAAAGATTTTCTATTACATTCAGATCGGGGCTAACAGCTGGCCATTGAAGGCATTTCACCTGGTTAGCTTCCAGCCAAGATTTAGTTGACTTTGAAACATGAACGGAAGCGTTGTCCTGCTGAAATGTCCAGTCTCCTGAAGTTATAAGAGGAGCAATGGGTAATAAATTATCTTCTAACGTATCTTGATAGATAATTGAATTCATTTTGTTATGGATGAAAACAATTGGAGTGGTTCCACTGGCAGCACATGCAGCCCAAACCATTACTGAGCCACCTCCAAATTGACGCTTTGAAAAAATATGAGGTTCCTGTCGTAAATCATGCCAAAAATATTTATAGCCATCGGGTCCATCGAAATTAAATTTCTTTTCATTGGAAAAGGCAATATCTCTCCAATTTGTGCCTTCGGTTAAATGTTTTCGGGCAGTCTAAGCGAGCATATTTGTGGTGCTTTGAAAGAGGGGGTTTTCCTTTAAATTTTTTTAACTGAACAATGGGATTGCTACTTAAAACATTTCTTACCGTTCGGCTTGTACATGGTAATTGTAAATGTTCTTGAATTTGGGCAGACGACATTTTTTGTCCGCAAGCTAGCTTCCGGATTTGTCTTGATTGCCTTACAGTTAAGGATTTCGGTCTTCCTGTACGCTTCTTACTGCCGTAATCTTCGGGATTTCTGAGAAAACTGTTTACTGCAGCCTTGGACCTTCCTATTTTTCTTGCAATATTAGAACCAGACATTCCAACTTCATTTAAAGTTAATATTTTAATTTGTTCACCATCGGATCATCACCAATTCGCATGTTGTGGCCCCTAATTTGCAACACCACATACATTGATTGAACAAAGAACTATTTAACAATTTTTTGTTCCAAATTCCTGCATTATGAAATTTAAAAAGAAAAAAAAAGGTTGTAGGATAAAATAAATATGCTACAAATTTATAAGAAACTTCAGGCAATAGCTTTATTTTTTCTTCCTCTCTTTACTTTGTGTGGAGATTGGGGGAGGGGGTTGTTTATTTGTGAAAAAGCAAATTAGGATCTAGTGAAGTGTATTTTTATTGCACGTGGAAATGACAATATTTATTTTAGTAAATTTATGAATACTTCTTATGAAAATAAATTTGTCAGTCATATTTTGTTACTGGTGCAACCAATACTTTTTTTTTTTTTTTAAGGATTAAATGCTATAAATGAACACACACACACAAAAAAAAATTAATAACATATATTTATATATAAATGAATGCTTTTTTTTTTTTTTTTTTTTTATCGGCACCCTAAAAAGTAGTAAATAAGGCAAAATTTTCTGTACTCAAACCAATTAAAAGATCAAAAGTATTCATTGATGACAAAGTGTGTTATTATATAGTAGGATGTAGTCATCAATGAATGCTTTTTATCTTTTAATTGGTTTGAGTACAGAAAATTTTGCCTTATTTACTATTTTTTAGGACGCATATAAAAAAGCATTCTTTTTAAATAGCAATAAACAACTTAGAATTAAACAAAAAACATTTTTAAACACTTGCCTCCGAATGGGTTCAAACTCACGACCCACTCGAGCCTTACATTCATAGCTCAGCACCTCACAGCCACAGTATTAACAGATGAAACCCCTTTCGTTACGTTTCTGCTTCGTAGGCTTAAAATATAACAGAAAAGTAGCTCAACCCGGCTGAATAAAAAAGCTTTAAAGAATTCTACAAAATTTTATCATGATAAAAAATCAGTTAAAGGACACAGAATTAAAAAAAAATTATTTGCTGTAGTATTTAATTTTTATTTTTTAAATCTCACAAAATAAGTACATTCACATAATTCTCTCATATTCTCTGTAAGTAGCACTTTGTCCATATTTGTAGGTGAAGAAGAAACCCTAGAGAAATATTAAGAAAAATATAAACAATTAGTACATTTAATATAAAATAGGAACAAAAAAGTTCAGCTTTCACTTTTCAGAAGGAAAAAAAATATATACCATATGCCAGTTTTTACAGTAAATATATAAACAGTACCCATTGCTTAGTAAAATCACGTTTGTTTTCAGCCAAAGTAATTTTATATTAAGCGGCTGATTTTTATATCTGACAAATATTCCCAAACTGTGGAAAAAAGTATTTCTTCCACTAATTCGGAAATAAATTTCAAAATGTAACAATAAATGGAACTAGTAAACATGATATAAATATCAAAAGATATTTGACTAATTATTAATTGAAAATTAATAAATTAATCTGTATAAAATTAAGAAACACATACTACACATAGAATTAATTAATATTTCTACATTAATTAAAAATTAGGCTTCTAAAAAATGATCAGTAGTGATTTTTTTTTTTTTTTGGACAGAGAATTAAGTGTTTAAATCTTTAAAAAATGTAGCATTGAAGGCCTGATCCCAAACTTTCATTATCCATCTGAGTTTATGAACAAGTTCATAAGATCTATATTTTTTGCTTGAATCTTCCACCACTAATTTTAAATAAGAATTTTTGCCATACTAAGTCTACAAATTAAAAAAGCTAATTGCTTGTAAATAGTAGTGGAAGAGTTAGGGGCAAATTGCAGCCCCTGTGAAACCTGTACGAAGAGCTTTGCAATGTGGTGTATCCGTCATCACATCTAAATTAGAATTTTCATCTTTACTCGGTATTCTAATGCAACTCTTGAAGGTGAGACCTAATCCAAGATTTCAGTGGACGATAATTCAGTTGAACTTAGGAAGTTTTCATCAATCTTACTTAACACAATGAAGGAAGTCCTTGTCAAACTGTTAATGAACTTCAAAGATGCAGCATTTTTTCTTGAGAATCTTATTCAGACTTACTGCTAAGAAGCATTTTGTGACTGTGTAATTGTACTCTCCCGAAACATTTTTATGTATAGTGTAACCATGTTTTCTACATATAGCAGTGAGGATGATTCTAAAGGCATGGTAGGCTGGCAAATTGACTGACAGTTTAGGATTTGCTAAACACCCAAACATTTGGTGTTCCCTATCGTTTATTTTCTGTAAACGACAAGGTTTATCTCCCCCCCCCCTATTTTAACACTAGACTCGTCGACTCTGCCTTTGTACAGAGGTCTCCATGGTCACAAAAAATGCAATGAAAGAATAATGCATTGAATAGAAGAAACTGACAGATTTTGCTGCAGTGTTTACAGAAAATTATGCACATTAATCACAGACATCATTTCTGATAGATTTTTTGGCTAATTCTTTTCTACTAATAACATTTAAAGCCCTGATTCTCTATTAAGTGGTTGAATTAGGCAGAAAAAAAAAGTTTTATGTGTTGCATTGCAACATTAAATGAGCAACCTATTATGCAGCGCAACTGTTCTAAACCAGAATAATCTTTTCAATTAGCATTTTGTTTCATTTCATGAAAAAAGTTTGCACTAAACAATAATTTTTTTATACTTTGATTTCAAATGCTTTGTGATGGATGTAGCTGTGATAGAGTCACGCATCTTCCACTTTATCAAACGGCCATCCATAGTAATAAAATCTATAGTTGTAAAGTTCTTGACATTCATCATTCATATGAACTTTTTAGTTTCTACGCACAAAACAGTTTTTTGCACAAAAAATGGGCGCCAAAAAATTAAAACTTGGATTAACTCCTGACACCTAGTAAGTGTAAAATGCAGGCAATGATAACTTTGTTCTGAATTCCTTTATTAAATAAGTTTTCAAATATGAATTAAATATGGCAATATTAACAAAAATTAAAAAATTTTTTGCATATATATTTTTTTACTTTAACCATATAAAAATGCACAATTATTTCTAATACAAAAATAGTACATGGAAGGGTTAAAATATTTTTCTTTTGTTACTAATTTTAGTTTTACACAAAATAACTTAATAACAAAAAATTAAATTCAAAATTGTGATAAAATAGAATAGAATGAAATAAGAATTCATTTTAGAGTTTAGACCAAACCAAATATTAAGAATATGACAGTCATTTAATTTTTAATTAATTATAACTAGTTGGAACCTGTCGAATTCGACGGTCACTTTATTGACAGTAATGTTTCAAAAATCGTCGCATCCTTATTTAAGTGTACTTCCAATTAAAACATCTAATATAATTTATGCCATTTCACTTAAAAAAAAAGAAATTTCGAAAAATGCTTATAAATAGAAATACTATATTTGACATCACTTTCTAAAAAGTACTGTCAGTATGACGTCAAATTGACTGCAGATAAACAGTTGTGTTGCTTGTTTTATCTTCTATTTTCTTTAATACCAAGACTACATGTTAGCTGGCCCCCCGGCATTGCCCGGGCCCATGATAATTACCTTAAATAAACCTTAAATTTGTATGATTTTATATCTTTAACTCAATTTTGTTAGAATTTCTATTTTTAAAAAAAAGAATCATGAAAAATATAATCAGCTGTAACAAAAAAATTACATCGAACCAAACAAAACTCTGCTTTGTGACCCTGGTGCCTGTGACAGAACATACACTGGCCACTAATAACATAAAAAATTTCCCAAAAATTAACCTGGAACCAAACAAACCCGCCTGGTATTGCCCGCGAATATGATAATTTGTATGATTTTGTTTGAATTTCTATTTTTAAATGAAAGCATCGAGAAAAAAAATAGTCATCTGAAACAAAAAAATTACCTCAAACCAAACAGAACTCGGTCTTGTGACCCCAATGACTGCAGCAGTGTATATGCAGGCTGCTAATTACATGAAAAAAACTCGCAAAAATTAACCTTGAACCAAACGAACCTCTGATTCATGTTTCCGCTGCCTTTCAGTGGTGGATTTAAGGGGGGGGCCTAAAACACTGACATTCAAAATTGAATATTGCAGTTGTAAATTTTTTATTGGTTTAGAATAACACTTTGAAAAATCTTAGCCCCCCCAAAAGTTAAGTTCTGGATCCGCCACTGCTGCCTTTGGCTGTCGCACTGTATAGCAGGCACGCTACACACATGCTGCAAAATCCACTTTCTTCCACCAGGGGGCGCAGTATTTGTATATGAACATCACTAATCGCCTTTAATTTCCAAAACCTTTCAAATAAAGTATCACATAGTGGTGTCAACTGTAAAATCCTTTAGTTGCACAATGTGTCCTGTACGAACATTACTAACGGTCAGGAAATACCAAGACCTTTGAAATAAGGTGTAACACGATAGGGTCTACTACAAAATCACCTAGTTCCATTTTTCACCACCAGGGGGCACACAATACTGTATACAAACATCTTCAATTAACATGAAATTTTAAGACCTTTATCACCAATCGCTGTGGATTTCCAAGACCTTTCAAATAAGGTGTTACACGGTGGTATCCCAGTGACAGAAAATTTTGTAGCTGTCTGCGACAGGTTTTTAAAATTTCATGATCTGTTATAAAAAAACTAAACCATGAAGTAAACATCTAAATTTAAAACATTTTAAATATACAACCTTTTTAATTCTTCATGTCACTTGCCGATTAGTTTCACATGGGACGGTCCGGCGATACGGTGTTCGAAGTTCGACGAAACTGACGTTTCACTCCCTCTTCTTCTCTTTTAAAGACTCGGCGCCACTGCCGCTCGAGTAGTGCCCCATCGTTGCCATTGCAATTATTAAAATTTGACAATATTTCTACAGAAGATGGAGTGAAACGTTAGCTTCATCAAACTTTGAACACCGTATCGTCGGAGAACAAGCTGGGGCGTCCCATGCGGAACTAGTCGGCAAGTGACATGAAGAATTAAAAAGGTTGTATATTTAAAATGTTTTAAATTTAGATGTTTACTTCATGGTTTAGTTTTTTATAAAGTATTACAAGTCGGAACCTGAACTTTGTGTTTTTCATGGCAAAGAAATGTGTTACATTGGAAAAACTAAAATAAAAATAAAAACGCACATTAAAGAACACTGTCACGATATCGCTACCGGAAAAATAACTACTGATTTAACGCAAATAAATAGTGACGATAATATTAAATTCGAGCAGGTGAGAAAAAAAAAGCCGGTTATCAAAACCACAATTATGCCGCAGTTAGGGAATCTGTAGAAATATATTTCGAATTTTAATAATTGCAATGGCAACGATGGGGCACTACTCGACTGGCAGTGGCGCCGAGTCTTTAAAAGAGAAGAAGAGGGAGTGAAACGTCAGTTTCGTCGAACTTCGAACACTGTATCGCCGGAGAACAAGCTGGGGCGCCCCATGTGAAACTAGTCGGCAAGTGACATGAAGAATTAAAAAGGTTGTATATTTAAAATGTTTTAAATTTCATAATCTGTCTGCGAAATTTGCATGTAATCAGGGGTGAAAACAGCTTACACTCAAAAAGCCTGAAAGTTGATAGCGGCAATCTGGGGGAGAGGGGCTTAACAACAGTGGTGATCTCGTGCAACAATAGACAATGCAATTTTACTACAGAACAATATAGTATAAACAATTATAAAATATTTAACTCATTCAATTAAATATTTTATAGCAATGTTTGACACAACACAATAAAAATAATTATAAATAATAAAAGTATTAATATTAGTTTTGATACACAAATTTTTATAATGTAACTTTTAATATGTAACTAAAGTTTTATCTACTATATTAGTGTTTTATAAGTGTTCTTCTTTCTAAAATATTCTATTTTTGTCTGTTTTATAGAAAAAATTTTATCTTATATCTTTTTTATAAAAAAAAAAAAAAAAATGCCTATTACGCACATACAAGATGGTTATACTTAAATTCTTGTAACTAAAATGGATAAGCTCATATCACGAATTGTCTCTATACCGAGTTTGGTGGCAATCTACTCGCCCATTTTAATTGCAGAAAGCTGTTTGCAGCAAAAATTTAATGAATCTATATTTATATTTTCATAAATTTTTAGTTTAGTTATTAATAAACAACTTTTATGAATACATTTCTTTCAATAATACATACAAATAATGAATTTCTTACAACTACTCGGTATTGGCCGAATACTTAGTCCAAATTTGGCCGAGTACCGAGTAAATATCGAGTACTCGGTACAGCTCTAGAAAATTTCGCTTTGAAATGAATGAATTAAATAAGTAAAAAATAAATAGTGCAATGGTCATTGCTAAGATATGCAGACGATTGAAAGGAAAGAACAATTTTTTTTAAAACAAAGCTACTACGATGTTTTTAACTATAACTGTAGAGTTTAAAACTGAATTTTCAAATTATTTCAGTTTTAAGAATTTTTTTTAACAGAAATATTTTTTCTAAAGCTTGCTATTTTTTATTTTGTTTCACAGTTTTTTTGGTAGATTTGTATTAGCGGCACTAAAAAAACATTCATATCCACCTTGACGAATATATACTGCCAGCGGTTTTGTTAATCAATGTGCTACTCTTAAAAAAAAGGTATTTAAAAAAAAAAAAAAAAAAAAAAAAATCAGGGTTATTAAAACACGTTTATTTTGGGAGAGGCAGGGTTTAAACTGGCAAAAAAAAATTACTTTAGCATTTTAGCAAAAATAGGCAAGCACTATTTTAGCTTTTTTGAAAGTTAATTAATTCTTTGGATACCATTGATTTCTTTTACTTACAAGGAACATCACCCACGTGTCCGGCTCGGATTTCAATGAGAGAGAGGCGTTTCCTTCATATTTGATATGCTATCAAATTTTACTCAACAATATGCAAAAAATTTGTATTTATACAGCAAGTGAATACTCAAATGAATAATTCAGTTGAAATAATTTTCAGTACTACTATAAATTTTCATTTGTAACTTAAACATGAAAGTGCAAAATCATTTAGTATTTTCAAGCCACACCCAAAGGTGGAGCTTACTGTTGATATGTGGCTGATGTGGTTTTTAACATTTTAAAAATTCAATAAATAGAGAAAACATGGATGATAGCAAAAATTTCTGTGATCAAAAATATTTGGTACATGCCCTCTATCAGAAATTAAAGTTTCATTAAAATCACAGCCAGACACGATGTTCCTTGTTAGCTTTGTTATCCTCAGTTTTGTTTTCTATTCCTTTTGTTCATAGATGATTTTAACCAAGCATCCATATTTGTGACTTTAAAAATATGAATCAGGGAAACTATGTTTTGATTTTAACAATAGAAAAAGAGGTACTCATATCATACGTGTAAAATGAAAAAGCAATTTAAAAATTAAATAAAGTGTAGTGGTAGATAATTGTGAAATACTAGTGCTAAGAATGCTTCTATGAAGCAAATTCTGAATTCTGCCATACTTTTAAATATTTTTGCATTTAACCCCTTAACCTACAATGACGGGCATAGCCCGCGTACGATGGTCGGACCAGAAGTGAATATTACGGGCATAGCCCGCGTACGATGGTTGGGCCAGAAGTGAATATTATGGACATAGCCCGCGTACGGTGATCGAGCCAGAAGTGAATATTACGGGCATAGCCCGCGTACGATAGTCGGGCCAGAAGTGAATATTACGTGGAATATTTGATACGCAATTACAGTCTGATGCAATAATTGTTTATTACAAAATGTTTATTTATACAAAATTAGTAATCTGTAACGGTATGATATAGTTCAAAACATTCTGGTACATGTAACGGAACTTTACACTTTTTACACTCCCATGTTGTTTCCTTACGTTTTTTATTTTTGTGACAAACTGTACAACGTTTTGACGGTCTTGATTTAGAGGGTGTTTGATCAATGTGCTTTGGAAAATGAGCCCAGTCCTTCGCGTACAGTCTGTCTGGCGCATCTCCAACAGATGATACGCCTCGTTCTCTATAAATCGTTTTTGGCATATTCTTCAATAGAGATTCGGCTATATTGATCCTATAGTCGACATAGTATTGTTTCTTTCCATCATTCAGGTTTTTCCATAAAATGTAGGAGTTAAAAAGACCAATATCAAACAGATAAAAAAAATATTTTTTTGTATCCTTTCATGTATTTCCGCATTACTGGAAAACATGCCAATATTTGATCTTGGAGATCAATTCCGTTCATTCCGTTTTTGTACTCTGCAATACAACTCGGTTTTAGGGTGTGGTTGGATCCTTGGGAAATAATTTCGACTGCTTCATGTTTTGTCGACATCATATATACATCTCGCTTATCTTTCTATTTTATAGCGAGTATTCAGTTGCAGCTTCTTATTACGTATTCCCCCCTTTTTAATTTTACATTGCATAAATCTTTTGGCATATTCTTCCTATTGGAACGTACTGTGCCAATTACATTTGTTTTATATTTATGTGATAACGTCATAAATAATTTTAGGGAAGAATACCAATTGTCCATGTATAAAGTGTGACCCCTGTGCAGCACTGACTCAGCAAGCTCTTTGACAACACATTCCGAAGCGCTGTCATCACAGTTTATTTTATCTTTGCCGGTATATATTTTAAATTGATAACAATAGCCTGACTCACATAATTTATAAATTTGGACGCCAAACCTTGCCCTTTTGGATGGATTGAATTGCTTATACGATAGACGCCCCCTGAAATTCATAAGCGCTTCATCAATAGAAATGTCTTTTTTCATTATATACACTTCTTTAAATTTTTGGTTCAAAAAATTAATAACAGGTTTAATCTTGCTCATTTTATCGGTATTTGCAACCAGATTATTGTTTGAGAAATGCAAAAACCTTGTAATTTGTAGATATCTCTTCAAAGGCATTGATTTTCTAAATATGGGCGTTTCGATAACAGCCCTCTTCGACTAATTCATTTGGATTCTTGGTTTTTTTACTTGTGACATTATAATGGTCAAGGCGAAATATCTTTTCATTTCGGTAGAGTCTACAGGAAACCAAGCGTCGTCGATTTTTCGTGTTGTATGTGGATTTTCTCGTATTTGATCCGCATACTGGTTAGTTTTGGTCACAATATTGTTCCAAAATATGTCATCAAATATTAGATTAAATATATCAAATTCTCCTCCACTTCCTCCTAATTGACATAAGGCTCCCTCTGTAAGGCCAGGAGTCATCGTATAGTCCCAGATTTTTGGACTATTTCTTATTTCTTTCCAAGGCCAGGACTCTGGTAGTTGATCGTCATTGGATGTATCATCAATAACTAATCGCCTACACTTTCTTCGAACTCGACATATATCGTCACTACTGTCACTTTCGTTAGCAAAATTATCAGCACAATTCTCACTGCTTTCATCACGAAATCTCTTTCTTGAGAACATCTTCGTGGGAGGATTCCCTGACACCACAATACTACTTGAATTACTATCCCCGGCTATAGCCGCTAACAACCAACTTCCCACTCACTTCTTCCAACTAACCTTCTACTAACTCCCCTCCAACTCACTCTCTTACTCTCCTTCCAACTAACTTCTAGTCGCTAACCTCCTTACTATTATCTCATCCAACTCCTTTTATATCAATCACTTTCCAAAATACTTTATAAAATTAACATATCACAGATTACAATTTCATTTGTCATTTATCATAGGAACTAGCTCTATTGATCAGCCGAATCCTAAATTCTTCGCATTCATGTTTTACTCGCAAAGTGCGAATTTTAATTGTAGCATTACGCTAACTTTGCTATACCTCACAATGTGACCAAGAACAACTTGACACTGATCACGATCCGAAGAGATAACAGAAATACATCACGAGCCTTGTCTGTCTATCTGCAAACCGCGATCGTCCTACCACTGGCGATGCCCGTCAATTTTACGATTGGCCCAATCAGCGTGTTACACAAGTCGTGCGAATTACCCGAACGCTGCGCGAGCTTGTATACGATTTCGGCCCAACATCTTTGAATCTAAATCGTAGATTAAGGGGTTAAATTCAATCATTAAAAATTAAAAATAAATCCAAATTACTATATAAATAATGATTCCCAAAAATTTAGTTCTTTCGTAGTTTTTGCCTGCAAATATTACAAAAAAAAAAAAAAAAAAAAAAAAAAATCTGAGTTATTATATAGAGATATTTTATATAGTTATCCAGTTTTAGCTTTTTAGCGAAATTCTGACCAACATGTTTTAGCAAAATATACCTTTTAGCAAAATGCTAAAAAAACTAATGGCAGTTTAAACCCTGGGGAGAGGACTGGGTCCAATAACCTGTGTGCTAGATCATATATATATATATATACATATATAATTTATTTTTCTTTTTAAAAATTTGAGTAAAAATTCTGTGCTTATCGGTAAAAATTACTTAAAAAGACCAAATATATATTTAATAATTACAAATGTAAAATCTTTCTTACCAATCTCTTAAAAATGGTATTGTTGCTTAAGTCATCAGGCAGGTTTGAGCGAAAGTCTTGCAAAATTTCACTTTAGTCAGCTTTCTGTTTCATCTAAAATGAAAAGTGAGTATACTAGCCTAAAATTCTAAATTTATTAGAATTATCTACTTCTCAATTAAAGAAAATAAAACAGTAACTTAAAAATTAAAACACCCTGACTTGTCCTTTTTTCTTTTCTCTCCTTTTTTTTTATATTTGTGTGTGTATATGAGAGAGAGAGAGAGGCAGGATTATAAACACAAGTGCTATTGAACACGTGAAAATTTCATGTTTTGGTAAGTTAACGTAAATAAGCCAGTAGTGGAGAAATTATCCTGCATTTCAGAAACTGTCAAAAATACAGCATATTTTGGAAATTACACATTAAACTCAAATGTTTATTTCCTTTTCTAGTGAATGTCACATATTTTGGAAATGGACTTTTCAAATTTTGCTTATTAGCAGTGAAATATTAACTAATTTCTGTAACTGCTGACAGAAAAAATACATAATTACACACAATCTATGTACAGTCAACTCCCTCTAATCTGCAAAAGTTTTGTTCAAAAGTTGTGCAGATTAGATTATAGGATAAGTCGCTGTCTTTGTTTACATTTTTCTTTTGCAGATACAAAATCAATCATTATTAATTCATAAACAGATATCAAAATCAAAACATAATTTTTAATAAATTTTAGAGTAAAATATTTCTTCAATAATAATAAAACCAATCAAACATATTTATACATGAAGATAAATAATTTAAGCATACTCAAATAATACAAAGCAATTTAAAATACGAACATGCATATTTATAAAAATTAAATAAATAAATAAAAAGTATAGAAATAAATATATCTGTCATTAATTATTTTTAATTTTGTTAAACATTCAGGTAATAGTGGTTTGTTTTAAAATTTTTATATACTTTCCAGATGTTCTTTGGCTTGACTTGGAAGCAGTCCATAAGAATTGTGGGATAACAAATATCAAAATCTCACTATTTTTTACCCAATTGTGTTTGTAATAAGTAAGGATTATATCTAAATATTTTAATAAAAAAATGGGCACAAAAAAGGGCGGGGGGGGGGGGAGATGTGGCTGATTTCCTTTTTTTAATACCAGGTTATCAATTTCTTTGTTTACATAAAAAATAAATAAATAAATAAATAACTGCAGATTATAGGTCTGCAGTTTAAAAGGAACTGACTGTATATCAGAAATTAGTTCCGATTAAACATAAATCATATATTGAACATAAATCAGCGGCAAAATAGTTTCAAAATTTGGTAAATTTCATCAATTGAATATTAAAATTAATATTTAACTAATTAACAGTGAAAAAAAAAAAAGGATGATAATACATTTTTGGATCTAAAATAAATAAATAAATAAAACGGCTAATGTATACATTTATAAAACAAATTTTTTAATTAATAAATACACTTTATATATCCTATATATATATCAAACATAAAGCCTGAGTTCTTATCTTTCAAAATACAGGTTTTAAAGAAATTAAAAAAATAAATAAATACGATTTAAAAGTATTCTACAGATAGGTTAAATGATTATACATACGACCAGAGGTGGATAAAATAAAAAACTTTCTGTAAACACTAAATTAAAAAAAAAAAAAAAAAAAAAAAAAAAAATGCATAAAGTAAAAAAGATAAATAAAACTATAAAATAATAAATATAAGGTAAATAAAGCATAAAATAACTTAAAATAAAGCGTAAAATAGATTAAAATTAAGGCTGAAAGAGCTTAAAATAAAGCATTTCCTAATTCATATCATAAAAGGAAAGGAGAAATTTCTGGTCATGAGTTTGCCAGCATATTTAGATCCTGTCGAGTCCCTTAAATTGTTACTTCTACGCACAAAATGCCAGTCTTTCTGTGAGCCAAAATAACAGCTTATTGCTTCAGGTATAATTGAGCCACAATTTGTCGGAAGAGGACCATTAACTGATATCATCTAATGTCTCCTCAGTGATTTGTCATTGCCTGCTGATATGATATTCATATGTTGACGTTAGGGATTCACAAACAGATTCTACTGAAGATATCATCGATGCTATGCATATTAAATGCATTATAAGTTCTATGCTTCTGCAATAGCTGCCGATGCAAAAGTTTCCGCATTAGTTGTCAATACTTTCTGCATTAGCTGCCGAGATATGCGTAAAACATACACTATTTTCTGAAACAGTAGCCAAGATTTCTGTAATAGTACAGTGGTGGCAAAAAAAATCTTTACACTTGAGCAGCAAGAAAAAAAACTGTACATGTACAATTGCCGTTCCCGCCATCAAAATGTATCGAACCCCAGTGATGAGAGTGTTAATAGAATCAGAAGTCGTCTGTGATCGACAACACAACGTCTCATCACTGGGGTTCGACATATTTTTATTGCAGGAATGGCAATTGACATGTTAAGTTTTATTGCCGCTCAAGTGCAAAGATTTTTTTTTTTGTTGGCACTGTAGCCAAGTTTTCTGTATCTGTAACAGCTGCCGAGATTTTCGTATAGTTAAATATCGATTTTTGACCAATGGACTATTTGTTTGTCTTATTTTCATTTAGATGTTTCCGCTGCAGATGAATTTTGATAATTTTTCTTATGAAGCTCTTCACAACAAAATCAATACTCTACTTTCCGCTTTAAACTTGGGTAAACTAATTTTTTAAATGAAATATAACACATATATTAAAAAAAAAGGGGAGGGGGAGAGGGTGAATTGTTTAAAATAAGCAGACAACGGCATGTAAATGCCATACTTTTCTACAGCAAACAGCAACATGATACGCCATGAGTTTTCCACATGAGAACAAACTCCATATGTTTTCAAACGAGAAAATTAAACTATAGTGCAAAACCAAATGCCACGCCCCAGCACAAGCTACATGAAAGTATGAGTTATGTAGTTACTTCATAACCAATTAGCATCGGCTCCAACATCGCCCAAAAGACACACAGCTGCGATAATGATAGTTACCTCTAGAGCTGAATGTCGCTCACAAATTCCAACATATCACATGCAATTTAGAGTTACGTTTTCGATTTGAGTGACAACAGTTTAAAATCACCCCCCCCCCTTTTTTTTTAAAAGTTTTGTTTAATGCTAAAAGATTTTCCGTGAACGGCATTCCCACGTTCATGTATATTACCCACTTTTGCATATGACACTATTGTTGGTTTAAATACATAATAAATGCACTCAATCAATGAGAACAAGCAACTACAAAAATACATTTAGAAGAAAAAAAAAGCCTAAATTAACAAAAAAATCTTTTTCTTTTTTTTTCATTTCATTTTAAAAAACGTGAAAATAAATGCATATTATCATGCACGCTTTAAGCAGAAGTAAGAAATCCATGGAAAATTTTACAAGCTAGAAATACAAAGATGTAAATTTATAATACAATAACAGTTACACGATAGGCCCAGTAGTTAAATAATTTATTGTACCAACTTAGAAAATTGAAACTATTTGCTCTTAAAAATGTTAGACCAGATTTACTATTGTAATAAGTGACAGCAACTAATGAAATAACAAGAATTTAGTTTTTATAATCAGAAATGAAAGAGAGAAAAAATACATTTTTTTATTCCTAGTATATACATAAGACTTTTTCTTTAGGTTGTTAAATTAGTAATAGAAATGGTCAAAAGTTATAGCCTGCAGCAGTTACTAATATGCTCAAAAATTCACAGTGGAAAAATTCTTCAAATCAATTTTATGCCTTGTTTAAAAAATAAACTTCATGTTTACCTCACTGCGTCTATGATTTAAGAGAAACAAGAAATGCGATAGCACTTAAAATTTTACTTACAACATAAAAAAATCCACTTACTAGTGGCAAGTGGATTGCTGTAATTTAAAGTTTTATAGTAGGTATGTAATAGTCACAATAAATATTTTCAAACTTATCCCTGGGTAGATTATTTTACAACTACCCAAAATTTTATGTATGTAGTACTAAACATGTTAAGTTGAAAACACACTACATATAATTTAGTACATTTTTAACAAATTCTTTCATTATTATATTAACATCTCCTATATATCATGATTACTTAGGTCTTATTTACCTTTGTAACAGAAAGCTGATTATTTTGATTATTCTTTTCTTATTTCAGAATTTAATTGAATATAATGTAATGTTCATTGCAAAATATTCAATGCAGAAATGCATGATCTGCAACCTTTATAATATATAACGATGTATATTGCAATTACACTAAGTACTGCTTGCTGCAAACGAGTTAAAATCATATAAATCACTCACAATATTTTCCCAAGATTTTGGAGCTTTTACCATTACTTTTTTATGAGATGGGTAAATAGCTTCTCACTAAACTTAACATGCAACGTGGAATAGTCTAATTAAGCCTATTACTATAAATGTTTTACTCTCTATATTGCATAAAATTAGGACCATAATGTCGATTAATTTTTAAAACTTCCAGAATACGTAATAAAGAACAAAATTTCTTACCTGAATCAATTATGAACACCCGAAATATCCAGAATCAGAAGAACGAAAAACCACAATCCACATGCTCCAAACCACCACAAATAGACAACATAAACAACGCCATGACAACACGAAGGTAGCGTTCAGTTCAGTTATGCGGCGGTTGCGGTTATGACAAAAATATGATGCTATTTCGATAACATTTCGATACAAAAAAGGATGTCAAAAAATTAACATGTTTCTGATATCAGATTGGTATCACATTTAAGACAGGTTAGTGTTATGTCGTAAATAAGTCGAAGTTTAGATATCGTTTTGATAACAAATATTTGCACTGAAATTGCATATCATAAAGTCGGTATCCTTTGGATACTTTAAAGGCATCAAGTAGAAGACATAACTTTATTTTATCTTGAAAAGGTACCTAAACGTTACAAGAAAATCGACATATCTGACAAGTCTAACACATCTGACATCATTTTGACACGTTTTTGACACTTCTGTGTTTGCTGGGATAGCAATAATGATAATAATAATATTAAACAATTTGAATAATAAGAATATGAATAAGAATGATAAGAATAATAAAGAATATGAATAATAAGAATAAATAAGAATGATATAAACGAATAAGAATAAATAAGAATATAATAAATAGTAATAAAAGAAATATAATAAGAATAAGAATATAGAAGTAATATTTTTTTTTTCTTTTTTTAGATTTAATAAAAATTTTTCAATGTCTGATACGTATTAACAGATCATTGATACTGATAACTTAAAACATACATATATATAAAAAATATTTTTCTGCCTTAAAAAAAAAAAAAAAAAAAATTTTCAATGAGTGATTCAATTAACAGTTCATTCATAATTAAAAAAACCGCATAAAAAGCAAACAGTGAATTGGTTTCTAATTGTCCTTTGGCCAAAAACTACATAAAAAGCACACAGTGATTCTGTTTTTAATTGTCCTTCGGCCAAAAACCGCATAAAAAGCAAACAGTGATTGGTTTTTAATTGTCCTTTGGCCAAAAACAACATAAAAAGCTCACAGTGATTCGGTTTTTAATTGTGCTTCGGCCAAAAACCGCATAAAAAGCAAACAGAGAATTGGTTTTTAATTGTCCTTTGGCAAAAACTACATAAAAAGCAAACAGTGATTCGGATTTTAATTGTGCTTCGGCCAAAAACCGCATAAAAAGCAAACAGTGAATTGGTTTTTAATTGTCCTTTGGCCAAAATCTACATAAAAAGCAAACAGTGATTCGGATTTTAATTGTCCTTCGGCCAAAAACCGCATAAAAAGCAAACAGTGAATTGGTTTCTAATTGTCCTTTGGCCAAAAACCACATAAAAAGCAAACAATGATTCGGTTTTTAATTGTCCTTCGGCCAAAAACAGCATAAAAAGCAAACAGTGAATTGGATTCTAATTGTCCTTTGGCCAAAAACCACATAAAAAGCAAACAATGATTCGGTTTTTAATTGTCCTTTGGCCAAAAACCGCATAAAAAGCAAACAGTGAATTGGTTTTTAATTGTCCTTTGGCCAGAAACTACATAAAAAGCAAACAGTGATTCGGTTTTTAATTGTCCTTCGGCCAAAAACCGCATAAAAAGCAAACAGTGAATTGGTTTCTAATTGTCCTTTGGCCAAAAACCGCATAAAAAGCAAACAGTGAATTGGTTTTTAATTGTCCTTTGGCCAAAAACTACATAAAAAGCAAACAGTGATTCGGATTTTAATTGTCCTTCGGCCAAAAACCGCATAAAAAGCAAACAGTGAATTGGTTTCTAATTGTCCTTTGGCCAAAAACCACATAAAAAGCAAACAATGATTCGGTTTTTAATTGTCCTTCGGCCAAAAACCGCATAAAAAGCAAACAGTGAATTGGTTTCTAATTGTCCTTTGGCCAAAAACCACATAAAAAGCAAACAATGATTCGGTTTTTAATTGTCCTTTGGCCAAAAACCGCATAAAAAGCAAACAGTGAATTGGTTTTTAATTGTCCTTTGGCCAGAAACTACATAAAAAGCAAACAGTGATTCGGTTTTTAATTGTCCTTCGGCCAAAAACCGCATAAAAAGCAAACAGTGAATTGATTTCTAATTGTCCTTTGGCCAAAAACCACATAAAAAGCAAACAATGATTCGGTTTTTAATTCTCCTTCGGCCAAAAACTGCATAAAAAGCAAACAGTGAATTGGTTTCTAATTGTCCTTTGGCCAGAAACTACATAAAAAGCAAACAGTGCTTCGGTTTTTAATTGTCCTTCAACCAAAAACCGCATAAAAAGCAAACAGTGAATTGGTTTTTAATTGTCCTTTGGCCGAAAACCACATAAAAAGCAAACAGTGATTCGGTTTTTAATTGTCCTTTTTCCAAAAACTGCATAAAAAGCAGATACAAATAAAAACAAAAAATCTACATTGAAGAATAATTCGTTAATATTAGAAATTCAGTAATATTAGAAATTAATTAAAAATAAATATAATAGTAATAATGATAATAATAATTAGAAAGAATTTGAATATTAAGAATATGAATAAGAATAATAAGAATAATAAAAAATATGAATAATGAGAATAATAAGAATAAATAAGAATGATATAAACGAATAAGAATAAATAAGAATATAATAAATAGTAATAAAATAAATATAATATAATAAGAATAAGGATATAGAAGATATAGTAATTTTTTTTTTTTAGATTAAAAAAAAAAAAATCAATGTCTGATACGTATTAACAGTTCATTGATACTGATAACTTAAAACATATATATAAATAAAAAAAATATTTTTTTGCCTTCAAAAAAAAAAAAAAAATTTTTTTCAATGACTGATTCAATTAACAGTTCAATCATAATAAAAAAAACCGCATAAAAAGCAAACAGTGAATTGGATTCTAATTGTCCTTTTGCCAATAACTACATAAAAAGCGAACAGTGATTCGGTTTTTAATTGTCCTTCGGCCAAAAACCACATAAAAAGCAAACAGTGATTCGGTTTTTAATTGACCTTCGGCCAAAAACTACATAAAAAGCAAACAGTGAATCGGTTTTTAATTGTCCTTTGGCCAAAAACCACATAAAAAGCAAAGAGTGATTCGGTTTTTGATTGTGCTTCGGCCAAAAACCGCATAAAAAGCAAACAGTGAATTGGTTTCTAATTGTCCTTTGGCCAAAAACCACATAAAAAGCAAACAGTGAATCGGTTTTTAATTGTGCTTCGGCCAAAAACCGCATAAAGAGCAAACAGTGAATTGGTTTCTAATTGTCCTTTGGCCAAAAACCACATAAAAAGCAAACAGTGAATTGGTTTTTAATTGTCCTTTGGCCAAAAACCACATAAAAAGCAAACAATGATTCGGTTTTTAATTGTCCTTCGGCAAAAAACCGCATAAAAAGCAAACAGTGATTCGGATTTTAATTGTCCATTCGGCCAAAAACCGCATAAAAAGCAAACAGTGAATTGGTTTCTAATTATCCTTTGGCAAAAAACCACATAAAAAGCAAACAGTGAATCGGTTTTTAACTGTCCTTTCGCCAAAAAACACATAAAAAACAAACAGTGATTCGGTTTTAAGTTGTCCTTTGGCCAAAAACCGCATAAAAAGCAAACAGTGAATTGGTTTCTAATTGT
This sequence comes from Salticus scenicus, assembly GCA_963930645.1. Taxonomy (NCBI): domain Eukaryota; kingdom Metazoa; phylum Arthropoda; class Arachnida; order Araneae; family Salticidae; genus Salticus; species Salticus scenicus. The sequence goes on along the minus strand of OZ005648.1, from coordinate 4,430,169 downwards.
TCTTTATCCAAAAACCACATAAAAAACAAACAGTGATTCGGTTTTTAATTGTCCTTTGGCCAAAAGCTACATGAAAAGCAAACAGTTATTCGGTTTTTAATTGTCCTTCGGCCAAAAACTACATAAAAAGCAAACAGTGAATCGGTTTTTAATTGTCCTTTGGCCAAAAACCACATAAAAAGCAAACAGTGATTCGGTTTTTAATTGTGCTTCGGCCAAAAACCGAATAAAAAGCAAACAGTGAATTGGTTTTTAATTGTCCTTTGGCCAAAAACTACATAAAAAGCAAACAGTGATTCGGATTTTAATTGTGCTTCGGCCAAAAACCGCATAAAAAGCAAACAGTGAAATGGTTTTTAATTGTCCTTTGACCAAAAACTACATAAAAAGCAAACAGTGATTCGGTTTTTAATTGTCCTTTGGCCAAAAACCGCATAAAAAGCAAACAGTGAATTGGTTTCTAATTGTCCTTTGGCCAAAAACCACATAAAAAGCAAACAGTGATTCGGTTTTTAATTGTCCTTTGGCCAAAAACCGCGTAAAAAGCAAACAGTGAATTGGTTTTTAATTGCCCTTCGGCCAAAAACCGCATAAAAAGCAAACTGTGAATTGATTTTTAATTGTCCTTTGGCCAAAAGCCACATAAAAAGCAAACAGTGATTCGGTTTTTAATTGACCTTCGGCGAAAAACTACATAAAAAGCAAACAGTGAATCGGTTTTTAATTGTCCTTTGGCCAAAAACCACATAAAAAGCAAACAATGATTCGGTTTCTAATTGTCCTTTGGCCAAAAACCACATAAAAAGCAAACAATGATTCGGTTTTTAATTGTCCTTTGGCCAAAAACCACATAAAAAGCAAACAGTGAATCGGTTTTTAATTGCCCTTTGGCCAAAAACCGCATAAAAAGCAGCTACAAATAAAAACAAAAAAATCTACATTGAAGAATAATTCGTTAATATTAGAAATTCAGTAATATTAGAAATTAATTTAAAAGAAATATAATAGTAATATTGATAATAATAATAATAAAGAATTTGAATAATAAGAATATGAATAAGAATGATAAGAATAATAAAGAATATGTATAATAAGAATAAATAAGAATGATATAAACGAATAAGAATAAGTAAGAATATAATAAATAGAAATAAAAGAAATATAATATAATAAGAATAAGAATACAGAAGTAATATTTTTTTTTTTTTTTTAGATTTAAAAAATTTTTTTCAATGTCTGATACGTATTAACAGATCATTGATACTGATAACTTAAAACATACATATATATAAAAAATATTTTTTTGCCTTTAAAAAAATTTTTTTTTCGATGAGTGATTCAATTAACAGTTCATTCATAATAAAAAAAACCGCATAAAAAGCAAACAATGAATTGGTTTCTAATTGTCCTTTGGCCAAAAACAACATAAAAAGCTCACAGTGATTCGGTTTTTAATTGTGCTTCGGCCAAAAACCGCATAAAAAGCAAACAGTGAATTGGTTTTTAATTGTCCTTTGGCCAAAAACTACATAAAAAGCAAACAGTGATTCGAATTTTAATTGTGCTTCGGCCAAAAACCACATAAAAAGCAAACAGTGAATTGGTTTTTAATTGTCCTTTGGCCAAAAACTACATAAAAAGCAAAGAGTGATTCGGTTTTTAATTGTCCTTCGGCCAAAAACCGCATAAAAAGCAAACAGTGAATTGGTTTCTAATTGTCCTTTGGCCAAAAACCACATAAAAAGCAAACAGTGATTCGGTATTTAATTGTCCTTCGGCCAAAAACCGCATAAAAAGCAAACAGTGAATTGGTTTCTAATTGTCCTTTGGCCAAAAACCACATAAAAAGCAAACAATGATTCGGTTTTTAATTGTCCTTCGGCCAAAAACCGCATAAAAAGCAAACAGTGAATAGGTTTCTAATTGTCCTTTGGCCAAAAACCACATAAAAAGCAAACAATGATTCGGTTTTAAATTGTCCTTTGGCCAAAAACCGCATAAAAAGCAAACAGTGAATTGGTTTTTAATTGTCCTTTGGCCAAAAACTACATAAAAAGCAAACAGTGATTCGGTTTTTAATAGTCCTTCGGCCAAAAACCGCATAAAAAGCAAACAGTGAATTGGTTTCTAATTGTCCTTTGGCCAAAAACCACATGAAAAGCAAACAATGATTCGGTTTTTAATTGTCCTTCAACCAAAAACCGCATAAAAAGCAAACAGTGAATTGGTTTTTAATTGTCCTTTGGCAGAAAACCACATAAAAAGCAAACAGTGATTCGGTTTTTAATTGTCCTTTGGCCAAAAAGTGCATAAAAAGCAGATACAAATAAAAACAAAAAATCTACATTGAAGAATAATTCGTTAATATTAGAAATTCAGTAATATTAGAAATTAATTAAAAAGAAATATAATAGTAATAATGATAATAATAATTAGAAAGAATTTGAATATTAAGAATATGAATAAGAATAATAAGAATAATAAAGAATATGAATAATAAGAATAATAAGAATAAATAAGAATGATATAAACGAATAAGAATAAATAAGAATATAATAAATAGTAATAAAATAAATATTATATAATAAGAATAAGGATATAGAAGATATAGTAATTTTTTTTTTTTTACATTAAAAAAAAAAAAAATCAATGTCTGATACGTATTAACAGTTCATTGATACTGATAACTTAAAACATATATATAAATAAAAAAATATTTTTTTGCGTTAAAAAAAAAAAAAAAAATTTTTTTCAATGACTGATTCAATTAACAGTTCATTCATAATAAAAAAACCGCATAAAAAGCAAACAGTGAATTGGATTCTAATTGTCCTTTTGCCAAAAACTACATAAAAAGCAAACAGTGATTCGATTTTTAATTGTCCTTCGGCCAAAAACCACATAAAAAGCAAACAGTGATTCGGTTTTTAATTGACCTTCGGCCAAAAACTACATAAAAAGCAAACAGTGAATCGGTTTTTAATTGTCCTTTGGCCAAAAACCACATAAAAAGCAAACAGTGATTCGGTTTTTAATTGTGCTTCGGCCAAAAACCGCATAAAAAGCAAACAGTGAATGGGTTTCTAATTGTCCTTTGGCCAAAAACCACATAAAAAGCAAACAGTGAATCGGTTTTTAATTGTGCTTCGGCCAAAAACCGCATAAAAAGCAAACAGTGAATTGGTTTCTAATTGTCCTTTGGCCAGAAACTACATAAAAAGCAAACAGTGCTTCGGTTTTTAATTGTCCTTCAACCAAAAACCGCATAAAAAGCAAACAGTGAATTGGTTTTTAATTGTTCTTTGGCCGAAAACCACATAAAAAGCAAACAGTGAATGGGTTTCTAATTGTCCTTTGGCCAAAAACCACATAAAAAGCAAACAGTGAATCGGTTTTTAATTGTGCTTCGGCCAAAAACCGCATAAAAAGCAAACAGTGAATTGGTTTCTAATTGTCCTTTGGCAGAAAACCACATAAAAAGCAAACAGTGATTCGGTTTTTAATTGTCCTTTGGCCAAAAAGTGCATAAAAAGCAGATACAAATAAAAACAAAAAATCTACATTGAAGAATAATTCGTTAATATTAGAAATTCAGTAATATTAGAAATTAATTAAAAAGAAATATAATAGCAATAATGATAATAATAATATTAAACAATTTGAATAATAAGAATATGAATAAGAATGATAAGAATAATAAAGAATATGAATAATAAGAATAATAAGAATAAATAAGAATGATATAAACGAATAAGAATAAATAAGAATATAATAAATAGTAATAAAAGAAATATAATATAATAAGAATAATAATATAGAAGTAATATTTTTTTTTTTTTTTTTTTAGATTTAATAAAAATTTTTCAATGTCTGATACGTATTAACAGATCATTGATACTGATAACTTAAAACATACATATATATAAAAAATATTTTTCTGCCTTTAAAAAAAAAAATTTTTTTTTCAATGAGTGATTCAATTAACAGTTCATTCATAATTAAAAAAACCGCATAAAAAGCAAACAGTGAATTGGTTTCTAATTGTCCTTTGGCCAAAAACTACATAAAAAGCACACAGTGATTCGGTTTTTAATTGTCCTTCGGCCAAAAACCGCATAAAAAGCAAACAGTGATTGGTTTTTAATTGTCCTTTGGCCAAAAACAACATAAAAAGCTCACAGTGATTCGGTTTTTAATTGTGTTTCGGCCAAAAACCGCATAAAAAGCAAACAGTGAATTGGTTTCTAATTGTCCTTTGGCCAAAAACTACATAAAAAGCAAACAGTGATTCGGATTTTAATTGTGCTTCGGCCAAAAACCGCATAAAAAGCAAACAGTGAATTGGTTTTTAATTGTCCTTTGGCCCAAAACTACATAAAAAGCAAACAGTGATTCGGATTTTAATTGTCCTTCGGCCAAAAACCGCATAAAAAGCAAACAGTGAATTGTTTTCTAATTGTCCTTTGGCCAAAAACCACATAAAAAGCAAACAATGATTCGGTTTTTAATTGTCCTTCGGCCAAAAACCGCATAAAAAGCAAACAGTGAATTGGTTTCTAATTGTCCTTTGGCCAAAAACCACATAAAAAGCAAACAATGATTCGGTTTTTAATTGTCCTTTGGCCAAAAACCGCATAAAAAGCAAACAGTGAATTGGTTTTTAATTGTCCTTTGGCCAGAAACTACATAAAAAGCAAACAGTGATTCGGTTTTTAATTGTCCTTCGGCCAAAAACCGCATAAAAAGCAAACAGTGAATTGGTCTCTAATTGTCCTTTGGCCAAAAACCACATAAAAAGCAAACAATGATTCGGTTTTTAATTCTCCTTCGGCCAAAAACTGCATAAAAAGCAAACGGTGAATTGGTTTCTAATTGTCCTTTGGCCAGAAACTACATAAAAAGCAAACAGTGCTTCGGTTTTTAATTGTCCTTCAACCAAAAACCGTATAAAAAGCAAACAGTGAATTGGTTTTTAATTGTCCTTTGGCCGAAAACCACATAAAAAGCAAAGAGTGATTCGGTTTTTAATTGTCCTTTGGCCAAAAACTGCATAAAAAGCAGATACAAATAAAAACAAAAAATCTACATTGAAGAATAATTCGTTAATATTAGAAATTCAGTAATATTAGAAATTAATTAAAAAAGAAATATAATAGTAATAATGATAATAATAATTAGAAAGAATTTGAATATTAAGAATATGAATAAGAATAATAAGAATAATAAAGAATATGAATAATAAGAATAATAAGAATAAATAAGAATGATATAAACGAATAAGAATAAATAAGAATATAATAAATAGTAATAAAATAAATATAATATAATAAGAATAAGGATATAGAAGATATAGTAATTTTTTTTTTAGATTAAAAAAAAAAAAATCAATGTCTGATACGTATTAACAGTTCATTGATACTGATAACTTAAAACATATATATAAATAAAAAAATATTTTTTTGCCTTCAAAAAAAAAATATATTTTTTTTCAATGACTGATTCAATTAACAGTTCAAACATAATAAAAAAAACCGCATAAAAAGCAAACAGTGAATTGGTTTTTAATTGTCCTTTGGCCAAAAACTACATAAAAAGCAAACAGTGATTCGAATTTTAATTGTGCTTCGGCCAAAAACCACATAAAAAGCAAACAGTGAATTGGTTTTTAATTGTCCTTTGGCCAAAAACTACATAAAAAGCAAAGAGTGATTCGGTTTTTAATTGTCCTTCGGCCAAAAACCGCATAAAAAGCAAACAGTGAATTGGTTTCTAATTGTCCTTTGGCCAAAAACCACATAAAAAGCAAACAGTGATTCGGTATTTAATTGTCCTTCGGCCAAAAACCGCATAAAAAGCAAACAGTGAATTGGTTTCTAATTGTCCTTTGGCCAAAAACCACATAAAAAGCAAACAATGATTCGGTTTTTAATTGTCCTTCGGCCAAAAACCGCATAAAAAGCAAACAGTGAATAGGTTTCTAATTGTCCTTTGGCCAAAAACCACATAAAAAGCAAACAATGATTCGGTTTTTAATTGTCCTTTGGCCAAAAACCGCATAAAAAGCAAACAGTGAATTGGTTTTTAATTGTCCTTTGGCCAAAAACTACATAAAAAGCAAACAGTGATTCGGTTTTTAATAGTCCTTCGGCCAAAAACCGCATAAAAAGCAAACAGTGAATTGGTTTCTAATTGTCCTTTGGCCAAAAACCACATAAAAAGCAAACAATGATTCGGTTTTTAATTGTCCTTCAACCAAAAACCGCATAAAAAGCAAACAGTGAATTGGTTTTTAATTGTCCTTTGGCAGAAAACCACATAAAAAGCAAACAGTGATTCGGTTTTTAATTGTCCTTTGGCCAAAAAGTGCATAAAAAGCAGATACAAATAAAAACAAAAAATCTACATTGAAGAATAATTCGTTAATATTAGAAATTCAGTAATATTAGAAATTAATTAAAAAGAAATATAATAGTAATAATGATAATAATAATTAGAAAGAATTTGAATATTAAGAATATGAATAAGAATAATAAGAATAATAAAGAATATGAATAATAAGAATAATAAGAATAAATAAGAATGATATAAACGAATAAGAATAAATAAGAATATAATAAATAGTAATAAAATAAATATTATATAATAAGAATAAGGATATAGAAGATATAGTAATTTTTTTTTTTTTTTTTACATTAAAAAAAAAAAAAATCAATGTCTGATACGTATTAACAGTTCATTGATACTGATAACTTAAAACATATATATAAATAAAAAAATATTTTTTTGCGTTAAAAAAAAAAAAAAAAATTTTTTTTCAATGACTGATTCAATTAACAGTTCATTCATAATAAAAAAACCGCATAAAAAGCAAACAGTGAATTGGATTCTAATTGTCCTTTTGCCAAAAACTACATAAAAAGCAAACAGTGATTCGATTTTTAATTGTCCTTCGGCCAAAAACCACATAAAAAGCAAACAGTGATTCGGTTTTTAATTGACCTTCGGCCAAAAACCACATAAAAAGCAAACAGTGATTCGGTTTTTAATTGTGCTTCGGCCAAAAACCGCATAAAAAGCAAACAGTGAATGGGTTTCTAATTGTCCTTTGGCCAAAAACCACATAAAAAGCAAACAGTGAATCGGTTTTTAATTGTGCTTCGGCCAAAAACCGCATAAAAAGCAAACAGTGAATTGGTTTCTAATTGTCCTTTGGCCAGAAACTACATAAAAAGCAAACAGTGCTTCGGTTTTTAATTGTCCTTCAACCAAAAACCGCATAAAAAGCAAACAGTGAATTGGTTTTTAATTGTTCTTTGGCCGAAAACCACATAAAAAGCAAACAGTGAATGGGTTTCTAATTGTCCTTTGGCCAAAAACCACATAAAAAGCAAACAGTGAATCGGTTTTTAATTGTGCTTCGGCCAAAAACCGCATAAAAAGCAAACAGTGAATTGGTTTCTAATTGTCCTTTGGCAGAAAACCACATAAAAAGCAAACAGTGATTCGGTTTTTATTTGTCCTTTGGCCAAAAAGTGCATAAAAAGCAGATACAAATAAAAACAAAAAATCTACATTGAAGAATAATTCGTTAATATTAGAAATTCAGTAATATTAGAAATTAATTAAAAAGAAATATAATAGCAATAATGATAATAATAATATTAAACAATTTGAATAATAAGAATATGAATAAGAATGATAAGAATAATAAAGAATATGAATAATAAGAATAATAAGAATAAATAAGAATGATATAAACGAATAAGAATAAATAAGAATATAATAAATAGTAATAAAAGAAATATAATATAATAAGAATAATAATATAGAAGTAATATTTTTTTTTTTTTTTTTTTTTAGATTTAATAAAAATTTTTCAATGTCTGATACGTATTAACAGATCATTGATACTGATAACTTAAAACATACATATATATAAAAAATATTTTTCTGCCTTTAAAAAAAAAAATTTTTTTTTCAATGAGTGATTCAATTAACAGTTCATTCATAATTAAAAAAACCGCATAAAAAGCAAACAGTGAATTGGTTTCTAATTGTCCTTTGGCCAAAAACTACATAAAAAGCACACAGTGATTCGGTTTTTAATTGTCCTTCGGCCAAAAACCGCATAAAAAGCAAACAGTGATTGGTTTTTAATTGTCCTTTGGCCAAAAACAACATAAAAAGCTCACAGTGATTCGGTTTTTAATTGTGTTTCGGCCAAAAACCGCATAAAAAGCAAACAGTGAATTGGTTTCTAATTGTCCTTTGGCCAAAAACTACATAAAAAGCAAACAGTGATTCGGATTTTAATTGTGCTTCGGCCAAAAACCGCATAAAAAGCAAACAGTGAATTGGTTTTTAATTGTCCTTTGGCCCAAAACTACATAAAAAGCAAACAGTGATTCGGATTTTAATTGTCCTTCGGCCAAAAACCGCATAAAAAGCAAACAGTGAATTGTTTTCTAATTGTCCTTTGGCCAAAAACCACATAAAAAGCAAACAATGATTCGGTTTTTAATTGTCCTTCGGCCAAAAACCGCATAAAAAGCAAACAGTGAATTGGTTTCTAATTGTCCTTTGGCCAAAAACCACATAAAAAGCAAACAATGATTCGGTTTTTAATTGTCCTTTGGCCAAAAACCGCATAAAAAGCAAACAGTGAATTGGTTTTTAATTGTCCTTTGGCCAGAAACTACATAAAAAGCAAACAGTGATTCGGTTTTTAATTGTCCTTCGGCCAAAAACCGCATAAAAAGCAAACAGTGAATTGGTCTCTAATTGTCCTTTGGCCAAAAACCACATAAAAAGCAAACAATGATTCGGTTTTTAATTCTCCTTCGGCCAAAAACTGCATAAAAAGCAAACGGTGAATTGGTTTCTAATTGTCCTTTGGCCAGAAACTACATAAAAAGCAAACAGTGCTTCGGTTTTTAATTGTCCTTCAACCAAAAACCGTATAAAAAGCAAACAGTGAATTGGTTTTTAATTGTCCTTTGGCCGAAAACCACATAAAAAGCAAAGAGTGATTCGGTTTTTAATTGTCCTTTGGCCAAAAACTGCATAAAAAGCAGATACAAATAAAAACAAAAAATCTACATTGAAGAATAATTCGTTAATATTAGAAATTCAGTAATATTAGAAATTAATTAAAAAAGAAATATAATAGTAATAATGATAATAATAATTAGAAAGAATTTGAATATTAAGAATATGAATAAGAATAATAAGAATAATAAAGAATATGAATAATAAGAATAATAAGAATAAATAAGAATGATATAAACGAATAAGAATAAATAAGAATATAATAAATAGTAATAAAATAAATATAATATAATAAGAATAAGGATATAGAAGATATAGTAATTTTTTTTTTAGATAAAAAAAAAAAATCAATGTCTGATACGTATTAACAGTTCATTGATACTGATAACTTAAAACATATATATAAATAAAAAAATATTTTTTTGCCTTCAAAAAAAAAATATATTTTTTTTTCAATGACTGATTCAATTAACAGTTCAAACATAATAAAAAAAACCGCATAAAAAGCAAACAGTGAATTGGATTCTAATTGTCCTTTTGCCAAAAACTACATAAAAAGCAAACAGTGATTCGGTTTTTAATTGTCCTTCGGCCAAAAACCACATAAAAAGCAAACAGTGATTCGGTTTTTAATTGACCTTCGGCCAAAAACTACATAAAAAGCAAACAGTGAATCGGTTTTTAATTGTCCTTTGGCCAAAAACCACATAAAAAGCAAACAGTGATTCGGTTTTTGATTGTGCTTCGGCCAAAAACCGCATAAAAAGCAAACAGTGAATTGGTTTCTAATTGTCCTTTGACCAAAAACCACAAAAAAAGCAAACAGTGAACTGTTTTTTAATTGTGCTTCGGCCAAAAACCGCATAAAAAGCAAACAGTGAATTGGTTTCTAATTGTCCTTTGGCCAAAAACCGCATAAAAAGCAGATACAAATAAAAACAAAAAATCTACATTCAAGAATAATTCGTTAATATTAGAAATTCAGTAATATTAGAAATTAATTAAAAAGAAATATAATAGTAATAATGATAATAATAATATTAAACAATTTGAATAATAAGAATATGAATAAGAATGATAAGAATAATAAAGAATATGAATAATAAGAATGATATAAACGAATAAGAATAAATAAGAATATAATAAATAGTAATAAAAGAAATATAATATAATAAGAATAAGAATATAGAAGTAATATTTTTTTTTTTTTTTAGATTTAATAAAAATTTTTTGACACGTTTTTGACACTTCTGTGTTTGCTGGGATAGCAATAATGATAATAATAATATTAAACAATTTGAATAATAAGAATATGAATAAGAATGATAAGAATAATAAAGAATATGAATAATAAGAATAAATAAGAATGATATAAACGAATAAGAATAAATAAGAATATAATAAATAGTAATAAAAGAAATATAATAAGAATAAGAATATAGAAGTAATATTTTTTTTTTCTTTTTTTAGATTTAATAAAAATTTTTCAATGTCTGATACGTATTAACAGATCATTGATACTGATAACTTAAAACATACATATATATAAAAAATATTTTTCTGCCTTAAAAAAAAAAAAAAAAAAAATTTTCAATCAGTGATTCAATTAACAGTTCATTCATAATTAAAAAAACCGCATAAAAAGCAAACAGTGAATTGGTTTCTAATTGTCCTTTGGCCAAAAACTACATAAAAAGCACACAGTGATTCGGTTTTTAATTGTCCTTCGGCCAAAAACCGCATAAAAAGCAAACAGTGATTGGTTTTTAATTGTCCTTTGGCCAAAAACAACATAAAAAGCTCACAGTGATTCGGTTTTTAATTGTGCTTCGGCCAAAAACCGCATAAAAAGCAAACAGAGAATTGGTTTTTAATTGTCCTTTGGCAAAAACTACATAAAAAGCAAACAGTGATTCGGATTTTAATTGTGCTTCGGCCAAAAACCGCATAAAAAGCAAACAGTGAATTGGTTTTTAATTGTCCTTTGGCCAAAATCTACATAAAAAGCAAACAGTGATTCGGATTTTAATTGTCCTTCGGCCAAAAACCGCATAAAAAGCAAACAGTGAATTGGTTTCTAATTGTCCTTTGGCCAAAAACCACATAAAAAGCAAACAATGATTCGGTTTTTAATTGTCCTTCGGCCAAAAACAGCATAAAAAGCAAACAGTGAATTGGATTCTAATTGTCCTTTGGCCAAAAACCACATAAAAAGCAAACAATGATTCGGTTTTTAATTGTCCTTTGGCCAAAAACCGCATAAAAAGCAAACAGTGAATTGGTTTTTAATTGTCCTTTGGCCAGAAACTACATAAAAAGCAAACAGTGATTCGGTTTTTAATTGTCCTTCGGCCAAAAACCGCATAAAAAGCAAACAGTGAATTGGTTTCTAATTGTCCTTTGGCCAAAAACCGCATAAAAAGCAAACAGTGAATTGGTTTTTAATTGTCCTTTGGCCAAAAACTACATAAAAAGCAAACAGTGATTCGGATTTTAATTGTCCTTCGGCCAAAAACCGCATAAAAAGCAAACAGTGAATTGGTTTCTAATTGTCCTTTGGCCAAAAACCACATAAAAAGCAAACAATGATTCGGTTTTTAATTGTCCTTCGGCCAAAAACCGCATAAAAAGCAAACAGTGAATTGGTTTCTAATTGTCCTTTGGCCAAAAACCACATAAAAAGCAAACAATGATTCGGTTTTTAATTGTCCTTTGGCCAAAAACCGCATAAAAAGCAAACAGTGAATTGGTTTTTAATTGTCCTTTGGCCAGAAACTACATAAAAAGCAAACAGTGATTCGGTTTTTAATTGTCCTTCGGCCAAAAACCGCATAAAAAGCAAACAGTGAATTGGTTTCTAATTGTCCTTTGGCGAAAAACCACATAAAAAGCAAACAATGATTCGGTTTTTAATTCTCCTTCGGCCAAAAACTGCATAAAAAGCAAACAGTGAATTGGTTTCTAATTGTCCTTTGGCCAGAAACTACATAAAAAGCAAACAGTGCTTCGGTTTTTAATTGTCCTTCAACCAAAAACCGCATAAAAAGCAAACAGTGAATTGGTTTTTAATTGTCCTTTGGCCGAAAACCACATAAAAAGCAAACAGTGATTCGGTTTTTAATTGTCCTTTTTCTAAAAACTGCATAAAAAGCAGATACAAATAAAAACAAAAAATCTACATTGAAGAATAATTCGTTAATATTAGAAATTCAGTAATATTAGAAATTAATTAAAAATAAATATAATAGTAATAATGATAATAATAATTAGAAAGAATTTGAATATTAAGAATATGAATAAGAATAATAAGAATAATAAAAAATATGAATAATGAGAATAATAAGAATAAATAAGAATGATATAAACGAATAAGAATAAATAAGAATATAATAAATAGTAATAAAATAAATATAATATAATAAGAATAAGGATATAGAAGATATAGTAATTTTTTTTTTTTAGATTAAAAAAAAAAAATCAATGTCTGATACGTATTAACAGTTCATTGATACTGATAACTTAAAACATATATATAAATAAAAAAAATATTTTTTTGCCTTCAAAAAAAAAAAAAAAAATTTTTTTTCAATGACTGATTCAATTAACAGTTCAATCATAATAAAAAAAACCGCATAAAAAGCAAACAGTGAATTGGATTCTAATTGTCCTTTTGCCAATAACTACATAAAAAGCGAACAGTGATTCGGTTTTTAATTGTCCTTCGGCCAAAAACCACATAAAAAGCAAACAGTGATTCGGTTTTTAATTGACCTTCGGCCAAAAACTACATAAAAAGCAAACAGTGAATCGGTTTTTAATTGTCCTTTGGCCAAAAACCACATAAAAAGCAAAGAGTGATTCGGTTTTTGATTGTGCTTCGGCCAAAAACCGCATAAAAAGCAAACAGTGAATTGGTTTCTAATTGTCCTTTGGCCAAAAACCACATAAAAAGCAAACAGTGAATCGGTTTTTAATTGTGCTTCGGCCAAAAACCGCATAAAGAGCAAACAGTGAATTGGTTTCTAATTGTCCTTTGGCCAAAAACCACATAAAAAGCAAACAGTGAATTGGTTTTTAATTGTCCTTTGGCCAAAAACCACATAAAAAGCAAACAATGATTCGGTTTTTAATTGTCCTTCGGCAAAAAACCGCATAAAAAGCAAACAGTGATTCGGATTTTAATTGTCCATTCGGCCAAAAACCGCATAAAAAGCAAACAGTGAATTGGTTTCTAATTATCCTTTGGCAAAAAACCACATAAAAAGCAAACAGTGAATCGGTTTTTAACTGTCCTTTCGCCAAAAAACACATAAAAAACAAACAGTGATTCGGTTTTAAGTTGTCCTTTGGCCAAAAACCGCATAAAAAGCAAACAGTGAATTGGTTTCTAATTGTCCTTTATCCAAAAACCACATAAAAAACAAACAGTGATTCGGTTTTTAATTGTCCTTTGGCCAAAAGCTACATGAAAAGCAAACAGTTATTCGGTTTTTAATTGTCCTTCGGCCAAAAACTACATAAAAAGCAAACAGTGAATCGGTTTTTAATTGTCCTTTGGCCAAAAACCACATAAAAAGCAAACAGTGATTCGGTTTTTAATTGTGCTTCGGCCAAAAACCGAATAAAAAGCAAACAGTGAATTGGTTTTTAATTGTCCTTTGGCCAAAAACTACATAAAAAGCAAACAGTGATTCGGATTTTAATTGTGCTTCGGCCAAAAACCGCATAAAAAGCAAACAGTGAAATGGTTTTTAATTGTCCTTTGACCAAAAACTACATAAAAAGCAAACAGTGATTCGGTTTTTAATTGTCCTTTGGCCAAAAACCGCATAAAAAGCAAACAGTGAATTGGTTTCTAATTGTCCTTTGGCCAAAAACCACATAAAAAGCAAACAGTGATTCGGTTTTTAATTGTCCTTTGGCCAAAAACCGCGTAAAAAGCAAACAGTGAATTGGTTTTTAATTGCCCTTCGGCCAAAAACCGCATAAAAAGCAAACTGTGAATTGATTTTTAATTGTCCTTTGGCCAAAAGCCACATAAAAAGCAAACAGTGATTCGGTTTTTAATTGACCTTCGGCGAAAAACTACATAAAAAGCAAACAGTGAATCGGTTTTTAATTGTCCTTTGGCCAAAAACCACATAAAAAGCAAACAATGATTCGGTTTCTAATTGTCCTTTGGCCAAAAACCACATAAAAAGCAAACAATGATTCGGTTTTTAATTGTCCTTTGGCCAAAAACCACATAAAAAGCAAACAGTGAATCGGTTTTTAATTGCCCTTTGGCCAAAAACCGCATAAAAAGCAGCTACAAATAAAAACAAAAAAATCTACATTGAAGAATAATTCGTTAATATTAGAAATTCAGTAATATTAGAAATTAATTTAAAAGAAATATAATAGTAATATTGATAATAATAATAATAAAGAATTTGAATAATAAGAATATGAATAAGAATGATAAGAATAATAAAGAATATGTATAATAAGAATAAATAAGAATGATATAAACGAATAAGAATAAGTAAGAATATAATAAATAGAAATAAAAGAAATATAATATAATAAGAATAAGAATACAGAAGTAATATTTTTTTTTTTTTTTTAGATTTAAAAAATTTTTTTCAATGTCTGATACGTATTAACAGATCATTGATACTGATAACTTAAAACATACATATATATAAAAAATATTTTTTTGCCTTTAAAAAAAATTTTTTTTTCGATGAGTGATTCAATTAACAGTTCATTCATAATAAAAAAAACCGCATAAAAAGCAAACAATGAATTGGTTTCTAATTGTCCTTTGGCCAAAAACAACATAAAAAGCTCACAGTGATTCGGTTTTTAATTGTGCTTCGGCCAAAAACCGCATAAAAAGCAAACAGTGAATTGGTTTTTAATTGTCCTTTGGCCAAAAACTACATAAAAAGCAAACAGTGATTCGAATTTTAATTGTGCTTCGGCCAAAAACCACATAAAAAGCAAACAGTGAATTGGTTTTTAATTGTCCTTTGGCCAAAAACTACATAAAAAGCAAAGAGTGATTCGGTTTTTAATTGTCCTTCGGCCAAAAACCGCATAAAAAGCAAACAGTGAATTGGTTTCTAATTGTCCTTTGGCCAAAAACCACATAAAAAGCAAACAGTGATTCGGTATTTAATTGTCCTTCGGCCAAAAACCGCATAAAAAGCAAACAGTGAATTGGTTTCTAATTGTCCTTTGGCCAAAAACCACGTAAAAAGCAAACAATGATTCGGTTTTTAATTGTCCTTCGGCCAAAAACCGCATAAAAAGCAAACAGTGAATAGGTTTCTAATTGTCCTTTGGCCAAAAACCACATAAAAAGCAAACAATGATTCGGTTTTAAATTGTCCTTTGGCCAAAAACCGCATAAAAAGCAAACAGTGAATTGGTTTTTAATTGTCCTTTGGCCAAAAACTACATAAAAAGCAAACAGTGATTCGGTTTTTAATAGTCCTTCGGCCAAAAACCGCATAAAAAGCAAACAGTGAATTGGTTTCTAATTGTCCTTTGGCCAAAAACCACATAAAAAGCAAACAATGATTCGGTTTTTAATTGTCCTTCAACCAAAAACCGCATAAAAAGCAAACAGTGAATTGGTTTTTAATTGTCCTTTGGCAGAAAACCACATAAAAAGCAAACAGTGATTCGGTTTTTAATTGTCCTTTGGCCAAAAAGTGCATAAAAAGCAGATACAAATAAAAACAAAAAATCTACATTGAAGAATAATTCGTTAATATTAGAAATTCAGTAATATTAGAAATTAATTAAAAAGAAATATAATAGTAATAATGATAATAATAATTAGAAAGAATTTGAATATTAAGAATATGAATAAGAATAATAAGAATAATAAAGAATATGAATAATAAGAATAATAAGAATAAATAAGAATGATATAAACGAATAAGAATAAATAAGAATATAATAAATAGTAATAAAATAAATATTATATAATAAGAATAAGGATATAGAAGATATAGTAATTTTTTTTTTTTTTTTACATTAAAAAAAAAAAAAAATCAATGTCTGATACGTATTAACAGTTCATTGATACTGATAACTTAAAACATATATATAAATAAAAAAATATTTTTTTGCGTTAAAAAAAAAAAAAAAATTTTTTTCAATGACTGATTCAATTAACAGTTCATTCATAATAAAAAAACCGCATAAAAAGCAAACAGTGAATTGGATTCTAATTGTCCTTTTGCCAAAAACTACATAAAAAGCAAACAGTGATTCGATTTTTAATTGTCCTTCGGCCAAAAACCACATAAAAAGCAAACAGTGATTCGGTTTTTTATTGACCTTCGGCCAAAAACTACATAAAAAGCAAACAGTGAATCGGGTTTTAATTGTCCTTTGGCCAAAAACCACATAAAAAGCAAACAGTGATTCGGTTTTTAATTGTGCTTCGGCCAAAAACCGCATAAAAAGCAAACAGTGAATGGGTTTCTAATTGTCCTTTGGCCAAAAACCACATAAAAAGCAAACAGTGAATCGGTTTTTAATTGTGCTTCGGCCAAAAACCGCATAAAAAGCAAACAGTGAATTGGTTTCTAATTGTCCTTTGGCCAGAAACTACATAAAAAGCAAACAGTGCTTCGGTTTTTAATTGTCCTTCAACCAAAAACCGCATAAAAAGCAAACAGTGAATTGGTTTTTAATTGTTCTTTGGCCGAAAACCACATAAAAAGCAAACAGTGAATGGGTTTCTAATTGTCCTTTGGCCAAAAACCACATAAAAAGCAAACAGTGAATCGGTTTTTAATTGTGCTTCGGCCAAAAACCGCATAAAAAGCAAACAGTGAATTGGTTTCTAATTGTCCTTTGGCAGAAAACCACATAAAAAGCAAACAGTGATTCGGTTTTTAATTGTCCTTTGGCCAAAAAGTGCATAAAAAGCAGATACAAATAAAAACAAAAAATCTACATTGAAGAATAATTCGTTAATATTAGAAATTCAGTAATATTAGAAATTAATTAAAAAGAAATATAATAACAATAATGATAATAATAATATTAAACAATTTGAATAATAAGAATATGAATAAGAATGATAAGAATAATAAAGAATATGAATAATAAGAATAATAAGAATAAATAAGAATGATATAAACGAATAAGAATAAATAAGAATATAATAAATAGTAATAAAAGAAATATAATATAATAAGAATAATAATATAGAAGTAATATTTTTTTTTTTTTTTTTTTAGATTTAATAAAAATTTTTCAATGTCTGATACGTATTAACAGATCATTGATACTGATAACTTAAAACATACATATATATAAAAAATATTTTTCTGCCTTTAAAAAAAAAAAATTTTTTTTCAATGAGTGATTCAATTAACAGTTCATTCATAATTAAAAAAACCGCATAAAAAGCAAACAGTGAATTGGTTTCTAATTGTCCTTTGGCCAAAAACTACATAAAAAGCACACAGTGATTCGGTTTTTAATTGTCCTTCGGCCAAAAACCGCATAAAAAGCAAACAGTGATTGGTTTTTAATTGTCCTTTGGCCAAAAACAACATAAAAAGCTCACAGTGATTCGGTTTTTAATTGTGTTTCGGCCAAAAACCGCATAAAAAGCAAACAGTGAATTGGTTTCTAATTGTCCTTTGGCCAAAAACTACATAAAAAGCAAACAGTGATTCGGATTTTAATTGTGCTTCGGCCAAAAACCGCATAAAAAGCAAACAGTGAATTGGTTTTTAATTGTCCTTTGGCCCAAAACTACATAAAAAGCAAACAGTGATTCGGATTTTAATTGTCCTTCGGCCAAAAACCGCATAAAAAGCAAACAGTGAATTGTTTTCTAATTGTCCTTTGGCCAAAAACCACATAAAAAGCAAACAATGTTTCGGTTTTTAATTGTCCTTCGGCCAAAAACCGCATAAAAAGCAAACAGTGAATTGGT
Source organism: Salticus scenicus (assembly GCA_963930645.1). NCBI lineage: Eukaryota > Metazoa > Arthropoda > Arachnida > Araneae > Salticidae > Salticus > Salticus scenicus. The sequence continues at coordinate 4,412,168 of OZ005648.1, read as the reverse complement.
TTCTAATTGTCCTTTGGCCAAAAACCACATAAAAAGCAAACAATGATTCGGTTTTTAATTGTCCTTTGGCCAAAAACCGCATAAAAAGCAAACAGTGAATTGGTTTTTAATTGTCCTTTGGCCAGAAACTACATAAAAAGCAAACAGTGATTCGGTTTTTAATTGTCCTTCGGCCAAAAACCGCATAAAAAGCAAACAGTGAATTGGTCTCTAATTGTCCTTTGGCCAAAAACCACATAAAAAGCAAACAATGATTCGGTTTTTAATTCTCCTTCGGCCAAAAACTGCATAAAAAGCAAACGGTGAATTGGTTTCTAATTGTCCTTTGGCCAGAAACTACATAAAAAGCAAACAGTGCTTCGGTTTTTAATTGTCCTTCAACCAAAAACCGTATAAAAAGCAAACAGTGAATTGGTTTTTAATTGTCCTTTGGCCGAAAACCACATAAAAAGCAAAGAGTGATTCGGTTTTTAATTGTCCTTTGGCCAAAAACTGCATAAAAAGCAGATACAAATAAAAACAAAAAATCTACATTGAAGAATAATTCGTTAATATTAGAAATTCAGTAATATTAGAAATTAATTAAAAAAGAAATATAATAGTAATAATGATAATAATAATTAGAAAGAATTTGAATATTAAGAATATGAATAAGAATAATAAGAATAATAAAGAATATGAATAATAAGAATAATAAGAATAAATAAGAATGATATAAACGAATAAGAATAAATAAGAATATAATAAATAGTAATAAAATAAATATAATATAATAAGAATAAGGATATAGAAGATATAGTAATTTTTTTTTTAGATTAAAAAAAAAAAATCAATGTCTGATACGTATTAACAGTTCATTGATACTGATAACTTAAAACATATATATAAATAAAAAAATATTTTTTTGCCTTCAAAAAAAAAATATATTTTTTTTCAATGACTGATTCAATTAACAGTTCAAACATAATAAAAAAAACCGCATAAAAAGCAAACAGTGAATTGGTTTTTAATTGTCCTTTGGCCAAAAACTACATAAAAAGCAAACAGTGATTCGAATTTTAATTGTGCTTCGGCCAAAAACCACATAAAAAGCAAACAGTGAATTGGTTTTTAATTGTCCTTTGGCCAAAAACTACATAAAAAGCAAAGAGTGATTCGGTTTTTAATTGTCCTTCGGCCAAAAACCGCATAAAAAGCAAACAGTGAATTGGTTTCTAATTGTCCTTTGGCCAAAAACCACATAAAAAGCAAACAGTGATTCGGTATTTAATTGTCCTTCGGCCAAAAACCGCATAAAAAGCAAACAGTGAATTGGTTTCTAATTGTCCTTTGGCCAAAAACCACATAAAAAGCAAACAATGATTCGGTTTTTAATTGTCCTTCGGCCAAAAACCGCATAAAAAGCAAACAGTGAATAGGTTTCTAATTGTCCTTTGGCCAAAAACCACATAAAAAGCAAACAATGATTCGGTTTTTAATTGTCCTTTGGCCAAAAACCGCATAAAAAGCAAACAGTGAATTGGTTTTTAATTGTCCTTTGGCCAAAAACTACATAAAAAGCAAACAGTGATTCGGTTTTTAATAGTCCTTCGGCCAAAAACCGCATAAAAAGCAAACAGTGAATTGGTTTCTAATTGTCCTTTGGCCAAAAACCACATAAAAAGCAAACAATGATTCGGTTTTTAATTGTCCTTCAACCAAAAACCGCATAAAAAGCAAACAGTGAATTGGTTTTTAATTGTCCTTTGGCAGAAAACCACATAAAAAGCAAACAGTGATTCGGTTTTTAATTGTCCTTTGGCCAAAAAGTGCATAAAAAGCAGATACAAATAAAAACAAAAAATCTACATTGAAGAATAATTCGTTAATATTAGAAATTCAGTAATATTAGAAATTAATTAAAAAGAAATATAATAGTAATAATGATAATAATAATTAGAAAGAATTTGAATATTAAGAATATGAATAAGAATAATAAGAATAATAAAGAATATGAATAATAAGAATAATAAGAATAAATAAGAATGATATAAACGAATAAGAATAAATAAGAATATAATAAATAGTAATAAAATAAATATTATATAATAAGAATAAGGATATAGAAGATATAGTAATTTTTTTTTTTTTTACATTAAAAAAAAAAAATCAATGTCTGATACGTATTAACAGTTCATTGATACTGATAACTTAAAACATATATATAAATAAAAAAATATTTTTTTGCGTTAAAAAAAAAAAAAAAAAAATTTTTTTCAATGACTGATTCAATTAACAGTTCATTCATAATAAAAAAACCGCATAAAAAGCAAACAGTGAATTGGATTCTAATTGTCCTTTTGCCAAAAACTACATAAAAAGCAAACAGTGATTCGATTTTTAATTGTCCTTCGGCCAAAAACCACATAAAAAGCAAACAGTGATTCGGTTTTTAATTGACCTTCGGCCAAAAACCACATAAAAAGCAAACAGTGATTCGGTTTTTAATTGTGCTTCGGCCAAAAACCGCATAAAAAGCAAACAGTGAATGGGTTTCTAATTGTCCTTTGGCCAAAAACCACATAAAAAGCAAACAGTGAATCGGTTTTTAATTGTGCTTCGGCCAAAAACCGCATAAAAAGCAAACAGTGAATTGGTTTCTAATTGTCCTTTGGCCAGAAACTACATAAAAAGCAAACAGTGCTTCGGTTTTTAATTGTCCTTCAACCAAAAACCGCATAAAAAGCAAACAGTGAATTGGTTTTTAATTGTTCTTTGGCCGAAAACCACATAAAAAGCAAACAGTGAATGGGTTTCTAATTGTCCTTTGGCCAAAAACCACATAAAAAGCAAACAGTGAATCGGTTTTTAATTGTGCTTCGGCCAAAAACCGCATAAAAAGCAAACAGTGAATTGGTTTCTAATTGTCCTTTGGCAGAAAACCACATAAAAAGCAAACAGTGATTCGGTTTTTAATTGTCCTTTGGCCAAAAAGTGCATAAAAAGCAGATACAAATAAAAACAAAAAATCTACATTGAAGAATAATTCGTTAATATTAGAAATTCAGTAATATTAGAAATTAATTAAAAAGAAATATAATAGCAATAATGATAATAATAATATTAAACAATTTGAATAATAAGAATATGAATAAGAATGATAAGAATAATAAAGAATATGAATAATAAGAATAATAAGAATAAATAAGAATGATATAAACGAATAAGAATAAATAAGAATATAATAAATAGTAATAAAAGAAATATAATATAATAAGAATAATAATATAGAAGTAATATTTTTTTTTTTTTTTTTTTAGATTTAATAAAAATTTTTCAATGTCTGATACGTATTAACAGATCATTGATACTGATAACTTAAAACATACATATATATAAAAAATATTTTTCTGCCTTTAAAAAAAAAAATTTTTTTTTCAATGAGTGATTCAATTAACAGTTCATTCATAATTAAAAAAACCGCATAAAAAGCAAACAGTGAATTGGTTTCTAATTGTCCTTTGGCCAAAAACTACATAAAAAGCACACAGTGATTCGGTTTTTAATTGTCCTTCGGCCAAAAACCGCATAAAAAGCAAACAGTGATTGGTTTTTAATTGTCCTTTGGCCAAAAACAACATAAAAAGCTCACAGTGATTCGGTTTTTAATTGTGTTTCGGCCAAAAACCGCATAAAAAGCAAACAGTGAATTGGTTTCTAATTGTCCTTTGGCCAAAAACTACATAAAAAGCAAACAGTGATTCGGATTTTAATTGTGCTTCGGCCAAAAACCGCATAAAAAGCAAACAGTGAATTGGTTTTTAATTGTCCTTTGGCCCAAAACTACATAAAAAGCAAACAGTGATTCGGATTTTAATTGTCCTTCGGCCAAAAACCGCATAAAAAGCAAACAGTGAATTGTTTTCTAATTGTCCTTTGGCCAAAAACCACATAAAAAGCAAACAATGATTCGGTTTTTAATTGTCCTTTGGCCAAAAACCGCATAAAAAGCAAACAGTGAATTGGTTTTTAATTGTCCTTTGGCCAGAAACTACATAAAAAGCAAACAGTGATTCGGTTTTTAATTGTCCTTCGGCCAAAAACCGCATAAAAAGCAAACAGTGAATTGGTCTCTAATTGTCCTTTGGCCAAAAACCACATAAAAAGCAAACAATGATTCGGTTTTTAATTCTCCTTCGGCCAAAAACTGCATAAAAAGCAAACGGTGAATTGGTTTCTAATTGTCCTTTGGCCAGAAACTACATAAAAAGCAAACAGTGCTTCGGTTTTTAATTGTCCTTCAACCAAAAACCGTATAAAAAGCAAACAGTGAATTGGTTTTTAATTGTCCTTTGGCCGAAAACCACATAAAAAGCAAAGAGTGATTCGGTTTTTAATTGTCCTTTGGCCAAAAACTGCATAAAAAGCAGATACAAATAAAAACAAAAAATCTACATTGAAGAATAATTCGTTAATATTAGAAATTCAGTAATATTAGAAATTAATTAAAAAAGAAATATAATAGTAATAATGATAATAATAATTAGAAAGAATTTGAATATTAAGAATATGAATAAGAATAATAAGAATAATAAAGAATATGAATAATAAGAATAATAAGAATAAATAAGAATGATATAAACGAATAAGAATAAATAAGAATATAATAAATAGTAATAAAATAAATATAATATAATAAGAATAAGGATATAGAAGATATAGTAATTTTTTTTTTAGATAAAAAAAAAAAATCAATGTCTGATACGTATTAACAGTTCATTGATACTGATAACTTAAAACATATATATAAATAAAAAAATATTTTTTTGCCTTCAAAAAAAAATATATTTTTTTTTCAATGACTGATTCAATTAACAGTTCAAACATAATAAAAAAAACCGCATAAAAAGCAAACAGTGAATTGGATTCTAATTGTCCTTTTGCCAAAAACTACATAAAAAGCAAACAGTGATTCGGTTTTTAATTGTCCTTCGGCCAAAAACCACATAAAAAGCAAACAGTGATTCGGTTTTTAATTGACCTTCGGCCAAAAACTACATAAAAAGCAAACAGTGAATCGGTTTTTAATTGTCCTTTGGCCAAAAACCACATAAAAAGCAAACAGTGATTCGGTTTTTGATTGTGCTTCGGCCAAAAACCGCATAAAAAGCAAACAGTGAATTGGTTTCTAATTGTCCTTTGACCAAAAACCACAAAAAAAGCAAACAGTGAACTGTTTTTTAATTGTGCTTCGGCCAAAAACCGCATAAAAAGCAAACAGTGAATTGGTTTCTAATTGTCCTTTGGCCAAAAACCGCATAAAAAGCAGATACAAATAAAAACAAAAAATCTACATTCAAGAATAATTCGTTAATATTAGAAATTCAGTAATATTAGAAATTAATTAAAAAGAAATATAATAGTAATAATGATAATAATAATATTAAACAATTTGAATAATAAGAATATGAATAAGAATGATAAGAATAATAAAGAATATGAATAATAAGAATGATATAAACGAATAAGAATAAATAAGAATATAATAAATAGTAATAAAAGAAATATAATATAATAAGAATAAGAATATAGAAGTAATATTTTTTTTTTTTTTTAGATTTAATAAAAATTTTTCAATGTCTGATACGTATTAACAGTTCATTGATACTGATAACTTAAAACATACATATATATAAAAAATATTTTTCTGCCTTTAAAAAAAAAAAAAAATTTTTTTTCAATGAGTGATTCAATTAACAGTTCATTCATAATTAAAAAAACCGCATAAAAAGCAAACAATGAATTGGTTTCTAATTGTCCTTTGGCCAAAAACTACATAAAAAGCACACAGTGATTCGGTTTTTAATTGTCCTTCGGCCAAAAACCGCATAAAAAGCAAACAGTGATTGGTTTTTAATTGTCCTTTGGCCAAAAACAACATAAAAAGCTCACAGTGATTCGGTTTTTAATTGTGCTTCGGCCAAAAACCGCATAAAAAGCAAACAGTGAATTGGTTTTTAATTGTCCTTTGGCCAAAAACTACATAAAAAGCAAACAGTGATTCGGATTTTAATTGTGCTTCGGCCAAAAACCGCATAAAAAGCAAACAGTGAATTGGTTTTTAATTGTCCTTTGGCCAAAAACTACATAAAAAGCAAACAGTGATTCGGATTTTAATTGTGCTTCGGCCAAAAACCGCATAAAAAGCAAACAGTGAAATGGTTTTTAATTGTCCTTTGGCCAAAAACTACATAAAAAGCAAAGAGTGATTCGGTTTTTAATTGTCCTTCGGCCAAAAACCGCATAAAAAGCAAACAGTAAATTGGTTTCTAATTGTCCTTTGGCCAAAAACCACATAAAAAGCAAACAATGATTCGGTTTTTAACTGTCCTTCGGCCAAAAACCGCATAAAAAGCAAACAGTGAATTGGTTTCTAATTGTCCTTTGGCCAAAAACCACATAAAAAGCAAACAATGATTCGGTTTTTAATTGTCCTTCGGCCAAAAACCGCATAAAAAGCAAACAGTGAAATGGTTTCTAATTGTCCTTTGGCCAAAAACTTCATAAAAAGCAAACAGTGATTCGGTTTTTAATTGTCCTTTGGCCAAAAAGTGCATAAAAAGCAAACAGTGAATCGGTTTTTAATTGACCTTCGGCCAAAAACTACATAAAAAGCAAACAGTGAATCGGTTTTTAATTGTCCTTTGGCCAAAAACCACATAAAAAGCAAACAGTGATTCGGTTTTTAATTGTGCTTCGGCCAAAAACCGCATAAAAAGCAAACAGTGAATGGGTTTCTAATTGTCCTTTGGCCAAAAACCACATAAAAAGCAAACAGTGAATCGGTTTTTAATTGTGCTTCGGCCAAAAACCGCATAAAAAGCAAACAGTGAATTGGTTTCTAATTGTCCTTTGGCCAGAAACTACATAAAAAGCAAACAGTGCTTCGGTTTTTAATTGTCCTTCAACCAAAAACCGCATAAAAAGCAAACAGTGAATTGGTTTTTAATTGTTCTTTGGCCGAAAACCACATAAAAAGCAAACAGTGAATGGGTTTCTAATTGTCCTTTGGCCAAAAACCACATAAAAAGCAAACAGTGAATCGGTTTTTAATTGTGCTTCGGCCAAAAACCGCATAAAAAGCAAACAGTGAATTGGTTTCTAATTGTCCTTTGGCAGAAAACCACATAAAAAGCAAACAGTGATTCGGTTTTTAATTGTCCTTTGGCCAAAAAGTGCATAAAAAGCAGATACAAATAAAAACAAAAAATCTACATTGAAGAATAATTCGTTAATATTAGAAATTCAGTAATATTAGAAATTAATTAAAAAGAAATATAATAGCAATAATGATAATAATAATATTAAACAATTTGAATAATAAGAATATGAATAAGAATGATAAGAATAATAAAGAATATGAATAATAAGAATAATAAGAATAAATAAGAATGATATAAACGAATAAGAATAAATAAGAATATAATAAATAGTAATAAAAGAAATATAATATAATAAGAATAATAATATAGAAGTAATATTTTTTTTTTTTTTTTTTTTAGATTTAATAAAAAATTTTCAATGTCTGATACGTATTAACAGATCATTGATACTGATAACTTAAAACATACATATATATAAAAAATATTTTTCTGCCTTTAAAAAAAAATTAAAATTTTAATCTGCCTTTAAAATTTTTTTTTCAATGAGTGATTCAATTAACAGTTCATTCATAATTAAAAAAACCGCATAAAAAGCAAACAGTGAATTGGTTTCTAATTGTCCTTTGGCCAAAAACTACATAAAAAGCACACAGTGATTCGGTTTTAAATTGTCCTTCGGCCAAAAACCGCATAAAAAGCAAACAGTGATTGGTTTTTAATTGTCCTTTGGCCAAAAACAACATAAAAAGCTCACAGTGATTCGGTTTTTAATTGTGTTTCGGCCAAAAACCGCATAAAAAGCAAACAGTGAATTGGTTTTTAATTGTCCTTTGGCCAAAAACTACATAAAAAGCAAACAGTGATTCGGATTTTAATTGTGCTTCGGCCAAAAACCGCATAAAAAGCAAACAGTGAATTGGTTTTTAATTGTCCTTTGGCCCAAAACTACATAAAAAGCAAACAGTGATTCGGATTTTAATTGTCCTTCGGCCAAAAACCGCATAAAAAGCAAACAGTGAATTGTTTTCTAATTGTCCTTTGGCCAAAAACCACATAAAAAGCAAACAATGATTCGGTTTTTAATTGTCCTTCGGCCAAAAACCGCATAAAAAGCAAACAGTGAATTGGTTTCTAATTGTCCTTTGGCCAAAAACCACATAAAAAGCAAACAATGATTCGGTTTTTAATTGTCCTTTGGCCAAAAACCGCATAAAAAGCAAACAGTGAATTGGTTTTTAATTGTCCTTTGGCCAGAAACTACATAAAAAGCAAACAGTGATTCGGTTTTTAATTGTCCTTCGGCCAAAAACCGCATAAAAAGCAAACAGTGAATTGGTCTCTAATTGTCCTTTGGCCAAAAACCACATAAAAAGCAAACAATGATTCGGTTTTTAATTCTCCTTCGGCCAAAAACTGCATAAAAAGCAAACGGTGAATTGGTTTCTAATTGTCCTTTGGCCAGAAACTACATAAAAAGCAAACAGTGCTTCGGTTTTTAATTGTCCTTCAACCAAAAACCGTATAAAAAGCAAACAGTGAATTGGTTTTTAATTGTCCTTTGGCCGAAAACCACATAAAAAGCAAAGAGTGATTCGGTTTTTAATTGTCCTTTGGCCAAAAACTGCATAAAAAGCAGATACAAATAAAAACAAAAAATCTACATTGAAGAATAATTCGTTAATATTAGAAATTCAGTAATATTAGAAATTAATTAAAAAAGAAATATAATAGTAATAATGATAATAATAATTAGAAAGAATTTGAATATTAAGAATATGAATAAGAATAATAAGAATAATAAAGAATATGAATAATAAGAATAATAAGAATAAATAAGAATGATATAAACGAATAAGAATAAATAAGAATATAATAAATAGTAATAAAATAAATATAATATAATAAGAATAAGGATATAGAAGATATAGTAATTTTTTTTTTAGATTAAAAAAAAAAAAATCAATGTCTGATACGTATTAACAGTTCATTGATACTGATAACTTAAAACATATATATAAATAAAAAAATATTTTTTTGCCTTCAAAAAAAAAATATATTTTTTTTCAATGACTGATTCAATTAACAGTTCAAACATAATAAAAAAAACCGCATAAAAAGCAAACAGTGAATTGGATTCTAATTGTCCTTTTGCCAAAAACTACATAAAAAGCAAACAGTGATTCGGTTTTTAATTGTCCTTCGGCCAAAAACCACATAAAAAGCAAACAGTGATTCGGTTTTTAATTGACCTTCGGCCAAAAACTACATAAAAAGCAAACAGTGAATCGGTTTTTTATTGTCCTTTGGCCAAAAACCACATAAAAAGCAAACAGTGATTCGGTTTTTGATTGTGCTTCGGCCAAAAACCGCATAAAAAGCAAACAGTGAATTGGTTTCTAATTGTCCTTTGACCAAAAACCACATAAAAAGCAAACAGTGAACCGTTTTTTAATTGTGCTTCGGCCAAAAACCGCATAAAAAGCAAACAGCGAATTGGTTTCTAATTGTCCTTTGGCCAAAAACCGCATAAAAAGCAGATACAAATAAAAACAAAAAATCTACATTCAAGAATAATTCGTTAATATTAGAAATTCAGTAATATTAGAAATTAATTAAAAAGAAATATAATAGTAATAATGATAATAATAATATTAAACAATTTGAATAATAAGAATATGAATAAGAATGATAAGAATAATAAAGAATATGAATAATAAGAATGATATAAACGAATAAGAATAAATAAGAATATAATAAATAGTAATAAAAGAAATATAATATAATAAGAATAAGAATATAGAAGTAATATTTTTTTTTTTTTTTAGATTTAATAAAAATTTTTCAATGTCTGATACGTATTAACAGTTCATTGATACTGATAACTTAAAACATACATATATATAAAAAATATTTTTCTGCCTTTAAAAAAAAAAAAAAATTTTTTTCAATGAGTGATTCAATTAACAGTTCATTCATAATTAAAAAAACCGCATAAAAAGCAAACAATGAATTGGTTTCTAATTGTCCTTTGGCCAAAAACTACATAAAAAGCACACAGTGATTCGGTTTTTAATTGTCCTTCGGCCAAAAACCGCATAAAAAGCTAACAGTGATTGGTTTTTAATTGTCCTTTGGCCAAAAACAACATAAAAAGCTCACAGTGATTCGGTTTTTAATTGTGCTTCGGCCAAAAACCGCATAAAAAGCAAACAGTGAATTGGTTTTTAATTGTCCTTTGGCCAAAAACTACAAAAAAAGCAAACAGTGATTCGGATTTTAATTGTGCTTCGGCCAAAAACCGCATAAAAAGCAAACAGTGAATTGGTTTTTAATTGTCCTTTGGCCAAAAACTACATAAAAAGCAAACAGTGATTCGGATTTTAATTGTGCTTCGGCCAAAAACCGCATAAAAAGCAAACAGTGAAATGGTTTTTAATTGTCCTTTGGCCAAAAACTACATAAAAAGCAAAGAGTGATTCGGTTTTTAATTGTCCTTCGGCCAAAAACCGCATAAAAAGCAAACAGTAAATTGGTTTCTAATTGTCCTTTGGCCAAAAACCACATAAAAAGCAAACAATGATTCGGTTTTTAACTGTCCTTCGGCCAAAAACCGCATAAAAAGCAAACAGTGAATTGGTTTCTAATTGTCCTTTGGCCAAAAACCACATAAAAAGCAAACAATGATTCGGTTTTTAATTGTCCTTCGGCCAAAAACCGCATAAAAAGCAAACAGTGAAATGGTTTCTAATTGTCCTTTGGCCAAAAACTTCATAAAAAGCAAACAGTGATTCGGTTTTTAATTGTCCTTTGGCCAAAAAGTGCATAAAAAGCAAACAGTGAATTGATTTTTAATTATCCTTTGGTCAAAAGCCACATAAAAAGCAAACAGTGATTCGGTTTTTAATTGTCCTTCGACGAAAAACTACATAAAAAGCAAACAGTGAATCGGTTTTTAATTGTCCTTTGGCCAAAAACCACATAAAAAGCAAACAGTGATTCGGTTTTTAATTGTGCTTCGGCCAAAAACCGCATAAAAAGCAAACAGTGAATTGGTTTCTTATTGTCCTTTGGCCAAAAACCACATAAAAAGCAAACAGTGATTCGGTTTTTAATTGTCCTTTGGCCAAAAACCGCATAAAAAGCAAACAGTGAATTGGTTTTTATTGTCCTTTGGCCAAAAACTACATAAAAAGCAAACAGTGATTCGGTTTTTAATTGTCCTTCGGCCAAAAACCGCATAAAAAGCAAACAGTGAATTGGTTTCTAATTGTCCTTTGGCCAGAAACTACATAAAAAGCAAACAGTGATTCGGTTTTTAATTGTCCTTCAACCAAAAACCGCATAAAAAGCAAACAGTGAATTGGTTTCTAATTGTCCTTTGGCCGAAAACCACATAAAAAGCAAACAGTGATTCGGTTTTTAATTGTCCTTTGGCCAAAAACTGCATAAAAAGCAGATACAAATAAATACAAAAAATCTACATTCAAGAATAATTCGTTAATATTAGAAATTCAGTAATATTAGAAATTAATTAAAAAGAAATATAATAGTAATAATGATAATAATAATTAGAAAGAATTTGAATATTAAGAATATGAATAAGAATAATAAGAATAATAAAGAATATGAATAATAAGAATAATAAGAATAAATAAGAATGATATAAACGAATAAGAATAAATAAGAATATAATAAATAGTAATAAAATAAATATAATATAATAAGAATAAGGATATAGAAGATATAGTAATTTTTTTTTTAGATTAAAAAAAAAAATCAATGTCTGATACGTATTAACAGTTCATTGATACTGATAACTTAAAACATATATATAAATAAAAAAATATTTTTTTGCCTTCAAAAAAAAAATTTTTTTTTTTTCAATGACTGATTCAATTAACAGTTCAATCATAATAAAAAAAACGCATAAAAAGCAAACAGTGAATTGGATTCTAATTGTCTTTTGCCAAAAACTACATAAAAAGCAAACAGTGATTCGGTTTTTAATTGTCCTTCGGCCAAAAACCACATAAAAAGCAAACAGTGATTCGGTTTTTAATTGACCTTCGGCCAAAAACTACATAAAAAGCAAACAGTGAATCGGTTTTTAATTGTCCTTTGGCCAAAAACCACATAAAAAGCAAACAGTGATTCGGTTTTTGATTGTGCTTCGGCCAAAAACCGCATAAAAAGCAAACAGTGAATTGGTTTCTAATTGTCCTTTGGCCAAAAACCACATAAAAAGCAAACAGTGAATTGGTTTCTAATTGTCCTTTGGCCAAAAACCGCATAAAAAGCAGATACAAATAAAAACAAAAAATCTACATTCAAGAATAATTCGTTAATATTAGAAATTCAGTAATATTAGAAATTAATTAAAAAGAAATATAATAGTAATAATGATAATAATAATGTTAAACAATTTGAATAATAAGAATATGAATAAGAATGATAAGAATAATAAAGAATATGAATAATAAGAATGATATAAACGAATAAGAATAAATAAGAATATAATAAATAGTAATAAAAGAAATATAATATAATAAGAATAAGAATATAGAAGTAATATTTTTTTTTTTTTTAGATTTAATAAAAAATTTTCAATGTCTGATACGTATTAACAGATCATTGATACTGATAACTTAAAACATACATATATATAAAAAATATTTTTCTGCCTTTAAAAAAAAAAAAAAAATTTTTTTTCAATGAGTGATTCAATTAACAGTTCATTCATAATTAAAAAAACCGCATAAAAAGCAAACAGTGAATTGGTTTCTAATTGTCCTTTGGCCAAAAACTACATAAAAAGCACACAGTGATTCGGTTTTTAATTGTCCTTCGGCCAAAAACCGCATAAAAAGCAAACAGTGATTGGTTTTTAATTGTCCTTTGGCCAAAAACAACATAAAAAGCTCACAGTGATTCGGTTTTTAATTGTGCTTCGGCCAAAAACCGCATAAAAAGCAAACAGTGAATTGGTTTTTAATTGTCCTTTGGCCAAAAACTACATAAAAAGCAAACAGTGATTCGGATTTTAATTGTGCTTCGGCCAAAAACCGCATAAAAAGCAAACAGTGAATTGGTTTTTAATTGTCCTTTGGCCAAAAACTACATAAAAAGCAAACAGTGATTCGGATTTTAATTGTGCTTCGGCCAAAAACCGCATAAAAAGCAAACAGTGAAATGGTTTTTAATTGTCCTTTGGCCAAAAACTACATAAAAAGCAAAGAGTGATTCGGTTTTTAATTGTCCTTCGGCCAAAAACCGCATAAAAAGCAAACAGTAAATTGGTTTCTAATTGTCCTTTGGCCAAAAACCACATAAAAAGCAAACAATGATTCGGTTTTTAACTGTCCTTCGGCCAAAAACCGCATAAAAAGCAAACAGTGAATTGGTTTCTAATTGTCCTTTGGCCAAAAACCACATAAAAAGCAAACAATGATTCGGTTTTTAATTGTCCTTCGGCCAAAAACCGCATAAAAAGCAAACAGTGAAATGGTTTCTAATTGTCCTTTGGCCAAAAACTTCATAAAAAGCAAACAGTGATTTGATTTTTAATTGTCCTTTGGCCAAAAAGCGCATAAAAAGCAAACAGTGATTCGGTTTTTAATTGTGCTTCGGCCAAAAACCGCATAAAAAGCAAACAGTGAATTGGTTTCTTATTGTCCTTTGGCCAAAAACCACATAAAAAGCAAACAGTGATTCGGTTTTTAATTGTCTTTGGCCAAAAACCGCATAAAAAGCAAACAGTGAATTGGTTTTTATTGTCCTTTGGCCAAAAACTACATAAAAAGCAAACAGTGATTCGGTTTTTTATTGTCCTTCGGCCAAAAACCGCATAAAAAGCAAACAGTGAATTGGTTTCCAATTGTCCTTTGGCCAAAAACCACATAAAAAGCAAACAATGATTCGGTTTTTAATTGTCCTTCGGCCAAAAACCGCATAAAAAGCAAACAGTGAAATGGTTTCTAATTGTCCTTTGGCCAAAAACTTCATAAAAAGCAAACAGTGATTCGGTTTTTAATTGTCTTTTGGCCAAAAAGTGCATAAAAAGCAAACAGTGAATTGATTTTTAATTATCCTTTGGTCAAAAGCCACATAAAAAGCAAACAGTGATTCGGTTTTTTATTGTCCTTCGGCCAAAAACCGCATAAAAAGCAAACAGTGAATTGGTTTCTTATTGTCCTTTGGCCAAAAACCACATAAAAAGCAAACAGTGATTCGGTTTTTAATTGTCCTTTGGCCAAAAACCGCATAAAAAGCAAACAGTGAATTGGTTTTTATTGTCCTTTGGCCAAAAACTACATAAAAAGCAAACAGTGATTCGGTTTTTAATTGTCCTTCGGCCAAAAACCGCATAAAAAGCAAACAGTGAATTGGTTTCTAATTGTCCTTTGGCCAGAAACTACATAAAAAGCAAACAGTGATTCGGTTTTTAATTGTCCTTCAACCAAAAACCGCATAAAAAGCAAACAGTGAATTGGTTTCTAATTGTCCTTTGGCCGAAAATCACATAAAAAGCAAACAGTGATTCGGTTTTTAATTGTCCTTTGGCCAAAAACTGCATAAAAAGCAGATACAAATAAATACAAAAAATCTACATTCAAGAATAATTCGTTAATATTAGAAATTCAGTAATATTAGAAATTAATTAAAAAGAAATATAATAGTAATAATGATAATAATAATTAGAAAGAATTTGAATATTAAGAATATGAATAAGAATAATAAGAATAATAAAGAATATGAATAATAAGAATAATAAGAATAAATAAGAATGATATAAACGAATAAGAATAAATAAGAATATAATAAATAGTAATAAAATAAATATAATATAATAAGAATAAGGATATAGAAGATATAGTAATTTTTTTTTTTAGATAAAAAAAAAAAATCAATGTCTGATACGTATTAACAGTTCATTGATACTGATAACTTAAAACATATATATAAATAAAAAAATATTTTTTTGGCTTCAAAAAAAAATATATTTTTTTTCAATGACTGATTCAATTAACAGTTCAATCATAATAAAAAAAACCGCATAAAAAGCAAACAGTGAATTGGATTCTAATTGTCTTTTGCCAAAAACTACATAAAAAGCAAACAGTGATTCGGTTTTTAATTGTCCTTCGGCCAATAACCACATAAAAAGCAAACAGTGATTCGGTTTTTAATTGACCTTCGGCCAAAAACTACATAAAAAGCAAACAGTGAATCGGTTTTTAATTGTCCTTTGGCCGAAAACCACATAAAAAGCAAAGAGTGAATTGGGTTCTAATTGTCCTTTGGCCAAAAACCGCATAAAAATCAGATACAAATAAAAACAAAAAATCTACATTCAAGAATAATTCGTTAATATTAGAAATTCAGTAATATTAGAAATTAATTAAAAAGAAATATAATAGTAATAATGATAATAATAATATTAAACAATTTGAATAATAAGAATATGAATAAGAATGATAAGAATAATAAAGAATATGAATAATAAGAATGATATAAACGAATAAGAATAAATAAGAATATAATAAATAGTAATAAAAGAAATATAATATAATAAGAATAAGAATATAGAAGTAATATTTTTTTTTTTTTTTTAGATTTAATAAAAATTTTTCAATGTCTGATACGTATTAACAGATCATTGATACTGATAACTTAAAACATACATATATATAAAAAATATTTTTCTGCCTTTAAAAAAAAAAAAAAATTTTTTTTCAATGAGTGATTCAATTAACAGTTCATTCATAATTAAAAAAACCGCATAAAAAGCAAACAGTGAATTGGTTTCTAATTGTCCTTTGGCCAAAAACCATATAAAAAGCAAACAGTGATTCGGATTTTAATTGTGCTTCGGCCAAAAACCGCATAAAAAGCAAACAGTGAATTGGTTTTTAATTGTCCTTTGGCCAAAAACTACATAAAAAGCAAACAGTGATTCGGATTTTAATTGTGCTTCGGCCAAAAACCGCATAAAAAGCAAACAGTGAAATGGTTTTTAATTGTCCTTTGGCCAAAAACTACATAAAAAGCAAAGAGTGATTCGGTTTTTAATTGTCCTTCGGCCAAAAACCACATAAAAAGCAAACAGTAAATTGGTTTCTAATTGTCCTTTGGCCAAAAACCACATAAAAAGCAAACAATGATTCGGTTTTTAACTGTCCTTCGGCCAAAAACCGCATAAAAAGCAAACAGTGAATTGGTTTCTAATTGTCCTTTGGCCAAAAACCACATAAAAAGCAAACAATGATTCGGTTTTTAATTGTCCTTCGGCCAAAAACCGCATAAAAAGCAAACAGTGAAATGGTTTCTAATTGTCCTTTGGCCAAAAACCACATAAAAAGCAAACAATGATTCGGTTTTTAATTGTCCTTCGGCCAAAAACCGCATAAAAAGCAAACAGTGAATTGGTTTCTAATTGTCCTTTGGCCAAAAACCACATAAAAAGCAAACAGTGATTCGGTTTTTAATTGTCCTTTGGCCAAAAACTGCATAAAAAGCAGATACAAATAAATACAAAAAATCTACATTCAAGAATAATTCGTTAATATTAGAAATTCAGTAATATTAGAAATTAATTAAAAAGAAATATAATAGTAATAATGATAATAATAATTAGAAAGAATTTGAATATTAAGAATATGAATAAGAATAATAAGAATAATAAAGAATATGAATAATAAGAATAATAAGAATAAATAAGAATGATATAAACGAATAAGAATAAATAAGAATATAATAAATAGTAATAAAATAAATATAATATAATAAGAATAAGGATATAGAAGATATAGTAATTTTTTTTTTTAGATTAAAAAAAAAATCAATGTCTGATACGTATTAACAGTTCATTGATACTGATAACTTAAAACATATATATAAATAAAAAAATATTTTTTTGCCTTCAAAAAAAAAATTTTTTTTTTTTCAATGACTGATTCAATTAACAGTTCAATCATAATAAAAAAAACGCATAAAAAGCAAACAGTGAATTGGATTCTAATTGTCTTTTGCCAAAAACTACATAAAAAGCAAACAGTGATTCGGTTTTTAATTGTCCTTCGGCCAAAAACCACATAAAAAGCAAACAGTGATTCGGTTTTTAATTGACCTTCGGCCAAAAACTACATAAAAAGCAAACAGTGAATCGGTTTTTAATTGTCCTTTGGCCAAAAACCACATAAAAAGCAAACAGTGATTCGGTTTTTGATTGTGCTTCGGCCAAAAACCGCATAAAAAGCAAACAGTGAATTGGTTTCTAATTGTCCTTTGGCCAAAAACCACATAAAAAGCAAACAGTGAATTGGTTTCTAATTGTCCTTTGGCCAAAAACCGCATAAAAAGCAGATACAAATAAAAACAAAAAATCTACATTCAAGAATAATTCGTTAATATTAGAAATTCAGTAATATTAGAAATTAATTAAAAAGAAATATAATAGTAATAATGATAATAATAATGTTAAACAATTTGAATAATAAGAATATGAATAAGAATGATAAGAATAATAAAGAATATGAATAATAAGAATGATATAAACGAATAAGAATAAATAAGAATATAATAAATAGTAATAAAAGAAATATAATATAATAAGAATAAGAATATAGAAGTAATATTTTTTTTTTTTTTAGATTTAATAAAAATTTTTCAATGTCTGATACGTATTAACAGATCATTGATACTGATAACTTAAAACATACATATATATAAAAAATATTTTTCTGCCTTTAAAAAAAAAAAAAAAATTTTTTTTCAATGAGTGATTCAATTAACAGTTCATTCATAATTAAAAAAACCGCATAAAAAGCAAACAGTGAATTGGTTTCTAATTGTCCTTTGGCCAAAAACTACATAAATAGCACACAGTGATTCGGTTTTTAATTGTCCTTCGGCCAAAAACCGCATAAAAAGCAAACAGTGATTGGTTTTTAATTGTCCTTTGGCCAAAAACAACATAAAAAGCTCACAGTGATTCGGTTTTTAATTGTGCTTCGGCCAAAAACCGCATAAAAAGCAAACAGTGAATTGGTTTCTTATTGTCCTTTGGCCAAAAACCACATAAAAAGCAAACAGTGATTCGGTTTTTAATTGTCTTTGGCCAAAAACCGCATAAAAAGCAAACAGTGAATTGGTTTTTATTGTCCTTTGGCCAAAAACTACATAAAAAGCAAACAGTGATTCGGTTTTTTATTGTCCTTCGGCCAAAAACCGCATAAAAAGCAAACAGTGAATTGGTTTCTAATTGTCCTTTAACCAAAAACCACATAAAAAGCAAACAATGATTCGGTTTTTAATTGTCCTTCGGCCAAAAACCGCATAAAAAGCAAACAGTGAAATGGTTTCTAATTGTCCTTTGGCCAAAAACTTCATAAAAAGCAAACAGTGATTCGGTTTTTAATTGTCCTTTGGCCAAAAAGTGCATAAAAAGCAAACAGTGAATTGATTTTTAATTATCCTTTGGTCAAAAGCCACATAAAAAGCAAACAGTGATTCGGTTTTTTATTGTCCTTCGGCCAAGAACCGCATAAAAAGCAAACAGTGAATTGGTTTCTTATTGTCCTTTGGCCAAAAACCACATAAAAAGCAAACAGTGATTCGGTTTTTAATTGTCCTTTGGCCAAAAACCGCATAAAAAGCAAACAGTGAATTGGTTTTTATTGTCCTTTGGCCAAAAACTACATAAAAAGCAAACAGTGATTCGGTTTTTAATTGTCCTTCGGCCAAAAACCGCATAAAAAGCAAACAGTGAATTGGTTTCTAATTGTCCTTTGGCCAGAAACTACATAAAAAGCAAACAGTGATTCGGTTTTTAATTGTCCTTCAACGAAAAACCGCATAAAAAGCAAACAGTGAATTGGTTTCTAATTGTCCTTTGGCCGAAAATCACATAAAAAGCAAACAGTGATTCGGTTTTTAATTGTCCTTTGGCCAAAAACTGCATAAAAAGCAGATACAAATAAATACAAAAAATCTACATTCAAGAATAATTCGTTAATATTAGAAATTCAGTAATATTAGAAATTAATTAAAAAGAAATATAATAGTAATAATGATAATAATAATTAGAAAGAATTTGAATATTAAGAATATGAATAAGAATAATAAGAATAATAAAGAATATGAATAATAAGAATAATAAGAATAAATAAGAATGATATAAACGAATAAGAATAAATAAGAATATAATAAATAGTAATAAAATAAATATAATATAATAAGAATAAGGATATAGAAGATATAGTAATTTTTTTTTTAGATTAAAAAAAAAAAATCAATGTCTGATACGTGTTAACAGTTCATTGATACTGATAACTTAAAACATATATATAAATAAAAAAAATTTTTTTGCCTTCAAAAAAAAAATATTTTTTTTTTTCAATGACTGATTCAATTAACAGTTCAATCATAATAAAAAAAACCGCATAAAAAGCAAACAGTGAATTGGGTTCTAATTGTCTTTTGCCAAAAACTACATAAAAAGCAAACAGTGATTCGGTTTTTAATTGTCCTTCGGCCAAAAACCACATAAAAAGCAAACAGTGATTCGGTTTTTAATTGACCTTCGGCCAAAAACAACATAAAAAGCAAACAGTGAATCGGTTTTTAATTGTCCTTTGGCCAAAAACCACATAAAAAGCAAACAGTGATTCGGTTTTTAATTGTCTTTGGCCAAAAACCGCATAAAAAGCAAACAGTGAATTGGTTTTTATTGTCCTTTGGCCAAAAACTACATAAAAAGCAAACAGTGATTCGGTTTTTTATTGTCCTTCGGCCAAAAACCGCATAAAAAGCAAACAGTGAATTGGTTTCTAATTGTCCTTTGGCCAAAAACCACATTAAAAGCAAACAATGATTCGGTTTTTAACTGTCCTTCGGCCAAAAACCGCATAAAAAGCAAACAGTGAATTGGTTTTTATTGTCCTTTGGCCAAAAACTACATAAAAAGCAAACAGTGATTCGGTTTTTAATTGTCCTTCGGCCAAAAACCGCATAAAAAGCAAACAGTGAATTGGTTTCTAATTGTCCTTTGGCCAGAAACTACATAAAAAGCAAACAGTGATTCGGTTTTTAATTGTCCTTCAACGAAAAACCGCATAAAAAGCAAACAGTGAATTGGTTTCTAATTGTCCTTTGGCCGAAAACCACATAAAAAGCAAACAGTGATTCGGTTTTTAATTGTCCTTTGGCCAAAAACTGCATAAAAAGCAGATACAAATAAATACAAAAAATCTACATTCAAGAATAATTCGTTAATATTAGAAATTCAGTAATATTAGAAATTAATTAAAAAGAAATATAATAGTAATAATGATAATAATAATTAGAAAGAATTTGAATATTAAGAATATGAATAAGAATAATAAGAATAATAAAGAATATGAATAATAAGAATAATAAGAATAAATAAGAATGATATAAACGAATAAGAATAAATAAGAATATAATAAATAGTAATAAAATAAATATAATATAATAAGAATAAGGATATAGAAGATATAGTAATTTTTTTTTTAGATTAAAAAAAAAAAATCAATGTCTGATACGTGTTAACAGTTCATTGATACTGATAACTTAAAACATATATATAAATAAAAAAATTTTTTTTGCCTTCAAAAAAAAAAATATTTTTTTTTTCAATGACTGATTCAATTAACAGTTCAATCATAATAAAAAAAACCGCATAAAAAGCAAACAGTGAATTGGGTTCTAATTGTCTTTTGCCAAAAACTACATAAAAAGCAAACAGTGATTCGGTTTTTAATTGTCCTTCGGCCAAAAACCACATAAAAAGCAAACAGTGATTCGGTTTTTAATTGACCTTCGGCCAAAAACAACATAAAAAGCAAACAGTGAATCGGTTTTTAATTGTCCTTTGGCCAAAAACCACATAAAAAGCAAACAGTGATTCGGTTTTTGATTGTGCTTCGGCCAAAAACCGCATAAAAAGCAAACAGTGAATTGGTTTCTAATTGTCCTTTGGCCAAAAACCACATAAAAAGCAAACAGTGAATTGGTTTCTAATTGTCCTTTGGCCAAAAACCGCATAAAAAGCAGATACAAATAAAAACAAAAAATCTACATTCAAGAATAATTCGTTAATATTAGGAATTCAGTAATATTAGAAATTAATTAAAAAGAAATATAATAGTAATAATGATAATAATAATATTAAACAATTTGAATAATAAGAATATGAATAAGAATGATAAGAATAATAAAGAATATGAATAATAAGAATGATATAAACGAATAAGAATAAATAAGAATATAATAAATAGTAATAAAAGAAATATAATATAATAAGAATAAGAATATAGAAGTAATATTCTTTTTTTTTTTAGATTTAATAAAAAATTTTCAATGTCTGATACGTATTAACAGATCATTGATACTGATAACTTAAAACATACATATATATAAAAAATATTTTTCTGCCTTTAAAAAAAAAAAAATTTTTTTTCAATGAGTGATTCAATTAACAGTTCATTCATAATTAAAAAAACCGCATAAAAAGCAAACAGTGAATTGGTTTCTAATTGTCCTTTGGCCAAAAACTACATAAAAAGCACACAATGATTCGGTTTTTAATTGTCCTTCGGCCAAAAACCGCATAAAAAGCAAACAGTGATTGGTTTTTAATTGTCCTTTGGCCAAAAACAACATAAAAAGCTCACAGTGATTCGGTTTTTAATTGTGCTTCGGCCAAAAACCGCATAAAAAGCAAACAGTGAATTGGTTTTTAATTGTCCTTTGGCCAAAAACTACATAAAAAGCAAACAGTGATTCGGATTTTAATTGTGCTTCGGCCAAAAACCGCATAAAAAGCAAACAGTGAATTGGTTTTTAATTGTCCTTTGGCCAAAAACTACATAAAAAGCAAACAGTGATTCGGATTTTAATTGTGCTTCGGCCAAAAACCGCATAAAAAGCAAACAGTGAAATGGTTTTTAATTGTCCTTTGGCCAAAAACTACATAAAAAGCAAAGAGTGATTCGGTTTTTAATTGTCCTTCGGCCAAAAACCGCATAAAAAGCAAACAGTAAATTGGTTTCTAATTGTCCTTTGGCCAAAAACCACATAAAAAGCAAACAATGATTCGGTTTTTAACTGTCCTTCGGCCAAAAACCGCATAAAAAGCAAACAGTGAATTGGTTTCTAATTGTCCTTTGGCCAAAAACCACATAAAAAGCAAACAATGATTCGGTTTTTAACTGTCCTTCGGCCAAAAACCGCATAAAAAGCAAACAGTGAATTGGTTTCTAATTGTCCTTTGGCCAAAAACCACATAAAAAGCAAACAATGATTCGGTTTTTAATTGTCCTTCGGCCAAAAACCGCATAAAAAGCAAACAGTGAAATGGTTTCTAATTGTCCTTTGGCCAAAAACTTCATAAAAAGCAAACAGTGATTCGGTTTTTAATTGTCCTTTGGCCAAAAAGTGCATAAAAAGCAAACAGTGAATTGATTTTTAATTATCCTTTGGTCAAAAGCCACATAAAAAGCAAACAGTGATTCGGTTTTTAATTGTCCTTCGGCGAAAAACTACATAAAAAGCAAACAGTGAATCGGTTTTTAATTGTCCTTTGGCCAAAAACCACATAAAAAGCAAACAGTGATTCGGTTTTTAATTGTGCTTCGGCCAAAAACCGCATAAAAAGCAAACAGTGAATTGGTTTCTTATTGTCCTTTGGCCAAAAACCACATAAAAAGCAAACAGTGATTCGGTTTTTAATTGTCCTTTGGCCAAAAACCGCATAAAAAGCAAACAGTGAATTGGTTTTTATTGTCCTTTGGCCAAAAACTACATAAAAAGCAAACAGTGATTCGGTTTTTAATTGTCCTTCGGCCAAAAACCGCATAAAAAGCAAACAGTGAATTGGTTTCTAATTGTCCTTTGGCCAGAAACTACATAAAAAGCAAACAGTGATTCGGTTTTTAATTGTCCTTCAACCAAAAACCGCATAAAAAGCAAACAGTGAATTGGTTTCTAATTGTCCTTTGGCCGAAAACCACATAAAAAGCAAACAGTGATTCGGTTTTTAATTGTCCTTTGGCCAAAAACTGCATAAAAAGCAGATACAAATAAATACAAAAAATCTACATTCAAGAATAATTCGTTAATATTAGAAATTCAGTAATATTAGAAATTAATTAAAAAGAAATATAATAGTAATAATGATAATAATAATTAGAAAGAATTTGAATATTAAGAATATGAATAAGAATAATAAGAATAATAAAGAATATGAATAATAAGAATAATAAGAATAAATAAGAATGATATAAACGAATAAGAATAAATAAGAATATAATAAATAGTAATAAAATAAATATAATATAATAAGAATAAGGATATAGAAGATATAGTAATTTTTTTTTTTAGATTAAAAAAAAAAAATCAATGTCTGATACGTATTAACAGTTCATTGATACTGATAACTTAAAACATATATATAAATAAAAAAAATATTTTTTTGCCTTCAAAAAAAAAAAATATATTTTTTTTCAATGACTGATTCAATTAACAGTTCAATCATAATAAAAAAAACCGCATAAAAAGCAAACAGTGAATTGGATTCTAATTGTCTTTTGCCAAAAACTACATAAAAAGCAAACAGTGATTCGGTTTTTAATTGTCCTTCGGCCAAAAACCACATAAAAAGCAAACAGTGATTCGGTTTTTAATTGACCTTCGGCCAAAAACTACATAAAAAGCAAACAGTGAATCGGTTTTTAATTGTCCTTTGGCCAAAAACCACATAAAAAGCAAACAGTGATTCGGTTTTTGATTGTGCTTCGGCCAAAAACCGCATAAAAAGCAAACAGTGAATTGGTTTCTAATTGTCCTTTGGCCAAAAACCACATAAAAAGCAAACAGTGAATTGGTTTCTAATTGTCCTTTGGCCAAAAACCGCATAAAAAGCAGATACAAATAAAAACAAAAAATCTACATTCAAGAATAATTCGTTAATATTAGAAATTCAGTAATATTAGAAATTAATTAAAAAGAAATATAATAGTAATAATGATAATAATAATATTAAACAATTTGAATAATAAGAATATGAATAAGAATGATAAGAATAATAAAGAATATGAATAATAAGAATGATATAAACGAATAAGAATAAATAAGAATATAATAAATAGTAATAAAAGAAATATAATATAATAAGAATAAGAATATAGAAGTAATATTCTTTTTTTTTTTAGATTTAATAAAAATTTTTCAATGTCTGATACGTATTAACAGATCATTGATACTGATAACTTAAAACATACATATATATAAAAAATATTTTTCTGCCTTTAAAAAAAAAAAAAATTTTTTTTCAATGAGTGATTCAATTAACAGTTCATTCATAATTAAAAAAACCGCATAAAAAGCAAACAGTGAATTGGTTTCTAATTGTCCTTTGGCCAAAAACTACATAAAAAGCACACAGTGATTCGGTTTTTAATTGTCCTTCGGCCAAAAACCGCATAAAAAGCAAACAGTGATTGGTTTTTAATTGTCCTTTGGCCAAAAACAACATAAAAACCTCACAGTGATTCGGTTTTTAATTGTGCTTCGGCCAAAAACCGCATAAAAAGCAAACAGTGAATTGGTTTTTAATTGTCCTTTGGCCAAAAACTACATAAAAAGCAAACAGTGATTCGGATTTTAATTGTGCTTCGGCCAAAAACCGCATAAAAAGCAAACAGTGAAATGGTTTTTAATTGTCCTTTGGCCAAAAACTACATAAAAAGCAAAGAGTGATTCGGTTTTTAATTGTCCTTCGGCCAAAAACCGCATAAAAAGCAAACAGTAAATTGGTTTCTAATTGTCCTTTGGCCAAAAACCACATTAAAAGCAAACAGTGATTCGGTTTTTAACTGTCCTTCGGCCAAAAACCGCATAAAAAGCAAACAGTAAATTGGTTTCTAATTGTCCTTTGGCCAAAAACCACATAAAAAGCAAACAATGATTCGGTTTTTAACTGTCCTTCGGCCAAAAACCGCATAAAAAGCAAACAGTGAATTGGTTTCTAATTGTCCTTTGGCCAAAAACTTCATAAAAAGCAAACAGTGATTCGGTTTTTAATTGTCCTTTGGCCAAAAAGTGCATAAAAAGCAAACAGTGAAATGGTTTCTAATTGTCCTTTGGCCAAAAACTTCATAAAAAGCAAACAGTGATTCGGTTTTTAATTGTCCTTTGGCCAAAAAGCGCATAAAAAGCAAACAGTGAATCGGTTTTTAATTGTCCTTTGGCCAAAAACCACATAAAAAGCAAACAGTGATTCGGTTTTTAATTGTGCTTCGGCCAAAAACCGCATAAAAAGCAAACAGTGAATTGGTTTCTTATTGTCCTTTGGCCAAAAACCACATAAAAAGCAAACAGTGATTCGGTTTTTAATTGTCTTTGGCCAAAAACCGCATAAAAAGCAAACAGTGAATTGGTTTTTATTGTCCTTTGGCCAAAAACTACATAAAAAGCAAACAGTGATTCGGTTTTTTATTGTCCTTCGGCCAAAAACCGTATAAAAAGCAAACAGTGAATTGGTTTCTAATTGTCCTTTGGCCAAAAACCACATTAAAAGCAAACAATGATTCGGTTTTTAACTGTCCTTCGGCCAAAAACCGCATAAAAAGCAAACAGTGAATTGGTTTCTAATTGTCCTTTGGCCAAAAACCACATAAAAAGCAAACAATGATTCGGTTTTTAATTGTCCTTCGGCCAAAAACCGCATAAAAAGCAAACAGTGAAATGGTTTCTAATTGTCCTTTGGCCAAAAACTTCATAAAAAGCAAACAGTGATTCGGTTTTTAATTGTGCTTCGGCCAAAAACCGCATAAAAAGCAAACAGTGAATTGGTTTCTTATTGTCCTTTGGCCAAAAACCACATAAAAAGCAAACAGTGATTCGGTTTTTAATTGTCCTTTGGCCAAAAACCGCATAAAAAGCAAACAGTGAATTGGTTTTTATTGTCCTTTGGCCAAAAACTACATAAAAAGCAAACAGTGATTCGGTTTTTAATTGTCCTTCGGCCAAAAACCGCATAAAAAGCAAACAGTGAATTGGTTTCTAATTGTCCTTTGGCCAGAAACTACACAAAAAGCAAACAGTGATTCGGTTTTTAATTGTCCTTCAACCAAAAACCGCATAAAAAGCAAACAGTGAATTGGTTTCTAATTGTCCTTTGGCCGAAAACCACATAAAAAGCAAACAGTGATTCGGTTTTTAATTGTCCTTTGGC
This sequence comes from Salticus scenicus, assembly GCA_963930645.1. Classification (NCBI taxonomy): domain Eukaryota; kingdom Metazoa; phylum Arthropoda; class Arachnida; order Araneae; family Salticidae; genus Salticus; species Salticus scenicus. Next base: position 4,385,771 of record OZ005648.1, on the reverse strand, counting down.
CAAAAACTGCATAAAAAGCAGATACAAATAAAAACAAAAAATCTACATTCAAGAATAATTCGTTAATATTAGAAATTCAGTAATATTAGAAATTAATTAAAAAGAAATATAATAGTAATAATGATAATAATAATATTAAACAATTTGAATAATAAGAATATGAATAAGAATGATAAGAATAATAAAGAATATGAATAATAAGAATGATATAAACGAATAAGAATAAATAAGAATATAATAAATAGTAATAAAAGAAATATAATATAATAAGAATAAGAATATAGAAGTAATATTCTTTTTTTTTTTAGATTTAATAAAAGTTTTTCAATGTCTGATACGTATTAACAGATCATTGATACTGATAACTTAAAACATACATATATATAAAAAATATTTTTCTGCCTTTAAAAAAAAAAAATAATTTTTTTCAATGAGTGATTCAATTAACAGTTCATTCATAATTAAAAAAACCGCATAAAAAGCAAACAGTGAATTGGTTTCTAATTGTCCTTTGGCCAAAAACTACATAAAAAGCACACAGTGATTCGGTTTTTAATTGTCCTTCGGCCAAAAACCGCATAAAAAGCAAACAGTGATTGGTTTTTAATTGTCCTTTGGCCAAAAACAACATAAAAACCTCACAGTGATTCGGTTTTTAATTGTGCTTCGGCCAAAAACCGCATAAAAAGCAAACAGTGAATTGGTTTTTAATTGTCCTTTGGCCAAAAACTACATAAAAAGCAAACAGTGATTCGGATTTTAATTGTGCTTCGGCCAAAAACCGCATAAAAAGCAAACAGTGAAATGGTTTTTAATTGTCCTTTGGCCAAAAACTACATAAAAAGCAAAGAGTGATTCGGTTTTTAATTGTCCTTCGGCCAAAAACCGCATAAAAAGCAAACAGTAAATTGGTTTCTAATTGTCCTTTGGCCAAAAACCACATTAAAAGCAAACAGTGATTCGGTTTTTAACTGTCCTTCGGCCAAAAACCGCATAAAAAGCAAACAGTAAATTGGTTTCTAATTGTCCTTTGGCCAAAAACCACATAAAAAGCAAACAATGATTCGGTTTTTAACTGTCCTTCGGCCAAAAACCGCATAAAAAGCAAACAGTGAATTGGTTTCTAATTGTCCTTTGGCCAAAAACTTCATAAAAAGCAAACAGTGATTCGGTTTTTAATTGTCCTTTGGCCAAAAAGTGCATAAAAAGCAAACAGTGAAATGGTTTCTAATTGTCCTTTGGCCAAAAACTTCATAAAAAGCAAACAGTGATTCGGTTTTTAATTGTCCTTTGGCCAAAAAGCGCATAAAAAGCAAACAGTGAATCGGTTTTTAATTGTCCTTTGGCCAAAAACCACATAAAAAGCAAACAGTGATTCGGTTTTTAATTGTGCTTCGGCCAAAAACCGCATAAAAAGCAAACAGTGAATTGGTTTCTTATTGTCCTTTGGCCAAAAACCACATAAAAAGCAAACAGTGATTCGGTTTTTAATTGTCTTTGGCCAAAAACCGCATAAAAAGCAAACAGTGAATTGGTTTTTATTGTCCTTTGGCCAAAAACTACATAAAAAGCAAACAGTGATTCGGTTTTTTATTGTCCTTCGGCCAAAAACCGCATAAAAAGCAAACAGTGAATTGGTTTCTAATTGTCCTTTGGCCAAAAACCACATTAAAAGCAAACAATGATTCGGTTTTTAACTGTCCTTCGGCCAAAAACCGCATAAAAAGCAAACAGTGAATTGGTTTCTAATTGTCCTTTGGCCAAAAACCACATAAAAAGCAAACAATGATTCGGTTTTTAATTGTCCTTCGGCCAAAAACCGCATAAAAAGCAAACAGTGAAATGGTTTCTAATTGTCCTTTGGCCAAAAACTTCATAAAAAGCAAACAGTGATTCGGTTTTTAATTGTCCTTTGGCCAAAAAGTGCATAAAAAGCAAACAGTGAATTGATTTTTATTTATCCTTTGGTCAAAAGCCACATAAAAAGCAAACAGTGATTCGGTTTTTAATTGTCCTTCGGCGAAAAACTACATAAAAAGCAAACAGTGAATCGGTTTTTAATTGTCCTTTGGCCAAAAACCACATAAAAAGCAAACAGTGATTCGGTTTTTAATTGTGCTTCGGCCAAAAACCGCATAAAAAGCAAACAGTGAATTGGTTTCTTATTGTCCTTTGGCCAAAAACCACATAAAAAGCAAACAGTGATTCGGTTTTTAATTGTCCTTTGGCCAAAAACCGCATAAAAAGCAAACAGTGAATTGGTTTTTATTGTCCTTTGGCCAAAAACTACATAAAAAGCAAACAGTGATTCGGTTTTTAATTGTCCTTCGGCCAAAAACCGCATAAAAAGCAAACAGTGAATTGGTTTCTAATTGTCCTTTGGCCAGAAACTACATAAAAAGCAAACAGTGATTCGGTTTTTAATTGTGCTTTGGCCAAAAACCGCATAAAAAGCAAACAGTGAATTGGTTTCTTATTGTCCTTTGGCCAAAAACCACATAAAAAGCAAACAGTGATTCGGTTTTTAATTGTCCTTTGGCCAAAAACCGCATAAAAAGCAAACAGTGAATTGGTTTTTATTGTCCTTTGGCCAAAAACTACATAAAAAGCAAACAGTGATTCGGTTTTTAATTGTCCTTCGGCCAAAAACCGCATAAAAAGCAAACAGTGAATTGGTTTCTAATTGTCCTTTGGCCAGAAACTACATAAAAAGCAAACAGTGATTCGGTTTTTAATTGTCCTTCAACCAAAAACCGCATAAAAAGCAAACAGTGAATTGGTTTCTAATTGTCCTTTGGCCGAAAACCACATAAAAAGCAAACAGTGATTCGGTTTTTAATTGTCCTTTGGCCAAAAACTGCATAAAAAGCAGATACAAATAAATACAAAAAATCTACATTCAAGAATAATTCGTTAATATTAGAAATTCAGTAATATTAGAAATTAATTAAAAAGAAATATAATAGTAATAATGATAATAATAATTAGAAAGAATTTGAATATTAAGAATATGAATAAGAATAATAAGAATAATAAAGAATATGAATAATAAGAATAATAAGAATAAATAAGAATGATATAAACGAATAAGAATAAATAAGAATATAATAAATAGTAATAAAATAAATATAATATAATAAGAATAAGGATATAGAAGATATAGTAATTTTTTTTTTTAGATTAAAAAAAAAAAAATCAATGTCTGATACGTATTAACAGTTCATTGATACTGATAACTTAAAACATATATATAAATAAAAAAAATATTTTTTTGCCTTCAAAAAAAAAATATATTTTTTTTCAATGACTGATTCAATTAACAGTTCAATCATAATAAAAAAAACCGCATAAAAAGCAAACAGTGAATTGGATTCTAATTGTCTTTTGCCAAAAACTACATAAAAAGCAAACAGTGATTCGGTTTTTAATTGTCCTTCGGCCAAAAACCACATAAAAAGCAAACAGTGATTCGGTTTTTAATTGACCTTCGGCCAAAAACTACATAAAAAGCAAACAGTGAATCGGTTTTTAATTGTCCTTTGGCCAAAAACCACATAAAAAGCAAACAGTGATTCGGTTTTTGATTGTGCTTCGGCCAAAAACCGCATAAAAAGCAAACAGTGAATTGGTTTCTAATTGTCCTTTGGCCAAAAACCACATAAAAAGCAAACAGTGAATTGGTTTCTAATTGTCCTTTGGCCAAAAACCGCATAAAAAGCAGATACAAATAAAAACAAAAAATCTACATTCAAGAATAATTCGTTAATATTAGAAATTCAGTAATATTAGAAATTAATTAAAAAGAAATATAATAGTAATAATGATAATAATAATATTAAACAATTTGAATAATAAGAATATGAATAAGAATGATAAGAATAATAAAGAATATGAATAATAAGAATGATATAAACGAATAAGAATAAATAAGAATATAATAAATAGTAATAAAAGAAATATAATATAATAAGAATAAGAATATAGAAGTAATATTCTTTTTTTTTTTAGATTTAATAAAAATTTTTCAATGTCTGATACGTATTAACAGATCATTGATACTGATAACTTAAAACATACATATATATAAAAAATATTTTTCTGCCTTTAAAAAAAAAAAAAATTTTTTTTCATTGAGTGATTCAATTAACAGTTCATTCATAATTAAAAAAACCGCATAAAAAGCAAACAGTGAATTGGTTTCTAATTGTCCTTTGGCCAAAAACTACATAAAAAGCACACAGTGATTCGGTTTTTAATTGTCCTTCGGCCAAAAACCGCATAAAAAGCAAACAGTGATTGGTTTTTAATTGTCCTTTGGCCAAAAACAACATAAAAAGCTCACAGTGATTCGGTTTTTAATTGTGCTTCGGCCAAAAACCGCATAAAAAGCAAACAGTGAATTGGTTTTTAATTGTCCTTTGGCCAAAAACTACATAAAAAGCAAACAGTGATTCGGATTTTAATTGTGCTTCGGCCAAAAACCGCATAAAAAGCAAACAGTGAATTGGTTTTTAATTGTCCTTTGGCCAAAAACTACATAAAAAGCAAACAGTGATTCGGATTTTAATTGTGCTTCGGCCAAAAACCGCATAAAAAGCAAACAGTGAAATGGTTTTTAATTGTCCTTTGGCCAAAAACTACATAAAAAGCAAAGAGTGATTCGGTTTTTAATTGTCCTTCGGCCAAAAACCGCATAAAAAGCAAACAGTAAATTGGTTTCTAATTGTCCTTTGGCCAAAAACAACATTAAAAGCAAACAATGATTCGGTTTTTAACTGTCCTTCGGCCAAAAACCGCATAAAAAGCAAACAGTGAATTGGTTTCTAATTGTCCTTTGGCCAAAAACCACATAAAAAGCAAACAATGATTCGGTTTTTAATTGTCCTTCGGCCAAAAACCGCATAAAAAGCAAACAGTGAAATGGTTTCTAATTGTCCTTTGGCCAAAAACTTCATAAAAAGCAAACAGTGATTCGGTTTTTAATTGTCCTTTGGCCAAAAAGTGCATAAAAAGCAAACAGTGAATTGATTTTTAATTATCCTTTGGTCAAAAGCCACATAAAAAGCAAACAGTGATTCGGTTTTTAATTGTCCTTCGGCGAAAAACTACATAAAAAGCAAACAGTGAATCGGTTTTTAATTGTCCTTTGGCCAAAAACCACATAAAAAGCAAACAGTGATTCGGTTTTTAATTGTGCTTCGGCCAAAAACCGCATAAAAAGCAAACAGTGAATTGGTTTCTTATTGTCCTTTGGCCAAAAACCACATAAAAAGCAAACAGTGATTCGGTTTTTAATTGTCCTTTGGCCAAAAACCGCATAAAAAGCAAACAGTGAATTGGTTTTTATTGTCCTTTGGCCAAAAACTACATAAAAAGCAAACAGTGATTCGGTTTTTAATTGTCCTTCAACCAAAAACCGCATAAAAAGCAAACAGTGATTCGGTTTTTAATTGTCCTTTGGCCAAAAACTGCATAAAAAGCAGATACAAATAAATACAAAAAATCTACATTCAAGAATAATTCGTTAATATTAGAAATTCAGTAATATTAGAAATTAATTAAAAAGAAATATAATAGTAATAATGATAATAATAATTAGAAAGAATTTGAATATTAAGAATATGAATAAGAATAATAAGAATAATAAAGAATATGAATAATAAGAATAATAAGAATAAATAAGAATGATATAAACGAATAAGAATAAATAAGAATATAATAAATAGTAATAAAATAAATATAATATAATAAGAATAAGGATATAGAAGATATAGTAATTTTTTTTTTTAGATTAAAAAAAAAAAAATCAATGTCTGATACGTATTAACAGTTCATTGATACTGATAACTTAAAACATATATATAAATAAAAAAAATATTTTTTTGCCTTCAAAAAAAAATATATTTTTTTTCAATGACTGATTCAATTAACAGTTCAATCATAATAAAAAAAACCGCATAAAAAGCAAACAGTGAATTGGATTCTAATTGTCTTTTGCCAAAAACTACATAAAAAGCAAACAGTGATTCGGTTTTTAATTGTCCTTCGGCCAAAAACCACATAAAAAGCAAACAGTGATTCGGTTTTTAATTGACCTTCGGCCAAAAACTACATAAAAAGCAAACAGTGAATCGGTTTTTAATTGTCCTTTGGCCAAAAACCACATAAAAAGCAAACAGTGATTCGGTTTTTGATTGTGCTTCGGCCAAAAACCGCATAAAAAGCAAACAGTGAATTGGTTTCTAATTGTCCTTTGGCCAAAAACCATATAAAAAGCAAACAGTGAACCGTTTTTTAATTGTGCTTCGGCCAAAAACCGCATAAAAAGCAAACAGTGAATTGGTTTCTAATTGTCCTTTGGCCAAAAACCACATAAAAAGCAAACAGTGAATTGGTTTCTAATTGTCCTTTGGCCAAAAACCGCATAAAAAGCAGATACAAATAAAAACAAAAAATCTACATTCAAGAATAATTCGTTAATATTAGAAATTCAGTAATATTAGAAATTAATTAAAAAGAAATATAATAGTAATAATGATAATAATAATATTAAACAATTTGAATAATAAGAATATGAATAAGAATGATAAGAATAATAAAGAATATGAATAATAAGAATGATATAAACGAATAAGAATAAATAAGAATATAATAAATAGTAATAAAAGAAATATAATATAATAAGAATAAGAATATAGAAGTAATATTTTTTTTTTTAGATTTAATAAAAATTTTTCAATGTCTGATACGTATTAACAGATCATTGATACTGATAACTTAAAACATACATATATATAAAAAATATTTTTCTGCCTTTAAAAAAAAAAAAAAATTTTTTTTCAATGAGTGATTCAATTAACAGTTCATTCATAATTAAAAAAACCGCATAAAAAGCAAACAGTGAATTGGTTTCTAATTGTCCTTTGGCCAAAAACCATATAAAAAGCAAACAGTGAACCGTTTTTTAATTGTGCTTCGGCCAAAAACCGCATAAAAAGCAAACAGTGAATTGGTTTCTAATTGTCCTTTGGCCAAAAACCACATAAAAAGCAAACAGTGAATTGGTTTCTAATTGTCCTTTGGCCAAAAACCGCATAAAAAGCAGATACAAATAAAAACAAAAATCTACATTCAAGAATAATTCGTTAATATTAGAAATTCAGTAATATTAGAAATTAATTAAAAAGAAATATAATACTAATAATGATAATAATAATATTAAACAATTTGAATAATAAGAATATGAATAAGAATGATAAGAATAATAAAGAATATGAATAATAAGAATGATATAAACGAATAAGAATAAATAAGAATATAATAAATAGTAATAAAAGAAATATAATATAATAAGAATAAGAATATAGAAGTAATATTTTTTTTTTTTTTTTTTTTTAGATTTAATAAAAATTTTTCAATGTCTGATACGTATTAACAGATCATTGATACTGATAACTTAAAACATACATATATATAAAAAATATTTTTCTGCCTTTAAAAAAAAAAAATTTTTTTCAATGAGTGATTCAATTAACAGTTCATTCATAATTAAAAAAACCGCATAAAAAGCAAACAGTGAATTGGTTTCTAATTGTCCTTTGGCCAAAAACTACATAAAAAGCACACAGTGATTCGGTTTTTAATTGTCCTTCAACCAAAAACCGCATAAAAAGCAAACAGTGAATTGGTTTCTAATTGTCCTTTGGCCGAAAACCACATAAAAAGCAAACAGTGATTCGGTTTTTAATTGTCCTTTGGCCAAAAACTGCATAAAAAGCAGATACAAATAAATACAAAAAATCTACATTCAAGAATAATTCGTTAATATTAGAAATTCAGTAATATTAGAAATTAATTAAAAAGAAATATAATAGTAATAATGATAATAATAATTAGAAAGAATTTGAATATTAAGAATATGAATAAGAATAATAAGAATAATAAAGAATATGAATAATAAGAATAATAAGAATAAATAAGAATGATATAAACGAATAAGAATAAATAAGAATATAATAAATAGTAATAAAATAAATATAATATAATAAGAATAAGGATATAGAAGATATAGTAATTTTTTTTTTTAGATTAAAAAAAAAAAAATCAATGTCTGATACGTATTAACAGTTCATTGATACTGATAACTTAAAACATATATATAAATAAAAAAAATATTTTTTTGCCTTCAAAAAAAAAAAATATATTTTTTTTCAATGACTGATTCAATTAACAGTTCAATCATAATAAAAAAAACCGCATAAAAAGCAAACAGTGAATTGGATTCTAATTGTCTTTTGCCAAAAACTACATAAAAAGCAAACAGTGATTCGGTTTTTAATTGTCCTTCGGCCAAAAACCACATAAAAAGCAAACAGTGATTCGGTTTTTAATTGACCTTCGGCCAAAAACTACATAAAAATCAAACAGTGAATCGGTTTTTAATTGTCCTTTGGCCAAAAACCACATAAAAAGCAAACAGTGATTCGGTTTTTGATTGTGCTTCGGCCAAAAACCGCATAAAAAGCAAACAGTGAATTGGTTTCTAATTGTCCTTTGGCCAAAAACCACATAAAAAGCAAACAGTGAATTGGTTTCGAATTGTCCTTTGGCCAAAAACCGCATAAAAAGCAGATACAAATAAAAACAAAAAATCTACATTCAAGAATAATTCGTTAATATTAGAAATTCAGTAATATTAGAAATTAATTAAAAAGAAATATAATAGTAATAATGATAATAATAATATTAAACAATTTGAATAATAAGAATATGAATAAGAATGATAAGAATAATAAAGAATATGAATAATAAGAATGATATAAACGAATAAGAATAAATAAGAATATAATAAATAGTAATAAAAGAAATATAATATAATAAGAATAAGAATATAGAAGTAATATTCTTTTTTTTTTTAGATTTAATAAAAATTTTTCAATGTCTGATACGTATTAACAGATCATTGATACTGATAACTTAAAACATACATATATATAAAAAATATTTTTCTGCCTTTAAAAAAAAAAAAAATTTTTTTTCAATGAGTGATTCAATTAACAGTTCATTCATAATTAAAAAAACCGCATAAAAAGCAAACAGTGAATTGGTTTCTAATTGTCCTTTGGCCAAAAACTACATAAAAAGCACACAGTGATTCTGTTTTTAATTGTCCTTCGGCCAAAAACCGCATAAAAAGCAAACAGTGATTGGTTTTTAATTGTCCTTTGGCCAAAAACAACATAAAAACCTCACAGTGATTCGGTTTTTAATTGTGCTTCGGCCAAAAACCGCATAAAAAGCAAACAGTGAATTGGTTTTTAATTGTCCTTTGGCCAAAAACTACATAAAAAGCAAACAGTGATTCGGTTTTTAATTGTCCTTCGGCGAAAAACTACATAAAAAGCAAACAGTGAATCGGTTTTTAATTGTCCTTTGGCCAAAAACTACATAAAAAGCAAACAGTGATTCGGTTTTTAATTGTGCTTCGGCCAAAAACCGCATAAAAAGCAAACAGTGAATTGGTTTCTTATTGTCCTTTGGCCAAAAACCACATAAAAAGCAAACAGTGATTCGGTTTTTAATTGTCTTTGGCCAAAAACCGCATAAAAAGCAAACAGTGAATTGGTTTTTATTGTCCTTTGGCCAAAAACTACATAAAAAGCAAACAGTGATTCGGTTTTTTATTGTCCTTCGGCCAAAAACCGCATAAAAAGCAAACAGTGAATTGGTTTCTAATTGTCCTTTGGCCAAAAACCACATTAAAAGCAAACAATGATTCGGTTTTTAACTGTCCTTCGGCCAAAAACCGCATAAAAAGCAAACAGTGAATTGGTTTCTAATTGTCCTTTGGCCAAAAACCACATAAAAAGCAAACAATGATTCGGTTTTTAATTGTCCTTCGGCCAAAAACCGCATAAAAAGCAAACAGTGAAATGGTTTCTAATTGTCCTTTGGCCAAAAACTTCATAAAAAGCAAACAGTGATTCGGTTTTTAATTGTCCTTTGGCCAAAAAGTGCATAAAAAGCAAACAGTGAATTGATTTTTATTTATCCTTTGGTCAAAAGCCACATAAAAAGCAAACAGTGATTCGGTTTTTAATTGTCCTTCGGCGAAAAACTACATAAAAAGCAAACAGTGAATCGGTTTTTAATTGTCCTTTGGCCAAAAACCACATAAAAAGCAAACAGTGATTCGGTTTTTAATTGTGCTTCGGCCAAAAACCGCATAAAAAGCAAACAGTGAATTGGTTTCTTATTGTCCTTTGGCCAAAAACCACATAAAAAGCAAACAGTGATTCGGTTTTTAATTGTCCTTTGGCCAAAAACCGCATAAAAAGCAAACAGTGAATTGGTTTTTATTGTCCTTTGGCCAAAAACTACATAAAAAGCAAACAGTGATTCGGTTTTTAATTGTCCTTCGGCCAAAAACCGCATAAAAAGCAAACAGTGAATTGGTTTCTAATTGTCCTTTGGCCAGAAACTACATAAAAAGCAAACAGTGATTCGGTTTTTAATTGTGCTTCGGCCAAAAACCGCATAAAAAGCAAACAGTGAATTGGTTTCTTATTGTCCTTTGGCCAAAAACCACATAAAAAGCAAACAGTGATTCGGTTTTTAATTGTCCTTTGGCCAAAAACCGCATAAAAAGCAAACAGTGAATTGGTTTTTATTGTCCTTTGGCCAAAAACTACATAAAAAGCAAACAGTGATTCGGTTTTTAATTGTCCTTCGGCCAAAAACCGCATAAAAAGCAAACAGTGAATTGGTTTCTAATTGTCCTTTGGCCAGAAACTACATAAAAAGCAAACAGTGATTCGGTTTTTAATTGTCCTTCAACCAAAAACCGCATAAAAAGCAAACAGTGAATTGGTTTCTAATTGTCCTTTGGCCGAAAACCACATAAAAAGCAAACAGTGATTCGGTTTTTAATTGTCCTTTGGCCAAAAACTGCATAAAAAGCAGATACAAATAAAAACAAAAAATCTACATTCAAGAATAATTCGTTAATATTAGAAATTCAGTAATATTAGAAATTAATTAAAAAGAAATATAATAGTAATAATGATAATAATAATATTAAACAATTTGAATAATAAGAATATGAATAAGAATGATAAGAATAATAAAGAATATGAATAATAAGAATGATATAAACGAATAAGAATAAATAAGAATATAATAAATAGTAATAAAAGAAATATAATATAATAAGAATAAGAATATAGAAGTAATATTCTTTTTTTTTTTAGATTTAATAAAAATTTTTCAATGTCTGATACGTATTAACAGATCATTGATACTGATAACTTAAAACATACATATATATAAAAAATATTTTTCTGCCTTTAAAAAAAAAAAAAATTTTTTTTCAATGAGTGATTCAATTAACAGTTCATTCATAATTAAAAAAACCGCATAAAAAGCAAACAGTGAATTGGTTTCTAATTGTCCTTTGGCCAAAAACTACATAAAAAGCACACAGTGATTCGGTTTTTAATTGTCCTTCGGCCAAAAACCGCATAAAAAGCAAACAGTGATTGGTTTTTAATTGTCCTTTGGCCAAAAACAACATAAAAACCTCACAGTGATTCGGTTTTTAATTGTGCTTCGGCCAAAAACCGCATAAAAAGCAAACAGTGAATTGGTTTTTAATTGTCCTTTGGCCAAAAACTACATAAAAAGCAAACAGTGATTCGGATTTTAATTGTGCTTCGGCCAAAAACCGCATAAAAAGCAAACAGTGAAATGGTTTTTAATTGTCCTTTGGCCAAAAACTACATAAAAAGCAAAGAGTGATTCGGTTTTTAATTGTCCTTCGGCCAAAAACCGCATAAAAAGCAAACAGTAAATTGGTTTCTAATTGTCCTTTGGCCAAAAACCACATTAAAAGCAAACAGTGATTCGGTTTTTAACTGTCCTTCGGCCAAAAACCGCATAAAAAGCGAACAGTAAATTGGTTTCTAATTGTCCTTTGGCCAAAAACCACATAAAAAGCAAACAATGATTCGGTTTTTAACTGTCCTTCGGCCAAAAACCGCATAAAAAGCAAACAGTGAATTGGTTTCTAATTGTCCTTTGGCCAAAAACTTCATAAAAAGCAAACAGTGATTCGGTTTTTAATTGTCCTTTGGCCAAAAAGTGCATAAAAAGCAAACAGTGAAATGGTTTCTAATTGTCCTTTGGCCAAAAACTTCATAAAAAGCAAACAGTGATTCGGTTTTTAATTGTCCTTTGGCCAAAAAGCGCATAAAAAGCAAACAGTGAATCGGTTTTTAATTGTCCTTTGGCCAAAAACCACATAAAAAGCAAACAGTGATTCGGTTTTTAATTGTGCTTCGGCCAAAAACCGCATAAAAAGCAAACAGTGAATTGGTTTCTTATTGTCCTTTGGCCAAAAACCACATAAAAAGCAAACAGTGATTCGGTTTTTAATTGTCTTTGGCCAAAAACCGCATAAAAAGCAAACAGTGAATTGGTTTTTATTGTCCTTTGGCCAAAAACTACATAAAAAGCAAACAGTGATTCGGTTTTTTATTGTCCTTCGGCCAAAAACCGCATAAAAAGCAAACAGTGAATTGGTTTCTAATTGTCCTTTGGCCAAAAACCACATTAAAAGCAAACAATGATTCGGTTTTTAACTGTCCTTCGGCCAAAAACCGCATAAAAAGCAAACAGTGAATTGGTTTCTAATTGTCCTTTGGCCAAAAACCACATAAAAAGCAAACAATGATTCGGTTTTTAATTGTCCTTCGGCCAAAAACCGCATAAAAAGCAAACAGTGAAATGGTTTCTAATTGTCCTTTGGCCAAAAACTTCATAAAAAGCAAACAGTGATTCGGTTTTTAATTGTCCTTTGGCCAAAAAGTGCATAAAAAGCAAACAGTGAATTGATTTTTAATTATCCTTTGGTCAAAAGCCACATAAAAAGCAAACAGTGATTCGGTTTTTAATTGTCCTTCGGCGAAAAACTACATAAAAAGCAAACAGTGAATCGGTTTTTAATTGTCCTTTGGCCAAAAACCACATAAAAAGCAAACAGTGATTCGGTTTTTAATTGTGCTTCGGCCAAAAACCGCATAAAAAGCAAACAGTGAATTGGTTTCTTATTGTCCTTTGGCCAAAAACCACATAAAAAGCAAACAGTGATTCGGTTTTTAATTGTCCTTTGGCCAAAAACCGCATAAAAAGCAAACAGTGAATTGGTTTTTATTGTCCTTTGGCCAAAAACTACATAAAAAGCAAACAGTGATTCGGTTTTTAATTGTCCTTCAACCAAAAACCGCATAAAAAGCAAACAGTGATTCGGTTTTTAATTGTCCTTTGGCCAAAAACTGCATAAAAAGCAGATACAAATAAATACAAAAAATCTACATTCAAGAATAATTCGTTAATATTAGAAATTCAGTAATATTAGAAATTAATTAAAAAGAAATATAATAGTAATAATGATAATAATAATTAGAAAGAATTTGAATATTAAGAATATGAATAAGAATAATAAGAATAATAAAGAATATGAATAATAAGAATAATAAGAATAAATAAGAATGATATAAACGAATAAGAATAAATAAGAATATAATAAATAGTAATAAAATAAATATAATATAATAAGAATAAGGATATAGAAGATATAGTAATTTTTTTTTTTAGATTAAAAAAAAAAAAATCAATGTCTGATACGTATTAACAGTTCATTGATACTGATAACTTAAAACATATATATAAATAAAAAAAATATTTTTTTGCCTTCAAAAAAAAATATATTTTTTTTCAATGACTGATTCAATTAACAGTTCAATCATAATAAAAAAAACCGCATAAAAAGCAAACAGTGAATTGGATTCTAATTGTCTTTTGCCAAAAACTACATAAAAAGCAAACAGTGATTCGGTTTTTAATTGTCCTTCGGCCAAAAACCACATAAAAAGCAAACAGTGATTCGGTTTTTAATTGACCTTCGGCCAAAAACTACATAAAAAGCAAACAGTGAATCGGTTTTTAATTGTCCTTTGGCCAAAAACCACATAAAAAGCAAACAGTGATTCGGTTTTTGATTGTGCTTCGGCCAAAAACCGCATAAAAAGCAAACAGTGAATTGGTTTCTAATTGTCCTTTGGCCAAAAACCATATAAAAAGCAAACAGTGAACCGTTTTTTAATTGTGCTTCGGCCAAAAACCGCATAAAAAGCAAACAGTGAATTGGTTTCTAATTGTCCTTTGGCCAAAAACCACATAAAAAGCAAACAGTGAATTGGTTTCTAATTGTCCTTTGGCCAAAAACCGCATAAAAAGCAGATACAAATAAAAACAAAAAATCTACATTCAAGAATAATTCGTTAATATTAGAAATTCAGTAATATTAGAAATTAATTAAAAAGAAATATAATAGTAATAATGATAATAATAATATTAAACAATTTGAATAATAAGAATATGAATAAGAATGATAAGAATAATAAAGAATATGAATAATAAGAATGATATAAACGAATAAGAATAAATAAGAATATAATAAATAGTAATAAAAGAAATATAATATAATAAGAATAAGAATATAGAAGTAATATTTTTTTTTTTAGATTTAATAAAAATTTTTCAATGTCTGATACGTATTAACAGATCATTGATACTGATAACTTAAAACATACATATATATAAAAAATATTTTTCTGCCTTTAAAAAAAAAAAAAAATTTTTTTTCAATGAGTGATTCAATTAACAGTTCATTCATAATTAAAAAAACCGCATAAAAAGCAAACAGTGAATTGGTTTCTAATTGTCCTTTGGCCAAAAACCATATAAAAAGCAAACAGTGAACCGTTTTTTAATTGTGCTTCGGCCAAAAACCGCATAAAAAGCAAACAGTGAATTGGTTTCTAATTGTCCTTTGGCCAAAAACCACATAAAAAGCAAACAGTGAATTGGTTTCTAATTGTCCTTTGGCCAAAAACCGCATAAAAAGCAGATACAAATAAAAACAAAAATCTACATTCAAGAATAATTCGTTAATATTAGAAATTCAGTAATATTAGAAATTAATTAAAAAGAAATATAATACTAATAATGATAATAATAATATTAAACAATTTGAATAATAAGAATATGAATAAGAATGATAAGAATAATAAAGAATATGAATAATAAGAATGATATAAACGAATAAGAATAAATAAGAATATAATAAATAGTAATAAAAGAAATATAATATAATAAGAATAAGAATATAGAAGTAATATTTTTTTTTTTTTTTTTTTTTAGATTTAATAAAAATTTTTCAATGTCTGATACGTATTAACAGATCATTGATACTGATAACTTAAAACATACATATATATAAAAAATATTTTTCTGCCTTTAAAAAAAAAAAATTTTTTTCAATGAGTGATTCAATTAACAGTTCATTCATAATTAAAAAAACCGCATAAAAAGCAAACAGTGAATTGGTTTCTAATTGTCCTTTGGCCAAAAACTACATAAAAAGCACACAGTGATTCGGTTTTTAATTGTCCTTCAACCAAAAACCGCATAAAAAGCAAACAGTGAATTGGTTTCTAATTGTCCTTTGGCCGAAAACCACATAAAAAGCAAACAGTGATTCGGTTTTTAATTGTCCTTTGGCCAAAAACTGCATAAAAAGCAGATACAAATAAATACAAAAAATCTACATTCAAGAATAATTCGTTAATATTAGAAATTCAGTAATATTAGAAATTAATTAAAAAGAAATATAATAGTAATAATGATAATAATAATTAGAAAGAATTTGAATATTAAGAATATGAATAAGAATAATAAGAATAATAAAGAATATGAATAATAAGAATAATAAGAATAAATAAGAATGATATAAACGAATAAGAATAAATAAGAATATAATAAATAGTAATAAAATAAATATAATATAATAAGAATAAGGATATAGAAGATATAGTAATTTTTTTTTTTAGATTAAAAAAAAAAAAATCAATGTCTGATACGTATTAACAGTTCATTGATACTGATAACTTAAAACATATATATAAATAAAAAAAATATTTTTTTGCCTTCAAAAAAAAAAAATATATTTTTTTTCAATGACTGATTCAATTAACAGTTCAATCATAATAAAAAAAACCGCATAAAAAGCAAACAGTGAATTGGATTCTAATTGTCTTTTGCCAAAAACTACATAAAAAGCAAACAGTGATTCGGTTTTTAATTGTCCTTCGGCCAAAAACCACATAAAAAGCAAACAGTGATTCGGTTTTTAATTGACCTTCGGCCAAAAACTACATAAAAATCAAACAGTGAATCGGTTTTTAATTGTCCTTTGGCCAAAAACCACATAAAAAGCAAACAGTGATTCGGTTTTTGATTGTGCTTCGGCCAAAAACCGCATAAAAAGCAAACAGTGAATTGGTTTCTAATTGTCCTTTGGCCAAAAACCACATAAAAAGCAAACAGTGAATTGGTTTCGAATTGTCCTTTGGCCAAAAACCGCATAAAAAGCAGATACAAATAAAAACAAAAAATCTACATTCAAGAATAATTCGTTAATATTAGAAATTCAGTAATATTAGAAATTAATTAAAAAGAAATATAATAGTAATAATGATAATAATAATATTAAACAATTTGAATAATAAGAATATGAATAAGAATGATAAGAATAATAAAGAATATGAATAATAAGAATGATATAAACGAATAAGAATAAATAAGAATATAATAAATAGTAATAAAAGAAATATAATATAATAAGAATAAGAATATAGAAGTAATATTCTTTTTTTTTTTAGATTTAATAAAAATTTTTCAATGTCTGATACGTATTAACAGATCATTGATACTGATAACTTAAAACATACATATATATAAAAAATATTTTTCTGCCTTTAAAAAAAAAAAAAATTTTTTTTCAATGAGTGATTCAATTAACAGTTCATTCATAATTAAAAAAACCGCATAAAAAGCAAACAGTGAATTGGTTTCTAATTGTCCTTTGGCCAAAAACTACATAAAAAGCACACAGTGATTCGGTTTTTAATTGTCCTTCGGCCAAAAACCGCATAAAAAGCAAACAGTGATTGGTTTTTAATTGTCCTTTGGCCAAAAACAACATAAAAACCTCACAGTGATTCGGTTTTTAATTGTGCTTCGGCCAAAAACCGCATAAAAAGCAAACAGTGAATTGGTTTTTAATTGTCCTTTGGCCAAAAACTACATAAAAAGCAAACAGTGATTCGGTTTTTAATTGTCCTTCGGCGAAAAACTACATAAAAAGCAAACAGTGAATCGGTTTTTAATTGTCCTTTGGCCAAAAACTACATAAAAAGCAAACAGTGATTCGGTTTTTAATTGTGCTTCGGCCAAAAACCGCATAAAAAGCAAACAGTGAATTGGTTTCTTATTGTCCTTTGGCCAAAAACCACATAAAAAGCAAACAGTGATTCGGTTTTTAATTGTCTTTGGCCAAAAACCGCATAAAAAGCAAACAGTGAATTGGTTTTTATTGTCCTTTGGCCAAAAACTACATAAAAAGCAAACAGTGATTCGGTTTTTTATTGTCCTTCGGCCAAAAACCGCATAAAAAGCAAACAGTGAATTGGTTTCTAATTGTCCTTTGGCCAAAAACCACATTAAAAGCAAACAATGATTCGGTTTTTAACTGTCCTTCGGCCAAAAACCGCATAAAAAGCAAACAGTGAATTGGTTTCTAATTGTCCTTTGGCCAAAAACCACATAAAAAGCAAACAATGATTCGGTTTTTAATTGTCCTTCGGCCAAAAACCGCATAAAAAGCAAACAGTGAAATGGTTTCTAATTGTCCTTTGGCCAAAAACTTCATAAAAAGCAAACAGTGATTCGGTTTTTAATTGTCCTTTGGCCAAAAAGTGCATAAAAAGCAAACAGTGAATTGATTTTTATTTATCCTTTGGTCAAAAGCCACATAAAAAGCAAACAGTGATTCGGTTTTTAATTGTCCTTCGGCGAAAAACTACATAAAAAGCAAACAGTGAATCGGTTTTTAATTGTCCTTTGGCCAAAAACCACATAAAAAGCAAACAGTGATTCGGTTTTTAATTGTGCTTCGGCCAAAAACCGCATAAAAAGCAAACAGTGAATTGGTTTCTTATTGTCCTTTGGCCAAAAACCACATAAAAAGCAAACAGTGATTCGGTTTTTAATTGTCCTTTGGCCAAAAACCGCATAAAAAGCAAACAGTGAATTGGTTTTTATTGTCCTTTGGCCAAAAACTACATAAAAAGCAAACAGTGATTCGGTTTTTAATTGTCCTTCGGCCAAAAACCGCATAAAAAGCAAACAGTGAATTGGTTTCTAATTGTCCTTTGGCCAGAAACTACATAAAAAGCAAACAGTGATTCGGTTTTTAATTGTGCTTCGGCCAAAAACCGCATAAAAAGCAAACAGTGAATTGGTTTCTTATTGTCCTTTGGCCAAAAACCACATAAAAAGCAAACAGTGATTCGGTTTTTAATTGTCCTTTGGCCAAAAACCGCATAAAAAGCAAACAGTGAATTGGTTTTTATTGTCCTTTGGCCAAAAACTACATAAAAAGCAAACAGTGATTCGGTTTTTAATTGTCCTTCGGCCAAAAACCGCATAAAAAGCAAACAGTGAATTGGTTTCTAATTGTCCTTTGGCCAGAAACTACATAAAAAGCAAACAGTGATTCGGTTTTTAATTGTCCTTCAACCAAAAACCGCATAAAAAGCAAACAGTGAATTGGTTTCTAATTGTCCTTTGGCCGAAAACCACATAAAAAGCAAACAGTGATTCGGTTTTTAATTGTCCTTTGGCCAAAAACTGCATAAAAAGCAGATACAAATAAAAACAAAAAATCTACATTCAAGAATAATTCGTTAATATTAGAAATTCAGTAATATTAGAAATTAATTAAAAAGAAATATAATAGTAATAATGATAATAATAATATTAAACAATTTGAATAATAAGAATATGAATAAGAATGATAAGAATAATAAAGAATATGAATAATAAGAATGATATAAACGAATAAGAATAAATAAGAATATAATAAATAGTAATAAAAGAAATATAATATAATAAGAATAAGAATATAGAAGTAATATTCTTTTTTTTTTTAGATTTAATAAAAATTTTTCAATGTCTGATACGTATTAACAGATCATTGATACTGATAACTTAAAACATACATATATATAAAAAATATTTTTCTGCCTTTAAAAAAAAAAAAAATTTTTTTTCAATGAGTGATTCAATTAACAGTTCATTCATAATTAAAAAAACCGCATAAAAAGCAAACAGTGAATTGGTTTCTAATTGTCCTTTGGCCAAAAACTACATAAAAAGCACACAGTGATTCGGTTTTTAATTGTCCTTCGGCCAAAAACCGCATAAAAAGCAAACAGTGATTGGTTTTTAATTGTCCTTTGGCCAAAAACAACATAAAAACCTCACAGTGATTCGGTTTTTAATTGTGCTTCGGCCAAAAACCGCATAAAAAGCAAACAGTGAATTGGTTTTTAATTGTCCTTTGGCCAAAAACTACATAAAAAGCAAACAGTGATTCGGATTTTAATTGTGCTTCGGCCAAAAACCGCATAAAAAGCAAACAGTGAAATGGTTTTTAATTGTCCTTTGGCCAAAAACTACATAAAAAGCAAAGAGTGATTCGGTTTTTAATTGTCCTTCGGCCAAAAACCGCATAAAAAGCAAACAGTAAATTGGTTTCTAATTGTCCTTTGGCCAAAAACCACATTAAAAGCAAACAGTGATTCGGTTTTTAACTGTCCTTCGGCCAAAAACCGCATAAAAAGCAAACAGTAAATTGGTTTCTAATTGTCCTTTGGCCAAAAACCACATAAAAAGCAAACAATGATTCGGTTTTTAACTGTCCTTCGGCCAAAAACCGCATAAAAAGCAAACAGTGAATTGGTTTCTAATTGTCCTTTGGCCAAAAACTTCATAAAAAGCAAACAGTGATTCGGTTTTTAATTGTCCTTTGGCCAAAAAGTGCATAAAAAGCAAACAGTGAAATGGTTTCTAATTGTCCTTTGGCCAAAAACTTCATAAAAAGCAAACAGTGATTCGGTTTTTAATTGTCCTTTGGCCAAAAAGCGCATAAAAAGCAAACAGTGAATCGGTTTTTAATTGTCCTTTGGCCAAAAACCACATAAAAAGCAAACAGTGATTCGGTTTTTAATTGTGCTTCGGCCAAAAACCGCATAAAAAGCAAACAGTGAATTGGTTTCTTATTGTCCTTTGGCCAAAAACCACATAAAAAGCAAACAGTGATTCGGTTTTTAATTGTCTTTGGCCAAAAACCGCATAAAAAGCAAACAGTGAATTGGTTTTTATTGTCCTTTGGCCAAAAACTACATAAAAAGCAAACAGTGATTCGGTTTTTTATTGTCCTTCGGCCAAAAACCGCATAAAAAGCAAACAGTGAATTGGTTTCTAATTGTCCTTTGGCCAAAAACCACATTAAAAGCAAACAATGATTCGGTTTTTAACTGTCCTTCGGCCAAAAACCGCATAAAAAGCAAACAGTGAATTGGTTTCTAATTGTCCTTTGGCCAAAAACCACATAAAAAGCAAACAATGATTCGGTTTTTAATTGTCCTTCGGCCAAAAACCGCATAAAAAGCAAACAGTGAAATGGTTTCTAATTGTCCTTTGGCCAAAAACTTCATAAAAAGCAAACAGTGATTCGGTTTTTAATTGTCCTTTGGCCAAAAAGTGCATAAAAAGCAAACAGTGAATTGATTTTTATTTATCCTTTGGTCAAAAGCCACATAAAAAGCAAACAGTGATTCGGTTTTTAATTGTCCTTCGGCGAAAAACTACATAAAAAGCAAACAGTGAATCGGTTTTTAATTGTCCTTTGGCCAAAAACCACATAAAAAGCAAACAGTGATTCGGTTTTTAATTGTGCTTCGGCCAAAAACCGCATAAAAAGCAAACAGTGAATTGGTTTCTTATTGTCCTTTGGCCAAAAACCACATAAAAAGCAAACAGTGATTCGGTTTTTAATTGTCCTTTGGCCAAAAACCGCATAAAAAGCAAACAGTGAATTGGTTTTTATTGTCCTTTGGCCAAAAACTACATAAAAAGCAAACAGTGATTCGGTTTTTAATTGTCCTTCGGCCAAAAACCGCATAAAAAGCAAACAGTGAATTGGTTTCTAATTGTCCTTTGGCCAGAAACTACATAAAAAGCAAACAGTGATTCGGTTTTTAATTGTGCTTCGGCCAAAAACCGCATAAAAAGCAAACAGTGAATTGGTTTCTTATTGTCCTTTGGCCAAAAACCACATAAAAAGCAAACAGTGATTCGGTTTTTAATTGTCCTTTGGCCAAAAACCGCATAAAAAGCAAACAGTGAATTGGTTTTTATTGTCCTTTGGCCAAAAACTACATAAAAAGCAAACAGTGATTCGGTTTTTAATTGTCCTTCGGCCAAAAACCGCATAAAAAGCAAACAGTGAATTGGTTTCTAATTGTCCTTTGGCCAGAAACTACATAAAAAGCAAACAGTGATTCGGTTTTTAATTGTCCTTCAACCAAAAACCGCATAAAAAGCAAACAGTGAATTGGTTTCTAATTGTCCTTTGGCCGAAAACCACATAAAAAGCAAACAGTGATTCGGTTTTTAATTGTCCTTTGGCCAAAAACTGCATAAAAAGCAGATACAAATAAATACAAAAAATCTACATTCAAGAATAATTCGTTAATATTAGAAATTCAGTAATATTAGAAATTAATTAAAAAGAAATATAATAGTAATAATGATAATAATAATTAGAAAGAATTTGAATATTAAGAATATGAATAAGAATAATAAGAATAATAAAGAATATGAATAATAAGAATAATAAGAATAAATAAGAATGATATAAACGAATAAGAATAAATAAGAATATAATAAATAGTAATAAAATAAATATAATATAATAAGAATAAGGATATAGAAGATATAGTAATTTTTTTTTTTAGATTAAAAAAAAAAAAATCAATGTCTGATACGTATTAACAGTTCATTGATACTGATAACTTAAAACATATATATAAATAAAAAAAATATTTTTTTGCCTTCAAAAAAAAAATATATTTTTTTTCAATGACTGATTCAATTAACAGTTCAATCATAATAAAAAAAACCGCATAAAAAGCAAACAGTGAATTGGATTCTAATTGTCTTTTGCCAAAAACTACATAAAAAGCAAACAGTGATTCGGTTTTTAATTGTCCTTCGGCCAAAAACCACATAAAAAGCAAACAGTGATTCGGTTTTTAATTGACCTTCGGCCAAAAACTACATAAAAAGCAAACAGTGAATCGGTTTTTAATTGTCCTTTGGCCAAAAACCACATAAAAAGCAAACAGTGATTCGGTTTTTGATTGTGCTTCGGCCAAAAACCGCATAAAAAGCAAACAGTGAATTGGTTTCTAATTGTCCTTTGGCCAAAAACCACATAAAAAGCAAACAGTGAATTGGTTTCTAATTGTCCTTTGGCCAAAAACCGCATAAAAAGCAGATACAAATAAAAACAAAAAATCTACATTCAAGAATAATTCGTTAATATTAGAAATTCAGTAATATTAGAAATTAATTAAAAAGAAATATAATAGTAATAATGATAATAATAATATTAAACAATTTGAATAATAAGAATATGAATAAGAATGATAAGAATAATAAAGAATATGAATAATAAGAATGATATAAACGAATAAGAATAAATAAGAATATAATAAATAGTAATAAAAGAAATATAATATAATAAGAATAAGAATATAGAAGTAATATTCTTTTTTTTTTTAGATTTAATAAAAATTTTTCAATGTCTGATACGTATTAACAGATCATTGATACTGATAACTTAAAACATACATATATATAAAAAATATTTTTCTGCCTTTAAAAAAAAAAAAAAATTTTTTTCATTGAGTGATTCAATTAACAGTTCATTCATAATTAAAAAAACCGCATAAAAAGCAAACAGTGAATTGGTTTCTAATTGTCCTTTGGCCAAAAACTACATAAAAAGCACACAGTGATTCGGTTTTTAATTGTCCTTCGGCCAAAAACCGCATAAAAAGCAAACAGTGATTGGTTTTTAATTGTCCTTTGGCCAAAAACAACATAAAAAGCTCACAGTGATTCGGTTTTTAATTGTGCTTCGGCCAAAAACCGCATAAAAAGCAAACAGTGAATTGGTTTTTAATTGTCCTTTGGCCAAAAACTACATAAAAAGCAAACAGTGATTCGGATTTTAATTGTGCTTCGGCCAAAAACCGCATAAAAAGCAAACAGTGAATTGGTTTTTAATTGTCCTTTAGCCAAAAACTACATAAAAAGCAAACAGTGATTCGGATTTTAATTGTGCTTCGGCCAAAAACCGCATAAAAAGCAAACAGTGAAATGGTTTTTAATTGTCCTTTGGCCAAAAACTACATAAAAAGCAAAGAGTGATTCGGTTTTTAATTGTCCTTCGGCCAAAAACCGCATAAAAAGCAAACAGTAAATTGGTTTCTAATTGTCCTTTGGCCAAAAACAACATTAAAAGCAAACAATGATTCGGTTTTTAACTGTCCTTCGGCCAAAAACCGCATAAAAAGCAAACAGTGAATTGGTTTCTAATTGTCCTTTGGCCAAAAACCACATAAAAAGCAAACAATGATTCGGTTTTTAATTGTCCTTCGGCCAAAAACCGCATAAAAAGCAAACAGTGAAATGGTTTCTAATTGTCCTTTGGCCAAAAACTTCATAAAAAGCAAACAGTGATTCGGTTTTTAATTGTCCTTTGGCCAAAAAGTGCATAAAAAGCAAACAGTGAATTGATTTTTAATTATCCTTTGGTCAAAAGCCACATAAAAAGCAAACAGTGATTCGGTTTTTAATTGTCCTTCGGCGAAAAACTACATAAAAAGCAAACAGTGAATCGGTTTTTAATTGTCCTTTGGCCAAAAACCACATAAAAAGCAAACAGTGATTCGGTTTTTAATTGTGCTTCGGCCAAAAACCGCATAAAAAGCAAACAGTGAATTGGTTTCTTATTGTCCTTTGGCCAAAAACCACATAAAAAGCAAACAGTGATTCGGTTTTTAATTGTCCTTTGGCCAAAAACCGCATAAAAAGCAAACAGTGAATTGGTTTTTATTGTCCTTTGGCCAAAAACTACATAAAAAGCAAACAGTGATTCGGTTTTTAATTGTCCTTCAACCAAAAACCGCATAAAAAGCAAACAGTGATTCGGTTTTTAATTGTCCTTTGGCCAAAAACTGCATAAAAAGCAGATACAAATAAATACAAAAAATCTACATTCAAGAATAATTCGTTAATATTAGAAATTCAGTAATATTAGAAATTAATTAAAAAGAAATATAATAGTAATAATGATAATAATAATTAGAAAGAATTTGAATATTAAGAATATGAATAAGAATAATAAGAATAATAAAGAATATGAATAATAAGAATAATAAGAATAAATAAGAATGATATAAACGAATAAGAATAAATAAGAATATAATAAATAGTAATAAAATAAATATAATATAATAAGAATAAGGATATAGAAGATATAGTAATTTTTTTTTTTAGATTAAAAAAAAAAAAATCAATGTCTGATACGTATTAACAGTTCATTGATACTGATAACTTAAAACATATATATAAATAAAAAAAATATTTTTTTGCCTTCAAAAAAAAATATATTTTTTTTCAATGACTGATTCAATTAACAGTTCAATCATAATAAAAAAACCGCATAAAAAGCAAACAGTGAATTGGATTCTAATTGTCTTTTGCCAAAAACTACATAAAAAGCAAACAGTGATTCGGTTTTTAATTGTCCTTCGGCCAAAAACCACATAAAAAGCAAACAGTGATTCGGTTTTTAATTGACCTTCGGCCAAAAACTACATAAAAAGCAAACAGTGAATCGGTTTTTAATTGTCCTTTGGCCAAAA
Organism: Salticus scenicus; assembly: GCA_963930645.1. Classification (NCBI taxonomy): domain Eukaryota; kingdom Metazoa; phylum Arthropoda; class Arachnida; order Araneae; family Salticidae; genus Salticus; species Salticus scenicus. The sequence continues at coordinate 4,360,809 of OZ005648.1, read as the reverse complement.
ACCACATAAAAAGCAAACAGTGATTCGGTTTTTGATTGTGCTTCGGCCAAAAACCGCATAAAAAGCAAACAGTGAATTGGTTTCTAATTGTCCTTTGGCCAAAAACCATATAAAAAGCAAACAGTGAACCGTTTTTTAATTGTGCTTCGGCCAAAAACCGCATAAAAAGCAAACAGTGAATTGGTTTCTAATTGTCCTTTGGCCAAAAACCACATAAAAAGCAAACAGTGAATTGGTTTCTAATTGTCCTTTGGCCAAAAACCGCATAAAAAGCAGATACAAATAAAAACAAAAAATCTACATTCAAGAATAATTCGTTAATATTAGAAATTCAGTAATATTAGAAATTAATTAAAAAGAAATATAATAGTAATAATGATAATAATAATATTAAACAATTTGAATAATAAGAATATGAATAAGAATGATAAGAATAATAAAGAATATGAATAATAAGAATGATATAAACGAATAAGAATAAATAAGAATATAATAAATAGTAATAAAAGAAATATAATATAATAAGAATAAGAATATAGAAGTAATATTTTTTTTTTTAGATTTAATAAAAATTTTTCAATGTCTGATACGTATTAACAGATCATTGATACTGATAACTTAAAACATACATATATATAAAAAATATTTTTCTGCCTTTAAAAAAAAAAAAAAATTTTTTTTCAATGAGTGATTCAATTAACAGTTCATTCATAATTAAAAAAACCGCATAAAAAGCAAACAGTGAATTGGTTTCTAATTGTCCTTTGGCCAAAAACCATATAAAAAGCAAACAGTGAACCGTTTTTTAATTGTGCTTCGGCCAAAAACCGCATAAAAAGCAAACAGTGAATTGGTTTCTAATTGTCCTTTGGCCAAAAACCACATAAAAAGCAAACAGTGAATTGGTTTCTAATTGTCCTTTGGCCAAAAACCGCATAAAAAGCAGATACAAATAAAAACAAAAATCTACATTCAAGAATAATTCGTTAATATTAGAAATTCAGTAATATTAGAAATTAATTAAAAAGAAATATAATACTAATAATGATAATAATAATATTAAACAATTTGAATAATAAGAATATGAATAAGAATGATAAGAATAATAAAGAATATGAATAATAAGAATGATATAAACGAATAAGAATAAATAAGAATATAATAAATAGTAATAAAAGAAATATAATATAATAAGAATAAGAATATAGAAGTAATATTTTTTTTTTTTTTTTTTTTTTAGATTTAATAAAAATTTTTCAATGTCTGATACGTATTAACAGATCATTGATACTGATAACTTAAAACATACATATATATAAAAAATATTTTTCTGCCTTTAAAAAAAAAAATTTTTTTCAATGAGTGATTCAATTAACAGTTCATTCATAATTAAAAAAACCGCATAAAAAGCAAACAGTGAATTGGTTTCTAATTGTCCTTTGGCCAAAAACTACATAAAAAGCACACAGTGATTCGGTTTTTAATTGTCCTTCGGCCAAAAACCGCATAAAAATCAAACAGTGATTGGTTTTTAATTGTCCTTTGGCCAAAAACAACATAAAAAGCTCACAGTGATTCGGTTTTTAATTGTGCTTCGGCCAAAAACCGCATAAAAAGCAAACAGTGAATTGGTTTTTAATTGTCCTTTGGCCAAAAACTACATAAAAAGCAAACAGTGATTCGGATTTTAATTGTGCTTCGGCCAAAAACCGCATAAAAAGCAAACAATGAATTGGTTTTTAATTGTCCTTTGGCCAAAAACTACATAAAAAGCAAACAGTGATTCGGATTTTAATTGTGCTTCGGCCAAAAACCGCATAAAAAGCAAACAGTGAAATGGTTTTTAATTGTCCTTTGGCCAAAAACTACATAAAAAGCAAAGAGTGATTCGGTTTTTAATTGTCCTTCGGCCAAAAACCGCGTAAAAAGCAAACAGTAAATTGGTTTTTAATTGTCCTTTGGCCAAAAACCACATAAAAAGCAAACAATGATTCGGTTTTTAACTGTCCTTCGGCCAAAAACCGCATAAAAAGCAAACAGTGAACTGGTTTCTTATTGTCCTTTGGCCAAAAACCACAAAAAAGCAAACAATGATTCGGTTTTTAATTGTCCTTCGGCCAAAAACCGCATAAAAAGCAAACAGTGAAATGGTTTCTAATTGTCCTTTGGCCAAAAACTTCATAAAAAGCAAACAGTGATTCGGTTTTTAATTGTCCTTTGGCCAAAAAGTGCATAAAAAGCAAACAGTGAATTGATTTTTAATTGTCCTTTGGCCAAAAGCCACATAAAAAGCAAACAGTGATTCGTTTTTTAATTGTCCTTCGGCGAAAAACTACATAAAAAGCAAACAGTGAATCGGTTTTTAATTGTCCTTTGGCCAAAAACCACATAAAAAGCAAACAGTGATTCGGTTTTTAATTGTGCTTCGGCCAAAAACCGCATAAAAAGCAAACAGTGAATTGGTATCTTATTGTCCTTTGGCCAAAAACCACATAAAAAGCAAACAGTGATTCGGTTTTTAATTGTCCTTTGGCCAAAAACCGCATAAAAAGCAAACAGTGAATTGGTTTTTATTGTCCTTTGGCCAAAAACTACATAAAAAGCAAACAGTGATTCGGTTTTTAATTGTCCTTCGGCCAAAAACCGCATAAAAAGCAAACAGTGAATTGGTTTCTAATTGTCCTTTGGTCAGAAACTACATAAAAAGCAAACAGTGATTCGGTTTTTAATTGTCCTTCAACCAAAAACCGCATAAAAAGCAAACAGTGAATTGGTTTCTAATTGTCCTTTGGCCGAAAACCACATAAAAAGCAAACAGTGATTCGGTTTTTAATTGTCCTTTGGCCAAAAACTGCATAAAAAGCAGATACAAATAAATACAAAAAATCTACATTCAAGAATAATTCGTTAATATTAGAAATTAATTAAAAAGAAATATAATAGTAATAATGATAATAATAATTAGAAAGAATTTGAATATTAAGAATATGAATAAGAATAATAAGAATATGAATAATAAGAATAATAAGAATAAATAAGAATGATATAAACGAATAAGAATAAATAAGAATATAATAAATAGTAATAAAATAAATATAATATAATAAGAATAAGGATATAGAAGATATAGTAATTTTTTTTTTTTAGATTAAAAAAAAAAATCAATATCTGATATGTATTAACAGTTCATTGATACTGATAACTTAAAACATATATATAAATAAAAAAATATTTTTTTGCCTTCAAAAAAAATATATATTTTTTTTCAATGACTGATTCAATTAACAGTTCAATCATAATAAAAAAAACCGCATAAAAAGCAAACAGTGAATCGGTTTTTAATTGTCCTTTGGCCAAAAACCACATAAAAAGCAAACAGTGATTCGGTTTTTGATTGTGCTTCGGCCAAAAACCGCATAAAAAGCAAACAGTGAATTGGTTTCTAATTGTCCTTTGGCCAAAAACCACATAAAAAGCAAACAGTGAACCGTTTTTTAATTGTGCTTCGGCCAAAAACCGCATAAAAAGCAAACAGTGAATTGGTTTCTAATTGTCCTTTGGCCGAAAACCACATAAAAAGCAAACAGTGATTCGATTTTTAATTGACCTTCGGCCAAAAACTACATAAAAAGCAAACAGTGAATCGGTTTTTAATTGTCCTTTGGCCAAAAACCACATAAAAAGCAAACAGTGATTAGGTTTTTGATTGTGCTTCGGCCAAAAACCGCATAAAAAGCAAACAGTGAATTGGTTTCTAATTGTCCTTTGGCCAAAAACCACATAAAAAGCAAACAGTGAATTGGTTTCTAATTGTCCATTGGCCAAAAACCGCATAAAAAGCAGATACAAATAAAAACAAAAAATCTACATTCAAGAATAATTCGTTAATATTAGAAATTCAGTAATATTAGAAATTAATTAAAAAGAAATATAATACTAATAATGATAATAATAATATTAAACAATTTGAATAATAAGAATATGAATAAGAATGATAAGAATAATAAAGAATATGAATAATAAGAATGATATAAACGAATAAGAATAAATAAGAATATAATAAATAGTAATAAAAGAAATATAATATAATAAGAATAAGAATATAGAAGTAATATTTTTTTTTTTTTTTAGATTTAATAAAAATTTTTCAATGTCTGATCCGTATTAACAGATCATTGATACTGATAACTTAAAACATACATATATATAAAAAATATTTTTCTGCCTTTAAAAAAAAAAAAAAAAAAAAAAAAAAAATTTCAATGAGTGATTCAATTAACAGTTCATTCATAATTAAAAAAACCGCATAAAAAGCAAACAGTGAATTGGTTTCTAATTGTCCTTTGGCCAAAAACTACATAAAAAGCAAACAGTGATTCGGTTTTTAATTGTCCTTCGGCCAAAAACCGCATAAAAAGCAAACAGTGATTGGTTTTTAATTGTCCTTTGGCCAAAAACAACATAAAAAGCTCACAGTGATTCGGTTTTTAATTGTGCTTCGGCCAAAAACCGCATAAAAAGCAAACAGTGAATTGGTTTTTAATTGTCCTTTGGCCAAAAACTACATAAAAAGCAAACAGTGATTCGGATTTTAATTGTGCTTCGGCCAAAAACCGCATAAAAAGCAAACAGTGAAATGGTTTTTAATTGTCCTTTGGCCAAAAACTACATAAAAAGCAAAGAGTGATTCGGTTTTTAATTGTCCTTCGGCCAAAAACCGCATAAAAAGCAAACAGTAAATTGGTTTCTAATTATCCTTTGGCCAAAAACCACATAAAAAGCAAACAATGATTCGGTTTTTAATTGTCCTTCGGCCAAAAACCGCATAAAAAGCAAACAGTGAAATGGTTTCTAATTGTCCTTTGGCCAAAAACTTCATAAAAAGCAAACAGTGATTCGGTTTTTAATTGTCCTTTGGCCAAAAAGCGTATAAAAAGCAAACAGTGAAATGGTTTCTAATTGTCCTTTGGCCAAAAACTTCATAAAAAGCAAACAGTGATTCGGTTTTTAATTGTCCTTTGGCCAAAAAGTGCATAAAAAGCAAACAGTGAATTGATTTTTAATTGTCCTTTGGCCAAAAGCCACATAAAAAGCAAACAGTGATTCGTTTTTTAATTGTCCTTCGGCGAAAAACTACATAAAAAGCAAACAGTGAATCGGTTTTTAATTGTCCTTTGGCCAAAAACCACATAAAAAGCAAACAGTGATTCGGTTTTTAATTGTGCTTCGGCCAAAAACCGCATAAAAAGCAAACAGTGAATTGGTATCTTATTGTCCTTTGGCCAAAAACCACATAAAAAGCAAACAGTGATTCGGTTTTTAATTGTCCTTTGGCCAAAAACCGCATAAAAAGCAAACAGTGAATTGGTTTTTATTGTCCTTTGGCCAAAAACTACATAAAAAGCAAACAGTGATTCGGTTTTTAATTGTCCTTCGGCCAAAAACCGCATAAAAAGCAAACAGTGAATTGGTTTCTAATTGTCCTTTGGCCAGAAACTACATAAAAAGCAAACAGTGATTCGGTTTTTAATTGTCCTTCAACCAAAAACCGCATAAAAAGCAAACAGTGAATTGGTTTCTAATTGTCCTTTGGCCGAAAACCACATAAAAAGCAAACAGTGATTCGGTTTTTAATTGTCCTTTGGCCAAAAACTGCATAAAAAGCAGATACAAATAAATACAAAAAATCTACATTCAAGAATAATTCGTTAATATTAGAAATTCAGTAATATTAGAAATTAATTAAAAAGAAATATAATAGTAATAATGATAATAATAATTAGAAAGAATTTGAATATTAAGAATATGAATAAGAATAATAAGAATATGAATAATAAGAATAATAAGAATAAATAAGAATGATATAAACGAATAAGAATAAATAAGAATATAATAAATAGTAATAAAATAAATATAATATAATAAGAATAAGGATATAGAAGATATAGTAATTTTTTTTTTTTTAGATTAAAAAAAAAAATCAATATCTGATATGTATTAACAGTTCATTGATACTGATAACTTAAAACATATATATAAATAAAAAAATATTTTTTTGCCTTCAAAAAAAATATATATTTTTTTTCAATGACTGATTCAATTAACAGTTCAATCATAATAAAAAAAACCGCATAAAAAGCAAACAGTGAATCGGTTTTTAATTGTCCTTTGGCCAAAAACCACATAAAAAGCAAACAGTGATTCGGTTTTTGATTGTGCTTCGGCCAAAAACCGCATAAAAAGCAAACAGTGAATTGGTTTCTAATTGTCCTTTGGCCAAAAACCACATAAAAAGCAAACAGTGAACCGTTTTTTAATTGTGCTTCGGCCAAAAACCGCATAAAAAGCAAACAGTGAATTGGTTTCTAATTGTCCTTTGGCCGAAAACCACATAAAAAGCAAACAGTGATTCGATTTTTAATTGACCTTCGGCCAAAAACTACATAAAAAGCAAACAGTGAATCGGTTTTTAATTGTCCTTTGGCCAAAAACCACATAAAAAGCAAACAGTGATTAGGTTTTTGATTGTGCTTCGGCCAAAAACCGCATAAAAAGCAAACAGTGAATTGGTTTCTAATTGTCCTTTGGCCAAAAACCACATAAAAAGCAAACAGTGAATTGGTTTCTAATTGTCCATTGGCCAAAAACCGCATAAAAAGCAGATACAAATAAAAACAAA